>JAAIXJ010001884.1:966503-1156546 GCA_013403705.1 Heliconius hermathena
GTAGTGAATCCACTTTTCATCCCCAGTGACGATACGGTGCAGAAAACCTTTTCTCTTTTGCCTTTGAAGCAACAATTCACACATGAGAAAACGTCGTTCTACGTCTCTCGGCTTCAACTCATACGGCACCCAATGCCCTTGCTTTTGGATCATTCCTAACGCTTTTAAACGTTTTGAAACTGTTGACGCATCTACTTGTAACGTTTTCCCGAGCTCTACTAACGTCTAACATGGATCTTCTTCAAGCAATGCCTCCAATTCTGTCTTCAAATTTTGTCGGTGCTCCAGAACGCTCTTTGTCTTCAAGGTCAAAATCATTACTTTTGAAGCGCCTAAACCAGTCTCTGCACGTTGTATTCGACAAAGCATTGTCTCAACAAGAATTCTGTGCGCTTCTGCTGCAGATTTTTTCTGAATAAAGCAGTGCAATAAAATTCCCCGCAAAAACACTTTATTTGGCACATTTTCACCAAGGGAAAGTAAATATGTAGTTGACACTGTAGTAAACACTATTCTACTATAATTTGAAGTTACATATAGTACTAATTTGGTGATTCGTTATCGTACGAAATTCCATGCACAGAGAGCCGCAACGCCATCTTTCAAAAAACAGCAGCAACTTATTCAAGGTCCTAATATTTCATCTCCTCGAGTGGGGATCGAACCTACAACCAGTCGGTTTTACAGTCACACCTCGTGCCGTTGCGCCACGACTGGCCTCAAATAAATAAGAGAATATAATCATTATTTAGGCATTCATTTCATATATCAATGAAGTAGTAGTTTTCAATGAAGTAGTAGTTTTTGTATTATAGTATACCACAGAAACAAATATAACTTTCTTTTCAATGTTTTTTGTCTTTTCTCTTCGCCAGCTGCGCTAAGATGAGATTTTAGAAGAAGAGATTTTAATAACGAGAACGAATGTCTCGTTCTCGTTATTAAAATTTAACAAGGAAAAATTAAAGTATTTTGTATATTTTATACCAATCTCATAAATACAACATTGAGTATGTTTTAACTAATTTAAATCCAGGATAGAACCCAATTCAATGGAGTCCATACTTTGCGAGGCTATCAAATTGGAATTTGAAGCGTATACTTCCGTCAGTAGTAGAAGTACCTCGTCCAGAGAACTGAATGAGGTAATTAATTCAAATTTTTAATTGAGTATAATAATATTGTTTTGTTAATTTTAAAATTATTATAGTACACTTAAATATACAATTTGTCTTTTATTTATAATATATTTCAACATACTTTCATACATTAAATTAGAAAATCACGTAAGAAACATGGATTTTGTATCAACTTAAAATAAGATTAAACAAAGTTATTCAATATAATTATGAAAAAAAAAGTTGCCTAAAATTACCATTTAATGCAAAAAAAGTACAAATTTTATTAAAAATAATCATTTTGTAATTATTTTGCAAAAAAAAATATAATGTAAAGTAAATTAAAGTTATCTACGTGTATCTCGTATTTTAGTGAAAGTGAAAAGCATCATTATGTATTTTTGTGAACTTTTCTAAAAGTGCTTGCCAAACTTTTGAAAGTTCACAAAAAACATTTACTAGGTGCCCTCTAATTCATTATAAATACAATAACTTTGACGAATTTATTTAAACGTTTTTTTTTAATCAAAAACTCATAATATAAGTATATATAGTCATATATAAGTATCAGTATTTTTACGTAAAATATTATTTTCAGGTAGAAAGAGCTAAACTAAATGAACTAATAGTTGCTAATAAAGCTCTTCACGCGCCCATAGATGATGATATCTCACAACTAATCGGTGAATCTACCACCGCCGGGTTGAAGGTAAGAGGTTCATTTCCTATATATGGCTCAAATTTGAGTACATAATGTTAAATTACTACAAGCATATTTAAAAGACGATAATGATGAAAAAAAGATTAATGTTGCAAACTAATGACGTCATATTTTCTTTGGATTTTTCTTTTTTAAAAGTTTTGAACATAGTATTTGAACACAAGCGAATATAATACAATTAATTTATTTTGATGTTGCCATTTTAAAATGGTCCAAAAGTCACGAAAAGAGACTGTACTAAACTGACTGTACTGTACTGTACTAAATAATTTATGTGTAAAGAAATGCTATTCATAATATTTTTTTTAAAATGTTACACACTAAGAAAAGACAAATATTTAGAAATTTATACAAATAAATGTAAAATTTTCGTTAATGTGCTTATACACACACACATACACTCACACATTTAAAATTTACTCATTCATATAATATATACAAAAAACCATGATAAAATTATTTGAAATTCCATGTTTAATCAAATATGCCAACAAAAGTATATAAAAATTTTGCATTTTTATAAATTTCCATGTTTAATTAAATATATGTATAACATTTATTTTCAGGACAGTGGAAAACACGATCCTAGATTAATAACTCTGGTTAATCTAACAGCGGTCGCCATTAGAAGACTTATTAAGATAGCGAAGAAAATTAATGCATTTAAAAATATGTGTGAGGAAGATCAGGTAAGGGAAGATCTTAGTGACGTATCATTATTTTGAACATACTTTTATTAAGTCGAGATCAAACAAGCTAACTATGTAATAAAATATAAGAATCTAAATTGAACCACTTGTAATAATTGTATCTTCATGAAACTTGGCGGTTATACGTAGTTTAGGTGACAATACAATATTATGGTATCAACGAGCTAGTGTGATGTTGGAGCCAGGACCTGAATATTGAAATTCTTTAGAGATTCTAGTTCGGGTTCATATAGTTTATAGCCGAGCACATACTATAGCACTTGTATCACTCGGTGTAGAGAAGCGTATTTTTTTGTTTTTTTTTAAACTAATATATATTATTTGCACTATTATGTCTTTAGACACACTTTGCAATCGCTCTTTGTTATGTATTTTTTAGTTCCGCAATATTTATTATTTATGCGTTTCATATTACTTATTATATTATGAAACAATGTTTGTGTAACATTAATACTACAGCATTATTATCGGTTAAAATTCTAACTTAAGTTATCATTGTCGTGTACTAAATATTAAATTAATAAATATTATTTATTTGCTAGAGTTTCTTTTTGTGTTGTAGGTAGCGTTGTTAAAAGGTGGTTGTATAGAAATGATGGTACTACGCAGCACTATGACGTACGACGGACAGAGGAACCAGTGGACGGTAATATATTTACTTTTTATAATACAAAAAAATATATATATTTAGCTTCACACCATATCCTGAACATAGCAGGATAGAGCGAGGGGATCTGGAACCCTAGCACTTATTTTGTTAACATTAATTTAGAGTCAAAACTCTCATCAAATCATCATCTCCCCTGGATATAACCCCAACGTATTGTCGAGGCGGGCGAAACAACAAATCTGACACAAAATCCAGCTTTCATAATTATTTTATTCACTCTTTATTCACTCTCAATTCTAATAACAAAATTTAAAATGTAATGAACACGAGTGCCGTGTCGTTTTTGCTTTTTTAATGGAAATCCACTGGAAAAGACGGCACACTACCGCCATTTAATACAATCGGTAATGGAAACAATATCAAATGACGTCCTCTTAATCACAATCAAACCTATAAATATAAAGGGAATAATTACTTAGAAATAATGCCGTATAATAAGTAAATTATGCTAATAGTAGTAGGTTATGGTAATAGGATATGATTCATTAAATGCAAATGGTAGATTTTGGAGGGTAGATGCAAAAACTGTGTTTTTTTAAAATAATTATTGGCAATTTGACAATAATTATAAAAAAAACACAGTTTTAGATTAGTACAGTTTCAGTTTTAACACAGACACTAACTTATTAATAAATTATAGAAAAAAGGTAATTGCGTAAAATAGAACGAGAGTTGTCCCTTTATCGTTCTAGTATGTTTTTTGACAATGAATAACGGCAGATCGGCACCGTTTAGTAGTATTTATATAGTAGTAGCTGTTTACGTTATTGGTATCTGTTGAGGTATCTTGATATTTTTTTTTTATAAATGTATTACTTTTCATTAATTAGTAAATTAATAAATTATTTGGGCGGTAAACGTAATTTCTTTTTTATTATTTTTACATAATTTTACTGTATCTAAGAATAACGAATTGAAACCCCCCTACATGTAATGAGCAGTTTTCACTAATATATATAATAATTCAAGAGTGAGGTGTATATGTAGTTCAAGCTGTATCCTGCATATAGCAAGTTAGGCAGAGGGCACTTTGTGTTTAAGACACTCCGTTACCCCGCCCAATTTTTGAGACATTGCGTGTTGAGCAGCGGAACTCAAAGCCGCGCTTTGTCTACCAGGATAAAGTAATTAGTAAATTATATAATATTCTTTATTGCACTCAAATATATAAGAGAAAACTTTATGTTAAAACTTTAAATTTCTAATGATTTTTAGTATTTTAAATATAATTTATTCCAGCTCCCCCACAATCAAGAGCAATACAGCAGTATACAAACGGATGTATTAAAACTAGCGAAAGGTAACATCTACCGTTCGCACGAAGCCTTTATAAGGAGCTTCGAACCAAGATGGCGGACCGACGAACATGTTATATTGATCATGTCCGCCATCTTGTTGTTCACGCCGGACAGGGCGAGGGTTGTACACCGAGATGTTATTAAATTGGAGCAGGTGTGTATATATACAAACACACAAGTAAAAACATGTTTTAGGGTTCCATACATTTTAAGGAAAAAAATAACCTTTATAAGTAGTTCAAGAGCCTTTATCTCAGGAATACTTGAAAATATCGAGTTGAAATTCAAACCATATACTCAGACCTACGGTCTCTTCATTTCATAAAAAAATTTAATTCTACATTTACTTAAAAAAAAGATATAAATTGATATACCCCAAAAACGCATATTTCGACATGGTAAAGGGAATCAAAATTAATAGGTCATCCGGTTCATCTAGAATTATGAAATTTAGTACTATTTCAGTAATAAATCTCTAAAACAATATATTTTTGTGGTTCAATCCTAAAAAATAATAGCCAATTATTAGGTAGGTATTAAAGCCGCTAGGTCAAGTGAGGTATAAAATGAATGGACTCTGACTAAGCCAAGCTTGAATTGCAGAAAAAGCTCATGATCTCCAATTTTTGTAAGGAACCCTCGGTGAGCGAGCCTAATTCGCGCTTTTTATTATTATATTTGGTTATTTTTTGTTATTGTAATCCTTACATTATTTACTTTATAGGAATTATTGTTATCGGACATTTATATAACTTTTTTTTTAACATCACTATTTTTGTATTATTATGTTTTTTTTTCAGAATTCCTATTATTACCTGCTTAGAAGATACTTAGAAAGCATATATCCAGGTTGCGAAGCAAAATCTACCTTTTTAAAGCTCATACAGAAGATTCTAGAACTCAGAAAGTTTGCGGAAGAAGTCACCGGAGTGTATTTAGACGTTCATCCCGTTGAACCATTATTAATGGAGATATTCGACTTAAAACACCACGTAGCTTGATGTTTTAAACGTATTTGTTTGTATTTATAGATGTTTATTTGTTTTTATTTTTATAAATTTTTTTGTTTATCTGTGACTGTCAGTTGTGTAAAAATTATTTTAAGAATGATTTGTTGTTCTTTTTTCTTTAAATTTGTTTTTATTGTATGAAATTTTGTAATAGATCAAAGGTAATGATAAAATATGTTTTTTTTATTATCTCTTATTGTCTATGGTCTCAGGTTTAGCTTTTTTTTAAAACACAATATTTGAATTATCTTTAACACAGAAAAATTATGTATGTATTGTTTTAAGTTCATTTAGTTATTTTTAAATTTTCAGCCAAATTAGATAAGCTTAAATGAAAAACTTTGTCATAATGCATTTATGCCATGTTTTTAAATTATTTTGTATATAAATAAAATAAACTAAAACTATAATTGTAGCTCAATTTTATATGTATATGATTTAAATTAGAAATTACATAAATTTTAAAGTATATATATATAAAGTATATATATAAATTTTAAAGGATATTTATAATCAGTCATCATGTTTAAAAGTGCCTTTTTAGTTTTTATTGTATTTGTATTAGAAAAAAAAGTTATAGGAGTCTTTGTTTATCAATATAATATTATCTGTAATGTATGTTATCTGTATCTGTAATTAATATAATGCTTAATATTATCTGTCGAAACTGACTATTCAGACTTAAGTATGTACATATTTAATTTGGGTTAGGTAGAAAAGAAACCGTTCTTGTGTTGGGTTAAACTGTTTATGACATTAGTATATAATTACATGATTTTACCTTCGCACGCATGGTCGATCGGATATATCTACTCGTTGTGACACAATAGCCTACCTCCTTCGATGAATGTACTATCCAACTCCATAAGTTTTAGTTCCCTAGATTAACGCGCTCAAACAAACAGTCAATTCAACTTTCTAACATTAATATGAATTCCTCATTTGATTTTTAATATAAAGCCCAAAAATTAAAACTTTTATATTACAGCATTCTAAATTTCAACTCTTAAAGTGTCTAATTATGATAATCTATACAATTGAATGTAGACATTTTCATTTCAAAACAATTGATAATTTTCACTTCATTCTCCTTCTGTCTGTACATTTTATAGACTATTAGACGGAGCTTAACCCTGCAAATTGGCTTACTAGACCGAAAAATATCTATTGGAAATGTACTCTTGAGTAGAATTAAAATTTGATTTCAGTAAATTATCTTAATTAGGTATATAAGACTTCTATAACAATTTTGATTGTTTTTATTTATATAAAGAAAATACTCTTCAGTATAAAATATTTAAAAAGTATAATTTTATCAATATTGATAAAATTATAATTTAGTTGTATTTATTTTTGAGTTTCATGCGGGAGCATGTAGCAGGGTGGGCAGACAGAGCCTGGTGTTAAAACACTCCGCTACGCACTTTCCGCCGTATTCTGGAGGAATTGCGTGTTTCGTGCCAGAACTCAACGCCGCACCTTGCTTCGACGCCAGAGCGAAGAAATGGAAATATTAAATATTTCATTTTCTCGAGTGGGAATCGAACCCGCAACCTGTTATCCGTTATGTATTATTGTATATACAATTTTTTTAATTATATCACTTTTATTATTTTTAAATGCCTTTTGAGTAAAACGTGGTTTTAAAGATTAAGTTTTGAAATATTTTCACAAGAACTAAGTATTTTTTTGCATCTGAATGATATTAATTGTTTATATCATTCAAAATATATCAACATATAAAATCTCATTGAAAACGTGTAATTTTTAATATAAGTAAACATTTTTATTATAAAAAATGATATTTATTTACGAAAAACCTAAGATGGCCACAATCTAAATGTATACAGACGTTCTATTATCTATGTAAGTCGTGATTTCGTAGGTGAAGAAGTTAGTTTAAGGACGCCATTTTTTGCACTCTCTGCTCATTTTAGATATATTGTATATTTAAGTGGCGAAACCCAATGCCGTGAATTGTCTTATTAGATCATAGGTAACTATAATTTAAATATAATCATTCCCTCGAGTGTGTATCGAACTCAGAATCATAGGACATTAACCCACTGACTATAGGACTATATTTGTTATTAGAATAGTCCGTATACATTTTACAAACAATATTTTTTATAAAACATTTTTGACATAAGCATTGTAAATATTGTTATCGTTATAGAAATAATTATTTTTATAAACATTTGTTACGGATATATTTTAAATTAATGCAATAATTATATTTTTAAAATTAAATATAATAATTCCATAATTTTGTTTGTTTTTATTTAAAAAACCTTTAGCCTAAAACTTATTGAAAAAATTATTTTATTTATCTTACATAAAACTCGTGCATACAAAATGTCTTTTAGTGGCCAAGATACTTTAAATGAAAGTTTCAAAGCACAGTTTTAACTACCCTATAAGCCTAATACAATTAAAACAAGAGATATTTTTCCAAAAATTAAATGTTTTTTCGAACAAAACCTATACTTATAATGAATCTGTAGAAAAGTCGTTTCTGACATTAAAAATATTTAAAAAAAAATAGCCAGGGTTTTAAAGGATAACTAACAATCTATTTCCAGCATTTTTGGAATTGTTGTCTGTTTGTATGTTTATTTGATCACGTATGATGTAAAAAGTATACAATAAATTTAAGCAACTTTTACACACAAAAATTGCAAGTAACTCAGAGTAGGTTTGTTTTTATTTCGTTGTAATCTCTTCAATCTATCAAAAGATATATGTATTTAAGTTTTCAAGAAGTTTATATTTGATTATCTGTGCATGTATGTATATGCTAAGAGTACAAAAAATCTCGTAAATCATCGCAATCAAATGATACGATACCATTTGGTACAAATTTTTATCTGTACTTAATTTGATATAAAATGAGAACTTTAATAAGTTATTCTTTTGGTGTATCTCCATTCACAACTGGTACGGAGCTCTCGGTTCATGAGTACGACTCGAACTCAACCGAAAATGTTCATTATTTTATAGATTATATAAAAATGCCTAAAACATGCTTTCCACGTGTACTATGTATACCAATTACATATTTAACTAATAATATATGTATTATAACTAATTAAAAAAACTGTACCAACAAATAAATAAATAAAATATTAGTTATTTTGCAAAGAATATCGTGAATACTTATCCAAATCAATTAATCAATAATTAAGGTTGTTTGTAATATCTCTATTTTTTAAATGAATAATCGTGTAATTCAAGCGGGCAAAGCCGCAGGCAGACCGCCAATAAATAATAAAATTATCGTTTTAAAATGAAACACCATTTATTAAGAATGACGTAAAGGCACTAACCATTCACGAAATCATAAATAAATAAAATTTTCAGCAATAAGTTCGATCTCTTGACATACAATTCTTACCTAAATGGGCTAGAACCAAAGATTCCTTTCTCTTTGAAATATTACTAGGTTCTTACTATTTTCCATAAAAATAAAAGAAATTGCACCAAAATGATGAAATTAAACATCTTAATCATCCTCTAAACTTTATTATGACACTCGTGCAAACTAAAACAATTATGACTACTAACAAAAACAAACAAAATTAAGAAAAACAACTAATCACTAATACCAAGAGCCAATTTCATTTCTAACGTGTAGTTTTCTACTTTCTCCACTTTATCTTCATCATTTTCACAATCTTCAAAAATTTCATCATCTCCAGAAACATCTTTCACATTTATTTCATTACCTCCATTAGTCTCTTCATTAATTACTTCAATATTATTATTTTCATTGCTTCCATCATTAATATTCGAATCATTGTCATTTGTTTCTACAGTCATTGCCTCTGAATCTTTTTCTAAACCAAAAGTACGGTTTGTCTCTTTATACTCAGTAAGAGTGTCTTCAAAAGAAGTATCGGTGCTTGGTATCAAGGTGGTTTCGTGTTCATTTGTGTCTATAATAGACTCAGTGGGAGAAGGAGTGTAGTTCACGAAATCGGAAGACCGCCATCTTTGTTCTGCTTCTTGCACTTGGGTTTCTAGTATGTGGGATACTTCCGTTATCTATAAAAGATAAAGTTAACGTTTAGTAGGTTTTATTATTTGTGTCAGAGAGAATAATAAAAAAGATCGTAATAATTTTGAAAATATAAATATAAGGCCAAAGCTATTGTCCACATAATTGTTGCCTCCAGAATTTGGAGGAATGTGAGAAGTATCTCAATGTTAACGGAGTATAAAGCTCTCATTATAAAAAAGCTGTAATTCTGTAGGGTACTTTATTACAATTTTATCATAGATGTGTTTGAATTCGCGGGTCGACAGAACTTCGTAAAATCTTTAGAATCTTTTAAAAACTGTACCATATAGTAACAACAAAAGGAGTGACGGCAACGGTGTTTTAATAGCAAAATTCTACATAAACCTTGTGGATTAGAGGCGCGGGTTCAATTCCCACTAGGTTCGAATTGTACACGAAGTTTTAATATTCTTAAAAAAATCAAATATCCTATAAACTTACACTATACTCGTTCTCCAGTTCATCAGAAATCTGTTGAATTATAGAATTAGTAGTATTATCCACTCTGCTCTCGTGAGACATGACGACGTCCATCTGCCTGTACATTTCTTCTTCCTCGTATTTCATCGTTTTGTTTAAAATTTCAGTAGCTACTGATTCTTCGATGCGAGCATCTTCGGCCATGTCGGCGTAATTTGTACCTGAAAGTATTATTATATGGTAGAGAAGAGAGTATTTTGACAAAGGATAGACCTATCCTGTCATATGCGGATGATACCTCAAGCTAAAAAAACATACTATTATGACTTTATTTCATATCGATAATACAGGACAAAATTAACTAGAAAAAGTAGCTTTTCTATCCATTATTTTCTCCAATCAATTATTAATTATCGTTGGTATATTGTTGTTTTTTTTTCAATAACTAGATGCTTTGTTCAAGCTTAAGTGACATCTTGGGCGATGAAATCGATGGATAAAATTTTCACGACATTCATTTATATATGAAGAATCATTTTGTTTGAATTTGAAAGTGACCTACCTTGTGATGGAAATCTGTCATCATCATATGAATTGATCATACAAATGATAGACTCCTTAGCTTCGTTTTGGTCCATTTCACTTGCATTTATAGTTTGGTCTGAAAAATGATGTTAGACATTACGTAATTTTTTTTAAAAGACTTTTTATAAAATGAATGCAAACGTAACGTGATTGAGAAGTGTCTGTGCCGTATGTACACGATAGCTGTTGATTTAAACTTTACCTGGAAATGTTAAAATCAAAAACATTATATTTTCATTTACTTCACAAAGTGTTACGTAGGATTCTGTGATCTGTTACTCAAGACACTATTTTCTGTTTAAAATGGGAGAATAATGTAAAAAAAGTTATGAGTTTACTCTTTTAACCTACTCCGTATGATGATATTATAGGGGCCATAAGTGTAGTGTAAAGTTCCAAGTTAAGGAAGCACAATTCAAACCTGACTATCACAATCATATAAAATCCTATTATATAATGAAGTTTACCATCGATTCGCACAGGCGTAGACTGTTCATCTAACTTAGTACTCTTTATATCGTTATCATTAACTCTGGATCTTTCTTTCTTATCTTTATCTAGATCTTTAGCAGTGGTAGGTCTACATTTTCTTTCAGTTGCTTTAAACTTGGGAGACTCAAGTATATCACTTTCTGAACTATTTTGATTTGAGTCATCTGATATATGTATAGATTCTGTATCGGATGAAGATGCTAAAAAAAATAAGATATTAAAATATATTTATTGATTAACAAACAAAATAAAATTTATTCAAATATTTCGTTACAAACAGTATTGTCAGTTTTATAGAAAGTTGACGCCGATTCGGAAACTTCTTCTTTTATAATGAGTTTATATCAATCATTAGCTAATGAGCATGTGTGAAGCTTAAAAAATTATGTGTTAAATCACTGTTTACATAATTTTTTTGGCTTTACATTATGCCCCGTACATAACAGTGTAGTCAAAGAGAACCTGAGAACGTAGTGTTAAGACACTCCGTTCCCATAACGGCACTTCCATGTGGCGTGTTCCGAGTAGCGCAACTTAACGCCGCGCTTTGCCACTACACCTGAGTGAAGAAATGAAAATATTAAATATTTAATTTCCTCGAATGGGAATCAAACCCCACAACCTGTCAATACAGTCACACGCTTTATACCCTACACTACAACTGGCCTCAAATTTTAACTTCATCAAATTTTCAATTAATGAAATTAAATGTTAGTAATTTAATTGACTAATAAGGTTAAGGTCACGCTCCGGGCTGGTATTGTAATTCTCTAAATATATATTAATTACTACTACACTCACACATAGATTCAATATTCTCATCGCCGATTTCATAAGTAACTTTATTCACTATAGATTTTGATTCAACATTTTCATATAAAACAGCTCCAGGTACGTGCGTTAGTTTCACTTTATTTGAATCTAGTAAACATTTTTTAATCTATATAATATACCAAACTCTTTCATGATTAAATGCTACCTAACCTAATCTGAGGGTACATATTTGACTACACATAGACATGTGAGATTACACATCGACACATATAAGTCATTTTCAGAATTCCGTACCTCAAAAGGAAAAAACGGAACCGTTCCTCGTGCGTACTCTGAGGAATGGGACACAACGTGAAACAAAAAAAATTAAACATTGTGTATTTTTGAATACCGTTTCTCCACCCAACTTGATAGTATTCGTCGATATTTTTATTTTTTATTTTGACAATGCTGTCATTGTGTTAAATACTGATTTTTGTCATGTGTGTAAGACTCGCAAGGTTAACACGAATTGATTGACATAAGAATCATCCAAATTGTCTTTATAACGCCACATAAGAACAAACATACTTAATATACTTATAAACGCATTACTCTTCTTTCCATCGCGCAGTCGGATAAAAAGATAAACATCCTTACTTTGAATATCTCCTCCAGTCTTCTGACTTAAAGCAATCCTGTCATAAGCGTTATCAGTTTTGTACGTAGTTACATAATTCTTCTCCTGGAGCGCGTGCGCCGGAGTAGGGTCTTGAGACTTGTGGAACTCCGCCATTGTTTTAGCATCGTAGAGTTTCTAAGGTATTTAACATAATCATTGTATTACATGTCATTAATTATAATCTTACAATATAAATATTAGTTTTCAGGACTTTTTTAAACGGTTAAAGTTTTAAAATCAGCTTCACGCTGTATCCCGCACATAGCAGGGTAGGCAGAGGGAACCTGGAAGGTTTGGCTCGATACCAGAGCGAAGAAATGAAAATATAAATTTAACTAAATATTTTCATTATCTCGAGTGGGGATCGAATCCACAACCAGTCGCGTTTACAGTTACACCCAATTGAACGGAAGTGTAACACTAGGTTTCCTCTGCCTACTCTGGCACGTGCGGAATACAGCTTGAAGGTGAAAAGCGATATTTTAATTCAAGTGCTTACCATGGGATCAACAGCTGGCTCTCCTCTCGCTATCCTTGCTTCCCTTTCCAGTTGTTCTTTATCTAATTCTGCAAATATTTCCAAATCTTCAGCACTAGGTTCTAAGTCATAATTATCTTCAGTATGATCCTTAGTGGTCGACTGTATTTCACTTGTAAAATTAAAAGACACACTGTCGCCGCTACCACCGTTAGATTGTGATGCTAAAAAAGTTTTCAATTATGACTCCCACTATTTTAAAAAATTTAACGCCATATTTTTTATAAATTTTATATTAAAATTAATAAACTCCATACCTTCCTGTCTTCCACCATTGCTATTTAGACTTGAGGATTCTTTTGAAGTATCCTGCTTCTCGTTATTTTTATGTTCATTTTCACTTTCTTTTGACTTTACATCATCATTATCATTGTTTTCATGGTTTTCATTGAAGTTTTCGTTAGAGTCGACGCTATTTTTATTTATTTCTTTTATTTGTATACGTTTTCTTATCTTTCTAGATTGCTTAGTTTCTTTTTGGACTTCAGGTTTTTTATAAGCTAGCTTTCTATCGTGATCTATTATCAAGTCACCTTCTTCTACGATACCGCTACTTTCTTTAACGTGCTCTACAATAAATTTGTTCTCATCTTTAGATCTTTTATTATATTCTTCAATAATTTCAATTAATGGTTTCTTTCTAGCATTGAAATTATCGAGAGATTCTGTGCTTTCGCATCTATCTGTTTCTTGCTCAGGTTTTTCTTTCATTTCTGTAATTATAAAAATATTTCCATGATATAGGTCCAAAACACTTTATTTGCTCAAAATAAAGTATACATAGATATAATTATAGAATTGTACAAAGCAAAAATTTATTAAAGAAATGTAATATTTTTGATATTCTATACTTAAAGCAATTCTACCTTTAAATGTTTGCGATGCTCTCTTATTTCCGGTATGCGATGGTTGATTGAACAGTAAATTATTTATAGTACAAATTTCTGTCGATGTATTCCTAAAATTATACAAAATATCATATATTTTTTAAAATGTTTTTTTGGTTCTTTTAGGCGACAAATAACTATATCTTCACCCCAGGGTGAAGAAATAAATATCACAAATAAGAACACAAAAGGTCCGGCGATGTCTAGAAAATTGTGTGGTACGTAGAGAAAAGAGTTTCTTAACTCTTTGTGTCTTAACACTAGGTCCCCTTTGACCAACCTGCCATGCAGGAGAAAGCGTGAATTGTTTAGTTGTAGTTGTAGTTTTAATCTGAAACTCACTTGTCGCATGATTGCCTCGTATTAGTACCAATACCAAATCCACTCCATTCCTCTTCGACATTTTGTTCATCTTTTAGTTCTTGAATAAGATGCTTTCCACGATCGACTTGGGACCATTCTATTTTTGCTGTTTCAGCTTCTAAAATAAATATTGTTTTTATTATCACACTATATGAAAATAACGAAACATTACATACTTAAATTTGCATAAAAGGCACATAAAAGAACGTAATACATCTAAAGACGACCGCTAACGGTGTTAATAAATTTCCTTAATAAATACTAAACTGAAGTTAAATTTAAATAGAATATTTTTCTTTAAATCACCTTGGAACTTAGAATCGTCTTCGCTTGAATCGCTTTCGCTCGTAGTATCAGATTCTGTATCGCTTAACATATCTGTTACTATACCATTTTTATATTTCTTAGACTCATCGGTGTTTTCTTCTAATTGATTATCAATTTCATTGCTTTCTTTTTCTTCTTCCTATAAAGCATTAGATTTAGTTTAATTTAAGACTAGTGTTTCATTCGTGCCTTTATCCACAAGCGACTATCGCGATCGAGCGATAGCGATTGTTGACGGGTGGTCCTTTCAGCTTCAGAATAGTTTTGTACCCACCCCAGAAATTTTACTAACTAAAAATTACCCCGACAAATTAAAAAAAACGCTTACACGAACATATCTCTTCAAAAGTAAAAAGCTATTTTTATAAGTTGTACATTGACCTACATACAACCCTGGTACAAAAGTTGATACAAGCCGTCGATGGCCGAGTCCGGAAATCTGAAATTATCAAGTCTTCAAACAAAAAAATATTTAAAACCTTATCTTCTATTGCGGGAAGCCCCATCTTCTCTCTTTCCTCTTTCTCCCGTGCCTCTCGGCGTGCCTTATTATCATCTCGCATCTTTATTAAATAGCGGACGCTCTCCATCACCTTTTCTTGATCTTTAGCGATCCAACTTGGATGAAAAATATTATGTTTAATAGTATATTATGTATTTAGAAACGTAGAAAATTTTTACCTAGTTTTATTTATTTACTCTGTGTAACTCGAACGCACGCCTCTAGGAAACCGTCTAAGTCTAGCCAGCTAGATCCTAACAGCAACAATAACAAAAGAAGTACTAATAAGCGTATTAACATGGGCATGGATTAATTGGCGATGACTGATTGTAAAAAAATATTTTATTAAAATTAATTTTTTACTGTCATATGCAGAAATAAATAACTATACCTACAAAAAAATTCAACAATTTATTCAGGGTACCTAAAGTTAGTACCTAAGTTAAGGGTACTATTGCACAGTTATCCTGTATAATTATATACTATATTATAATATTTAATTCATCCAAAGATTAATAAAAAAAATTACACCTTTATCCTTTATGCAGAAAAACTAAAATATCTTTAGCTAAATAATCGTATCGTAAATCCAAATCCAAAAATCATATAAATTTGCAACGTCGTGGCGCAGTAGCACAAGTGGGTGATTATAAACGCGACGGTAGTGGGTTCGATCCCTACGCGGGGGAAGGAATTATTATTTATTAATATTTTAATTTTCTTCGCTCTAACGAGTCCCAAGTGGTACCAAGGCAAACCGCGGCGTCGCGTTCAGCCACTCAGCACGCAATGCTACGAAAATAAATGCTACCTACGAATATGTCTCTACAGTGTTGCTAAAAACAAAAACAAAACATTTCAACAAGCATATTTAAGCATCGACAAGCATGTATGGCTTGATTGGTGACGAGTTTTTGGTAGTAAATAAGAGGTGCAGATTGGAATCAAATTTTGATATAATTCTAAATATTTAAATAACAGATCAGATTTGAGGCGATCCAAATGATTAGCTAAATCTTGAACAAGCAATATAAGTGAAGCGTCTCCTACCGTCTCCTCTCAGCAATTTCCTCCTGCACGCCCCCCCTCTGCCAGGCGACGGCGCAGGCGCGGTCGCGCGGGAATATCGGACGGTTGTCCAAGTTCAGCAATTCTTTGAGACGTAGTGTTAGCGTCTTGCGATATGCTGGTATGTTTCGTACTACTGGATTTCCGGTTAAGACGAGAACTAGAAATAAATGTTTTTTTTTTCAAAATCACACCCTATCTATAGATATCTTACATATAAATGTTCGATTTCTATATATATTTACAGGCATTGCGAGTTGACTTTATTCGTATCCAATAATTTACAAATTTAGATTCCTCAAAGTAAACATAGGCCTGAAACTACAGTGCCGCCATGTTGTATTATTTTTGGTACAAAATAAATATAAGAAAAAGTACGTTGCTTATATTTCAAAACAAACCTTTTAATATAGCCATGTCCTGTAACACATCAACAATGAGCGGATCTTCTAAACGATTATACGACAGATCTAGAACTGACAAGTTCTTGCAATACTTCAAATGTTCTAAATCATCTGTAAATATTTATTTATATTAATACATTATTTTATAATATTTTGTAACTATCTGTATTTGAATCTGCCGCTTGCGCGCAAGTGTCCTACACCAATAAGCTACACGTTTTTAAGTAAAAGTTAGGATATTTCCTAACAATAAAATTTGTGTTATTTGTATAATTTCAACTTTTACTTAAACTTACTTTTACTTATTTGTATAGGAACTATTTACAGAGAATACTCTGTAAATAGTTTCTATACAAATATAAATGCAGCTTCACGCTTTTCCCCTCATAACAGGTACAAAAGGAACCTAGCGTTAAGACATTCTGTTTCTCACGAAAAGCTCAAACTTCGAGACATTGCGTATTGAGAAGCGGAATGTAGCACTTTGTCTACATTTCTATAAATAGGGACGGATGCAGATTGAACACACAGCCACCGCCTTTACAGCCAGACGCTTTCTCGCTGCGCCACGACGGACCCAACACAATGAAATATATACTTTTTTAGTTTCACGCTGTATCACGCACATAGCAGGGTAGGTAAAGGAAACCTAGGAGCCTCGTATTAAAATACTCCGCTCCCATTCTATCTATTCATACATCTATTCTGGAGGCATTGCATGTCGAGTGGCGAATCTCAGCGTTACCAGAGCGAGAAAATGAAAATCTCTATATATAATAAGACAGTAAAAATATTTTGTCTGTACATTTAGTAATTTTGATTTTAAAAAGAATAATAGAAAGCAAAAAGATTTTTTTTGAATTTCTTGTCTGTCTGTCTGTCGACATATTTTTGTCCGCATTTTTCTCTGAAAGTAC
Source organism: Heliconius hermathena (assembly GCA_013403705.1). Classification (NCBI taxonomy): domain Eukaryota; kingdom Metazoa; phylum Arthropoda; class Insecta; order Lepidoptera; family Nymphalidae; genus Heliconius; species Heliconius hermathena. The sequence continues at coordinate 984,029 of JAAIXJ010001884.1, forward strand.
TGAACCGATTTACTTGAAAATTTCACCAATTGCTTTGTTTTAACTCAACTTAAGTACTAAAGTTTAGTTCATCAAAATCGGTTCATTAAAAAAAAAGTTATCGTCATTTGAATGAACTCAAGGCATTAGTTTGCCTGCGAATATTATATAGCAATCGCGCTGGTAAGATTCTTGGCTAAAGAATGACATTCGAAACGTCTGGGTTATATGACTGTTGATAAAAATATATATTTTTGAAGCACTATTATACAATATTTTATACAATAAAGTAAACAAAATTGAATTGTTAGTGGAGATTACCTTCATAAATCATAACAGTTAAGTTTAAGTCGTAATTAATTCAACACAGAGATAAAGAACGATCTTGAAAGAAATATCAAGTAAATACAAAGATTTTTTGGTTGGTTCGTTCATATAATATATGTAACTAATTTAAAAACTGTACAGGAGTTAATATGCAATTATTACAGTTATTTTACAAAGAATATTATGAATCCTTCAAATCAATAATTTAACATTTAAGGCTGTTTCTGAATGAGTAAATTAAATTATTCACTGACATCAGCACATTTAACAGAGTATATTATATAGGTAAAAAGAACATAAAGTTACAAAAATATATACGTGTAATAAATAATTAGCTTTATGTATATTTTATAAATATCAAATATCAACAATGGTCGTATTTTTTTATTTAAAACAATCAAAAATTCTTTGACGATAATGTCGTAAAAAAAATCATATTAGAAGTCATTATAGTTGTCAATCGATTGTGCTTATTAAATCAGTAAACATGTATTTTAAGCGGGCGAAGCCGTGGGCGAGCCGCTAGTATTAAATATTTTATTCTTTCGAGACGGAATCGAACCCACAACCTTTCGAGTTTAGAGTTGCTCGCTTGTGCGCCTGCGCCACGACTGGCCTCATATTAATATTTGTCTTAGAATAAATTCTAAGAGAATCTTTTAATTTATTAAATTAAAAGATCTCTTACTCACCGATTGTTGCTAGCATATTATGACTTATACTAAGCGTATGTAAATCGGGAACAACGTCTAAATTCTCAATTTTAGTCACAAAATTGTGATCCAAGTTCAGGGTGTCCAATTTTGGGCAACCGTTTAAATTTTCAATTTTCCTCAAGACATTATAGTGAAGATACAAGCATTTTAACTCAGAGAGCGTGTCGAGACCTTCGATTCTTTGAATGCCATTGTTTTCAAGAAATATACATTTGAGTCCCGTATATTCTTCCAAGTTTTCAATTTTGGAAAATCCCTAGAAATTAAAATAAGTACGTAATTTAAAAAAAATTGAATCAGCTTCACGCTGTATCCCGCACACAACAGGGTAGGCAGAGGGATCATAGTGTTAAGACACTCGGTTCCCCACTTTGAGCTGAATTCTGGAGGCATTGCCTCTTGAGTGGCATAACTCAACGCTTCGCTTTGCCTCGACACCAGAGCGATGAATTGCAAATATAAATTTAAATAAATAAATATTTCATTTCCTCGAGTTGGGATCGTACCCACTACCAGTCGCGTTTACAGACACACTTTGTGCCACTGCGCCACGATTGGCCTCAATATTTAAAATAGTTCAGTAGTAATTTACTTGAATAGTAATAATAATTTGTTATTTTAAGTACTATTTTTTTAACTTTAATAATAATTTGTAATGTCAAACACATGTTCTCCGTTTCCCGCCCAAATCGAGGCAATGAGTGTGAAAGAACTGAAAGCCACGCTGACTTACTGATGACTGATGATTTCTCTGGTTTGACATCGAACCCACAATCATTGCGCTTACAATCAGGATACATTACACACTTTGCAAATGCGCTTCATTAACCATATTTTAGTATACTTAACGTATAGGTAAATTATAAATAGCGTTGGGTAACGTATACATAGGTATTAGGGCACAGACACTAACCTTAAAATGTAGGTATAAAATATCATTTAAATAAGGTGTACAATACAATTTGTGTTGTTTGCAATGGTTCCTAATAAACTCCTTGGTCATTCTTGGACCTCGATTCATTTCTTCCAATTCCTTTTCAATTTTCAATTGAAACTGTTTTTGTTTTTCTTTTTCAGCCATCTCTTTCTTTATTTTTTCGTCCTCTTCGGGATCTATGAAAGAAAATACTAAAATTAAAATTTGGATTTATTTCTTTAAAACTTACCAACCAAATACTTACCTCTAACTTTTTCAAGAGATGACATCTCAGGTACTTTAGTTGCTACATTCTCTTTCAATTCATCATCCCGTATAAAATCACCTTTAGCTTTCTCGTCAATTTCTGGTAGTTCTTGAATATTAGAAGTAGCTCTTAATTTTTTCTTTTCTTCACGTCTCAATAAATTATTTGCAAGACGTAAAACTTCTTTATTATCCTTCATTTTATCTTTAATGTCGATTAAAAGTCCATCAATTTTCTTATTTCTTTCGACTTCTTCTCTTTTAATCATATTTAATGTGTCGTTTGTCGTTTTAGTTTCCTGAGATACTTCAGCTAATTCAAATTTATTATCTTTCAGTTGTGGATGTAAAATATCGTGAGATTTTTGTAATACCCCATCGACTTCTTTCATAAAATCCTGACATTCTTTATTTCTTATTTCATAATTAGATTTACATGTATTAACTCTTGTTTCGTGATTTTGAATTTCATTATTTAGCTTATGAATTGCATTATTTATGTCATCTATTTCTAGTTGAGTAACAGTATTACTTTTATTAACTCTGTCCGCTTTTATTTCATTTACTCGGCTATCGTCGATTTCTTTAGTTATATTTTGTTCTATTATTTTGCATTGCTTGCGTGCTTCTCCTTCTTCTTTAAGTTTTTGATATGCGAGATTAGACTTTCTAGAGTTTTCTAAAGTTTCATTCACATCATTCAGTAATTCGTTCATACTATTGAGCTTATTCGTTATGTCTTCCCTAATTAACGTGCTTAAATTTTCTGCTCCCTCAACTATGTTTCTTGCGAGACTTCTCATTTCGCTATATTCAAGATCATTATTTTCGGCATTTTCCGTTCTACCAATTTTAAATATATCTTGCAGAGCATTTTGTAGAGTTTCTTCTATTCTCATACCATAATTTTCTCTATTGTTTATTTCTTTCACATGCGACGGTTCTACTTCATTTGTGTTAGTTGAATCTAAATCATTTGGTCGAGAATTACATACGGATTCGCAAACCTTAGTTGAAGGATTTGGATTTAAAATACTACTAATATCTTTAAGACATTTCTCGGTACTTTTAAGTTTTGTTTCGAAATTGCTTATAAGTGGTTCAGCTACATTGCTCTGTTTATTCTTTTTCATTTGTACTTCGTCTTCACTACGATATTGAGGCTTGAACTTATTATCTTTTATTGGTATGTTTAATGCTTCATTTATAGCATAGCTTTCTTTCACCATGTCCATGGGCGATTGTTTCACTTTTGGTTGAATTAAACAATATGAAGATTCTTTTAAAATTGGATGATCTTCTATTTTCATCTTGTTTGAATTGACACTATCGTTTTCTTTGTGATTTGGATCTTCATATTTATCAGCTAATTGTTGAAACATTTCCTTTGTTTCCTGAAATCTTGTTTCATAAGACTTGTTAGTACACTCTGTTACAGCTTTATCAATAGCCTCAAATTCTTTATCATCATTAGATTCGTCTGATATCATTTCTTCCATGTATAATGTTGAGGCCTTATTAATTTTACTCTTTGCTCGATATTCTGCGGCCGCGTTCATTAAAATTTGACTATTTTTATACTTTATTGCATTAGTTTTTTCAAAATCTCCTGCTGCGGAATCTAATTCGTCCTTTATTTCAGAATATTTAGGCAATTGTATTTCATCTAAGGGAACGGCAATATTTTTATTTTGAGAATTAATAGAAATCTGAATTTGTTTCGCTTTTTCCTCTATAATAGGATTGTCCTTTAGTTTTTCTCTTATTTCATCTTTGGTTAAAGGTCTATTATAAACTTCAATGTTTGTGAATGGTTGGCCAGACATTACGTCGTATTCTGACTTAACAGGACCAGACGCAGATGCAGTAATATAGCATGTATTGTGATTCGTACCTTCGATAAGGGGCTTCAATTCATTTTCAGTTATCTTATCTATAGTTTCTTTGGAAAAATTAGCATCTTTAAAAAAGTATTGTAACTCAGCACGCTTTTTTTCAATATATTCGGGATCTTGGACTTGTGAACTTTCCATTTTACTTATATTAAATGTGCTATTGTGTTTAAGAAATTCATGTCCTTCAAATATTGCTTGGTTACATTTTATTGTTTTGTTTAATCAATATTCAAAAATCGAAAAGAACATTACCACTGCAGTCATTACTTTTATTTATTCTATTTGAGATGTATTTCTTACATTTATTTTATTACATAGAAATATTATTAAATAACGAAAATATTTTATATTGTTTAGTTAAGTAATTTAAGTGGATGTAATTTTAAAAACTATCGCAATAAAATTATTGAAATCAATTACTACTAGGTACGATATGGTTCCTACGGTTTTTGAATATACATTTTTTAATAAATAACACAGCTTTTTGTAAAATTCAAATTTCTAAACACAAAGTATTAAATTGATTTCACTATTAAGATAATATTTTCTATTTATTTCGCGGTAATAATATTCATAAAGGCAATTGCAAAAATAAAGAAATATACAACACATTAGAACAGTTTTGCATGACTTGGAAAACAGACTTTTAAAATTAATTATTTATATTCCGTGTAAATATTATTTATGCTATTGATTAAATAACATAGATAATAAAAATCCTTTCGATGTTTCATTTACATCACTATTGTTTTTAAATGTCAATCTCAAAAATTTGTCAACACGAAAAATATTTTATATGTACCGCAGTTTTTATCTTATTTTATGAACTACATAAAAGTAGAATATGGACGTCGTGTAAAACGCATTTCCCAAGTATTGTTATTGATTACCTCTTCTCTCTCCACATTTAAAATGGCAGATGAAAGGAATTTCCGTTCGTCATATTATGAGAAAGTCGGTTGTCGCGGTGTAGAGGAGAAGAAATCTTTAGAAATACTGATGAAAGAAAAGCCCTGGGACAGGGTGAAGCTTAAACAGTTTTGTTTGCGTTTCACAGTACCAGCAGCTTACAGAAATTTGGTTTGGAAGGTACTGCTTGGTAGGTATTTAAGTTTAGAGCTTAGACTAATTAAAAACAAATGGTTTAAATTGTTTCTTCTGGCCTTATACATGTGGCAGGATAGGCAAAGGAAACATTGTTTTGTACATTCTATACTTTCTATCTGTTGCATGTGGGTTGTTAACAGATCCCAACAAGAGCAAGAAAATTAATATATTTATAAAGATTCATTTCCTTGAGTGGAAACTCATTAAAAACCGTCATATGTACAGTTAGACTCTGTGTTACTACATTGAAGAGGTAACATGTTTTAAAAATAATATTAAATTACATTCAATTAAAGAGGCTATTGAGGGTTTAATTTCTACTAGAGGGAATAAATTACTTTTATTTCCTTGTTCTGGTAATAATTGACTTCCCCCACTCATTAGAGTCTATGAATATGGTATCTTAACAATAGGTACATCATGAAGCTTAATAAATTTTTTAGATATCCTCCCAGTGTATGCAGATTCACACCAGTTTGTAGCTGAACAAAGAACAGATCAATACAACCATTTGTTGTATGCTGTAGAAAAGTTACGGTTAGTAGACATGAAGGGTCCACGAGGTGAAATTCTATTAGCAATGTGGCTTTTGGAAATTGAAGAGACAGAGGCACCTAAATTTCCAGGGAGTGGGTGTAATGTATGTATAAAGTAATTTTATTTGGCTATGTTTGTGAGCTTAATATGATTGGGAGATTGAGTATTTAATATTTTCATCCCTATACTCTGGTAATAACAAAGTATGATGTTGAGTTACCGCACTAAACATTCAACATGTTTTATTATTCAGTGGAGTAGTCAGGAACAAAGTGTCTTTACACTAGGTTAAAAATAAATATGTACTAAAACAATCAACAGATTACCTAGTATTAGTAGAACATGTGTCTTAATGAGTTATTGCTAAAATGTTGTAAAGATTAGAAGCCATTGTGGCAAATTGGAGCAGCATCAGATATAAAATTCCATTGCTAATGATTCAATCTCTCATCATAACAATTTTTTTTTTTAATTTCCTGCTTTGGCAATACAAAGCATTATGTTAAGTTCTGTCATACTTTACACACTTTACTTTATTTTTGACTGTATCTTCCCTCTGCCCTATACCTATAATATGTGGGGTTGAGTGGGTATTAAATTTTATTTTAATTTTGCATCACAATTTGTGATGCAAAATTAAAATAAAATTTAACAACATAAATAAGATGTAACAATCTTATAAGAATTTCAACATACCTGTTGACAGAAAGGTTGACACGCGGGCTTTAGTCCCACTACATTAAAATTTTATATGCTCAAGAGTATTTTTCTGTCCAGAGAATGGAATAACATTTTAAAAATGTCAAAAATAACTGATATTGAAAATTTTTATTGCAGTCTGCCAATACCTTCCTTCCCATAGCTAAAACATTAGCTCAGTTGTATGATGATGAAGTAGATGTATACTGGTTGAGTAAATCCTTAACTGATATTGTGCAAAATATGCAGAAAGACCTTCCAAAATTAAAGGAAGCATTCGAAAGTATGCTGGAAAAGGAAGATAAGGATGTTTATAAGTATGTTTATTTTATACTATGGGTAGTGTAATGATTGTTATCGATCATACTCGACTCAACATGTATTTTCAAGCAGAAAGCGGAGTTTAGAGTATCTTGACACCAGTTTCTCTCGGCACCCTGCTGTTTGTTAAATAATACTTTTTTATTTTTTTAGCATCACCTATGCCTCACACATAGCAGTGTATAAATATTAAATATTTAATTTCCTCGAGTGGGAATCTAACCCGCAATCTATCGTGTTTACAGTCACACACATACTGACACACTGCTGACCTCGAGTACTGGGATAATACTGGAAGGTGAATAAAAATTCTTACAAAATGATTTGATAACAAAAGCAAAAGTTAATATAGATTTTTTTTCTAAATAAAGTGTGAATTCTTTTATATTTAAAAAGTTAGTAATATTTTTATGTATGTTTAAAAGTTTATTTATACAATTTTATTTCATACCTATTAATTTCTTTTTACTTTTATATTGTTTTCAGCCACCTAGTTGAAATAAAAGCACTAGACATACTGCCCCTAACCAAATGGTTCAACTGTTGTTTTGCAGGCGTCCTAGATGACACTTCCCTTACCAAGTGAGTAATTAAATATAAATTTTATAAGTTGGAAGATTCTAAATAAATCAGCTTTTATATGCTATTTCCTGCACACAGAGGGAATCTAGTGTTAGGACACTCCATTCCCCACTTTCCGCTGAATTCTGCAGGCAATGCATGTTGAATGGAGAACTAAACATTGCGCTTTGCCTAGACACCAGAGCGAAGACATGAAAATATAAATTTAAATAAATAAATCATTTCCTGGAGTGGGGATCACACCCACAACCAGTTGTGCTTACAGAATTGTTTTGTGCCATGACAAACTGTAATCGACTAATCTCTAAAACTATAAATCAGATTTGATAAATTCTTTTTGTTTTAGCTGCATTTTTGAGGAAGACTATTCCTATAAATACACTAAATTTATTATAAACTAAAACACTCATATTTATAAATCAAATAATAAGCAGAAATCATATAGTCCTTGGAAACATTGTTGATGATAAATAGTTAATAATAATATGGATAATCCTAAATGTTTACAATAATAGGGAAAATATCAAAAAAAAAAAATCAGCTTCACGCTGTATCCCGCACACACGTTCCCCACTTTCTGCCGAATTCTGGAGGCATTGCGTGTTGAGTGGCAGAACTCAACGCCGCGCTTAACCTCGACACCAGAGCGAAGAAATGGAAATATAAATTTAAGTAAATATTTCATCTCCTCGAGTGGGGATCGAACCCGCAACCAGTCGGTTTTACAGTCACACTTCGTGCCGCTGCGCTACGACTGGCCTCAATAAGGGAAAATGGGAAAATATATATGACTAAAATATAAGTTTTCTTTAACTGTTGAGAAAAACATTTAACTGTCTATATCAACAAATTATCTTCATATAATTGCCAAATGTTATGATAATAAATTCAATAAAATGTAACTTTTTAATATTTTATTCCATAATAAGATAAGGTCAACCTATTTAAAAAGTTAAAACTAATAAATTGGCTCTTTAAATAAATCTTTTAAATAATTTATAAATAAAATTTTGTATTTTTTAGAATATGGGATAAAATTTGCAGTGGTGCACCAAAAATCCTGTCGTTTGTGGCTGTTACACTCATAATTACATTGCGACGACAAATATTGAAAGCTAAAAATGAGGCTGAAGTACTGAAATGTGTTTTAGAGGTAGCAATTAACTTTGTTAATATATATATTTTTTATGTTTACAATATATTCCACATACAGAAGGGCAGAAGAAATCTAGTTTTCACGAACACAATCCTCTTCAATTAAAATATTGAAATATTTCACTCGAGTCAACATTAAGCTCTCAACTGTTGCATTTTGTGTTTGATGTTGTTTTAATGCACTGTGATGGCCCCAATTTTATTGAACATACTTATAAAATTGTACTATACATGTTTAATGCAAAGGAATTTAAACCTCTTAGACAATTATATGTATATATAGCTCCCTAATAAATTATAAAGATATAAATTATTATTCATTACTAATTACTTAAACCTCAACTGTTAATTTTGATAAAGTTAACAAAATAAATAAATGTCCTAAAATACTATTTCTACAGATAAAAAAAAAGAAATAACCTTATTTTTTTTCTAGATCCCAGAGCAATGTGAAGAAGTAGTAGCAAATAAGGCAATTGAGCTATGGCAGTATTACGCTCAGCCGCAAAATGAACAATTAGCAAAGAAATGATGTATGACCTTCTAATGAGGTCGCTTAAGCCTCATTAGAAGTTGTTTAATGAATGACTTTTCTCTGTGGCAGTGAAAATAAAACATGGACTATATATGTATATCTGTACTTTGTAAAAAAAGCTGTGAATAGGCAAAGTTTTTTTTATATCTACATAATGCTATAGCTATAGCTAGACCAGTCATGGCGCAGAGGCACAAAAGAGCCACTGTAAACGCAACATGTTGTGGGTTCGATTCCCACTCAAAGAAATGAAACATTCTATATTTTAAATTCCTCGCTCTGATAGCGAGACAAAGCGCGGCATTGAGTTCCACTAATCTCTACCTGCTACATGCGGAGTACAGCGTGATGCCAGAAATTAAGCTATAATTAGTGCTTAAATACTTTTTTTTTATAAATAGAAAAGATCGGAATTTTAGATCGATTTTTGTGTAAGCTTGCTTATTATAAGAGGAGCATTTAGTCGTATGTGACAAATATGACATTGTATGACAGAATAAATTATATCCAAAAAACTTAATAATAAACTATTTTAAGGGATTTTCTAAAATTAATAAATGAAAGTAAAAAATAAATCTATGTTTTTGTAGTTTTTATTCTATGTATATTGTACCTTGAAATTTTTTTAATTATATAGAAACAGACAATTCTAGTATATTATTAAATTATTCTTGAATAATTCTAGAAATATGTTATAAATAATATAAAAGAAAAGATAAGAAAAATGTTATTTAAATACTTTTTTTTGGCTGTTCTTTTGTTCACACTGATGACTTAAAAGATTTAATTGGAGCTTTTTTACCATTGTATTTGGCTAGCTTGTCAAGTGTTACTAAATAACTAAATAACTTTTATTGAATTGGCTTAAATTTTACTTTTCAATATAAATGTAGATATTGTTTTAAAATCATATTATTATTAAAAAAACGTAAGTAATGCAGATTAGTTAAGTAATAAATATGTAATTAAAATGAACAAAGCCGCGAGAGGGTCGCTAGTAAAATAAAATAAATTTAAATTTCAAATACTATTTTTATCCCTTTGGGTATATGTGTTCTGTGATTTTTATAACCTGGCAACATTATATCTAGCTCTCGCCATTTTGCGAGAATGTCAGCCAAATCATCAGCTAACGTTTATATATGATTTTTATGTTATTTTACGTGTAATTACTGTGATTTAGTTAATTCAATATCATACAATAACAGTGCAGTGAAATGGATCGTTTTATAAGCATGTGGAAAGTCCGCGAGTTGGCTGACAAGGTGTAAGTTGAAACAATATTTTAGATAATTTTATGTTAATTACACATCCTACTTAAAAATCTAGTGTATTAATTATTCTAGATATCCACATTTGCACGTTCTTCTCAGTGTATATTTTATGCATGCGTGAATTTTAAATGTGATACTTTTTGCATGTACTATATACTGTCCTCGTCTTAACTCGCTTAGAAGTATTCGTTATCAATATCCAAAATGATAAGAAATTAGGAATCTTAATACCTATTTGCACACAAAAAACCTGTACATTTATTATAATACTGTAATCTGACATTACAATGCATTGTAACCACCTATTATTGAGCTCTAAAGGCATTCAATAATGTCGAAAGACCTGATAATGTGATTTCGACATAGTAAATGTATAAAGTAAGTTACTTGCATTCATATTTAAATACCACTATTTAGCCTAAATGGTTTGTATAACAATGTATACAAAACCACTTCCCGTTTACTCTTCAGTTCTTTTATATGTGGTTTTAACTATTTCGAAAATTTTGTTAAAATTTTTGAATTAGTTGGTAGTATGTGTGTAGTAATTGGCACATTGGTACCAATTTATATTGATTTGTGATTTTTATTTCAATTAGGTATTAATAGCTTTTGATGAACCAATGCTCTAAACTATTAAGACTTTTTTCTTTGCTTCTGGGTATGGAGGGAAAAAATACTTTTTAAATACGCCATTTTTCTGTTTGTTAATTTTGCCATAAAGTAAATTAGTTATTGTATACAACATTGCACAGGTTGCATGATAAATAAGTGAATCAGCTTCGTACTTTTTCCCGTAGAGCAGGCAATGGGAATCTAGTGCATTTGTTTGGTTCAACACCACATAGCCACTTTCCATCATTCTGCCGCTGAACATACTATCTCTCAAAAATGGAGTAGTGTATGGGGTATGAAATCTCTTAACACGGCTATGTGAGAAAAAGTGTGACATTGTTTTTTTATATTATTTGTATGTGTTAACTTTGATTACCTAAAAATATGAATCCAGTTATATATTGAATTTTAAGGTTATGCATATATTAATAATTTCACAAAAAATATTAAATAAATTACCTCAATCAAAACAACCATTTCATTTAAGGTAATATATTTGAATTAAAAGTATAATTTCATAAAATCTTTACAAATGAAATGGCAAATTTATCTTAATACATTTTTGCTCTAACCTTGACACTATTTCTTAATCAGCGCCACTATACTATGTAACTTATATATTACATACTTTTTATATGTAGACTTTTCAGTACTTTAATATTTGAGGTTCTTGTACATAGTTGTTGTGGGTTCCAATCTCCATTTAGGGGGAATAATTGTTTTTCTTTAGCTTCAACCTGTATCCCAATGTTGAGTAGGACAACTCAATGTCACTATTTCTTACCAGAGTGAAGAAATGGAAATATTTCATGAGTGGGGATTGAAACCACAACCACAATCATTTACAGCCTAAATGTTGTGCAGTGATACAGCGATCACTTATGGAAATTATTATATTTAAATAATAGTGTTACAAGGAACATTGTTAAGTCCTGTCAGTTGTCTCTGTAGATGTGAAAAGTAGAGAAAAAATGACTAAGCTCTAAGTTTTTTTTGGCTATCCTGCTATATGCAAGGGAGGTTTGTAAAGTTGAAGAAAACATAAATAAATATAATTATTCCAAGAAGTGAATGTTATTGAATTCACTTGATTTATTTATCATATTTAAAGAATGTATGAAAATGTTAATATTATATAATTTGTAAACAAATTAGGTAAACATATTTATTATTTATATAACACATAAATGTGATTGATTGTGTTAAAGATAGTTAGTGTTAGGTGATAAGGACTTATCTTGGAAGATTTTTTCTGCTTTTCATGCTAAAATTATCCATATATAATCAATCAGCTTCACGCTGTATCCCACACACAGCAGGGTAGGCAGAGGAAACCTAGTGTTAAGACACTCCGTTCCCCACTTTCTGCCGAATTCTGGAGGTATTGCGTGTTGAGTGGCAGAACTCAACACCGACTTAGCCTCGACACCAGAGTGTAGAAATGAAAATATAAATTTAAATAAATCAGTTCGATTTTGCAGTCACACTTTGCCTGTGCGCCACAACTGGCCTCTTATTTAGTATCTACATATTTTAATAAAAATACAACTGAAATAGGCAGTGAGTCTATATCTGGAAGATATATGAGAAAAATTATTTTTGTGGGCATTTATCACAGTTATAGAATCCAAATCAATGATTTTAAAAAAAATCTGTTTGTGTGTGTGTGTGTGTGTGTGTTTGAGAACACTAATCTCAGAAATGATATAAACAATTTAAATACTGTTTTCATTATCCTAATTTGGTAAACATCCCTAACATTTAGTGTTTGTTTTATTTTAATCAATTCACAAATAATAGTCATATCAATTTACATTCCCATACAGTTGAAGTTGCAGGTATAATAATAAATGTGTGTTAATTTTGTTTGTTGACTTTCTTCGTACTTTCACAAATGGCATGGTAGATGATAGAAAGAACCTAGTGTTTAAACACTGTTTTAATTTTTTTAACCATTTTAGAAATATTGCGAAACTCAACTCTGCATCTTATCTTAACAAACCAAGGAAAAAATGGGAAAAAATTATAGAGAGATAATTATAAAATAAAATAGTGATTGAATGAGTTTACTACCTATCATTACGAGTACAGGCAGCCACTGTCCCGTTGCACGATGATGACCTTGTTGATTATATTTTTAAGTAATATGAAGAAATCACTATAAATTAGATTATTAGATTAATTGTGGGAACAAAGTGTCTTCACACTACCTACCCTCCCTCTGCCTACCCTACGATATGTGGGTTACAGTGTGCTGCTACAAAAAATATTGTAATATATCATATTAATAATACAAAGACACACCTCTATTAATTTTTTATACATTATCTTAAGTGTAATATGGATGTTATCTAAATTGTTTAAAAAATTGATAATATGTCAGTATGTATCTATGTATATTTATTTGTTAATGGCGCCATTGTAGCGTAAAGGAGGAGGAGGATAATGAAATATTCAATATTTTTATTTTTTCACTCTGGTAACGCGGCAAAGCGCGGCATCGAGTTAAGGAAACTCAACACGCAATGCCTTAAGAATTTGGCAGAAACTGGGGAAAGGAAGTCTTGATGAGAAACGAAGTGTATTAGAACTAGGTTGCCAGGTTACTTTTGTCTACCTTGCTATGTGAGAGATACAGCGTCAAGCAAGAAAAAAAACATTTAATTGGTCTATTTAGATAGTGCATGGGAATTTGGTTTCGCTGGTCGATGTCTTCAAAACAAAAACTGTTGTTGAGTTTTTGCTTAGAAGACATCATAAGTGGCGGAACTCAACGCCACAGTTTGTCTTACCAGTTAATATATTTAAAGTATTTAAGGTAGCATGTACATACTTTTGGTGACCCTTTATATAAGATCAGTGAAACATTACAGCCTTTCTCTTTATATTATTGCTTCACTGCCATGACTGCTACGTAACTGTTCATACTTTATTGATAATGTCAACTTTTTGTATTATATATTTTGTACTATTGAGTTGTCCCAACCTCGTTCAAGATGTGTTTTATTAAAACAAATATTATATATATTTTAAGAACACCTATAAAAAGTTCAATGTATCGGGAGTCGAACGTCTTTGAGAGCTTTTAGCTATTTTAACATTTTTATCGCAGAAATGCAAAAAAAAATGCAACTCATCATAACGCATAATACGTGTCCGCGATGGATCCTTTTTCAAATGTTTCTGTTGACTTGGCGTTGAGTTTTACTATGCATTGTTTCTAAAATAATCTAATAATCTATCTACCTTTTCAGTTTACTAAAAAGTGAGTGGAAAGATGTCTATGTTTACAATTCTGCATTTTGTTTAGCAAACAGAAAGAGAAAGAGATTGACATGTCACTTCATTGTATGTCAAAGGCACTGCGTGTTTGTATCTTTGGCATCGTAGCTCTCAAACGCATGCACCGATTTTGTAACATTTTTTTATTTGAGAAAAAAACACTTTTAATATATTTTTTGCTCTGGTAACGAGTCAAAGAGGAGTTCCACCACTCAACACGTAATGCCTCCAGAATTCGGCGGGATATAGGTAACGAAAGTCTTATTAAGTCTTATAGAAAAAGGAGTGTCTTAACACTAGGTTCCCTGGCACACTGTCTCCCCTGCTATGTACGGGATATAGTGTGAAGCTAAAAAAATATATGATTTAACTCTGCAGAGTTTCGGTCTGTTTCCATTTTCTCTATAGTAAGTGTTAGTACTTTATTTATATAAAATAGAAAAAAAAAACAAAAATACTAAAAAAATTTAGTTAAACATTAACGTTTTTACTAAGCAAATTTGAACACGCAACCATAATGCCTTCGGTTGACAAGTACCAATTACTGTCACGATGTTATCGTTTCATTTATTAACATTCATTTGACCATATTGGTGATTTCTGAAACTTGTTTATTACGTTATACTTGTATTACATCAAAATTGAGATAACCTACTCGACCTCCTTTTTGGAAATTCATTTACCCATATAAAGTAGTTATCTAGATGTAATATGTATGATTTTTTCACTATCTTGTACCGGACACCTGATGTATCATGAATTTAAATTAAATAAATATTTTTTTCTTTGTCGGGTTAAGAAGGAATTGACTTATTTTTATTATTCGTTCCTTTTATACTAGCGACTCGCTCGCGACTTTGCTCACTTGAACTACACAATAATTAACTTAGTAATTTACATTACTTTTGTTTTCTAATAATAATAAAATAATTTTAAAAACAATATCTATATTGAAAAGTAAAGTTTCAGCCAATTCAACAAAACAGTTATTTATAGCAATTTCATCGAAACAAAAAACTTAAAAATGTTATTTGACTTATTGATGAAAGTTAGAGGAAATTTTAAATTTTTATGCAATTAAATCGGTTAAGCCGTTTCTGATATTAGTCTACACATACGTCTTATAAACGCATAGACAATCATGCAAAATTAATTATTTAAAACTTTGATAAATGCCTTTAATGATAGTTTTTCTCATAAATCTTCAACGTACAGATAGCGATCAGTTCCATTTTTATTACATGTGTAAGCAGTAGCGTAGCGGGCGCAACTCGCGCCCGGTGCAAAATACGTTTTCAGCGCCCCCTAGACGAACATCATATAATTGTATATATAAAATATACTCCCAATTTAATATATTTAAATAGTTTTGCAGACCTTTTGGCGCCCCTTTGTGAGTAGCGCCCGGGGCATGATGAGGGCCCCCCCTTACCCCCCCCCCCCCTCACTACGCCACTGTGTGTAAGTGATAATATTAGGGTACATAGGTTTGTTATTGTGTAGTAATATAGTGTATACTAAAAGAAAAAGTATGCTAATACGATCACGAAGTCGCAACGCGATTCCAATTATTATGTAAAAATGTATATTGTTAGTTTTATATTACATATTTTCGTTTCTTTTGCCTAATTTATTAAGGTGCAGTATTAGATTTTATCATGCATTATTCAAAATGCAAAGTCCCTATGTATATAATCGTTATGAAGACTGGAGTTTTCGTTCACTAAGTTTTTCCTTCAATCTTGTATCCTGTATATAGCGGGGTAGGCAGAGATAACCCCGAGTCAAGACACTCCGTTGTCCAATAGCGTGTGGTGAAACTGAATGTCGCTTTTTGATCTATGAGATGAAAATAACACATTTTCCTAAGCACAAATCAAATCTACAACCACCGCCATTACAATCAACCTTAATAAAGCCTAAAAAGTATATACTTTTTTTTAGAAATCGTACAAAACTACACGTAACGTAGTAGAATTGGAAATCTTCCCAGCGTTTTGATCACAAAGCCATAACATAAGTTCTCATCTAGCTTACGTCCTAAAATCTTTACAAATTTCCTCTACCCATAGATAGATAATTGAATTGATTTTCGAATATTTATTTTAACCAGCACCAACGTAGTGATGAACTACACAGAAGTGGAAGGCAAAGTGCGTGAAGCTACATCAGACGAGGCGTGGGGACCCACTGGACAGCAGATGCAGGAACTGGCCTTAGCTACCTTCACATATGAACACTTCCCTGAGGTCATGTCCATGTTGTGGAGACGGATGCTACATGATAATAGATCACATTGGAGACGGACTTATAAGGTTACTATTTCTTTTATTATAATACTATACCATACTTTTTTTTATTATAATAATATAACGTGGCCCAGCATGTGACTGTAAACATGATGGTTGTGGGTTCAATTGCCACGGGAGAATGAATTATATTCATTTCCTAGCGCTGGTATCAAGTTCCGACACTTAACACACAATACCTCGAAAAGTGGAAGGAAAATAAGAAATCTGCATAAGATGAGGGATGAAATTACCCCTTTTGGATAGGCGTATGCGAATGATCTGTATAACCAAGGTTTAGAAAAAACAAAAGAAATAGCCTTCCTATTAGTTTATATTCACATTAATCTATATATATATATATATATAAANTATATATCTTTATTTTCTGTTTCAGTGTCTCCTTTTATTGAGTTATCTGGTGAGAAATGGCTCTGAAAGAGTGGTGACGTCAGCGCGTGAACACATATACGATTTGCGCTCCCTCGAGAACTACACATTTGTAGATGATATGGGGAAAGATCAGGTAAGAAAGAAGAATATATAATGCTTAATACTAAATAGACGCGGTTATCTCGATTTAAGAATTTAATTTAAAATGTGTTAAAATTGCAAAAATCAAAGACTATATTCTGGAATGTTCTTTGGGCTCTTTTTTCGTTGAGTTGTGATTGTTTTTTTTTCACTAAGCAAGTTATGTCTCGAAAATTAGGTGAAAAATGGTGAAAGAAATGTTTTAACGTGTAATGTTTTACCTTCTTTCTACCCAGCTAAGAAAGAAAAATCTAAAACTGATAAAGCTTCCAGCTTTTTATAATAAAAGTAGTTGTTAAAATTATTACATTTAAATGTTTTTCAGGGTATCAATGTAAGGCACAAAGTACGGGAGCTCATTGACTTTATACAGGACGATGAGAAGTTGAGAGAAGAGAGAAAGAAGGCAAAGAAAAATAAAGATAAATATATAGGTAAGGTATAAAATGATATTTATTTTTGAAGTACAAACAAGTTTTTAATTGAGATATATTATTTTTTAATTTCACTGCACTGTTTTGTCTTTCCCACTATTTTACACTTAACCACTCTCACAGATTGATTTCTAAATATATCTTATACACATAAATGAAAGAATATTCTAAAGTGGGGAACTGAGGTATGACCTTAGTATAGTTTTCTATGCAAGAGATGCATAAAGCTAAAAACATTCCCCAAAACGAAATTGAAACCCACCACTACACTACAATGATACACTACATTACAATGATATGAAATCTTTATTTATTTTTATTTTATTTATTATAGGTATGTCATCAGAAGCTATAGTGATGGGCGCTCGAGGGAACATGAACATGGGTAGCGGTGGAGGCGGGTGGGGCGAGTACAGCGATAGAGGGACTTCGTGGGGTTAGTATTGTAGTATATTTTAATAAATTTATATTATCGTTGTATAATAATTAACGCTAATAGAAATTTATTAAATTTACTATAATATATAAAAATTTGTTCCACTTTAACGCCAAAACTACTGAACGGATTTTGAAAAAACTTTACAGTAATATAGTTTATACAACAGAATAACACAGATGTTACGTAAATATACGGGCGCTTACGAGGCCGTAAGTGTCGTCGCTAGTACATGTTATGATTAACTTCAAATATACGCTAATTTTATGAAAGCGAAAATAATATTGTAATCAAAGCTTGTTATTATTAAAAAACAAACACACTCTTATTATTATTGTTTATTTATGTTTTCATTTTTGATTAAACTCAAACTATGTGTAACTTTTTACTTTAACAGTTTTTGTATATTTTGATTGGTTTAAATTATTGATTTGAGTGGCACAAAACAAATAATATCACATAAACATTGAAACCATCAAATTCTTATTTAAAATATATTATTTTTACAGTTTTTTTTTGTTTACTTAACAGATGAGAGTAAAGAAAGGAATGACGAAGATGACTACGAAAGAGAGGACTCAGATGGTGAATACGGGCAGAGGAAACCACAAAAGTGTGTATTATTTTAGTATAAAATTAATTATACATTTAATTTTATTTTTTATTGGTTACTAAAAAAACTAAATGTATAATTTATTTATTTTGATTGATAAAATAAATTATTTATTTTCCAAATTTTTTTTATAATTACGTTATTTTTTTTTATTTGTAAAATCTAAATTTGCTTGATAATTGAATAGATAATTAAACAAGTTTAGAGGCCGTTGTGGCGTGATAATTGTAAGTTCGAATTATTTTCATATTCTTGGTCTGTTAAGAAAACAAAACGCAGCTTGAGTTTGACCACCACACCACGCAGTCTTAACACTATGTTTCCAGTGCCTATATGTATACGTTATACAGCGTGAAACTAAAAAAATAACGATTTGTTTTACAGAGAAAACGTGTACCGCGACTCAGAAGTGATAGACGAGTCCCCCCCGCGGAGTCAACGACCTCGCGACAGAGAGAAAGAAAGAGAAGAGAGGAATAAAACACTGAACATCAGCCTGCGCAGTCCCGCCCGAGTGAAGCCCAGCACGCCCGTTAAGAAAATTGATTTAGGTAATGTTTTTTTTTTTCACTTTTACAATGTATTTCGCATGTAGAGTATTAAGACACTCTGTTCCCCATGTACCGTCGAATGAAGTGTTAAATGGCGGAAACCAAGGCCGCGCTTTGCCTATTTACCAGAGCGAAATGAAAAGATTAGTAAATAATAAATCATTGCCCTGAGTGGGAATCGAGCCCACAATCGTCGCGTTCACAGTCGCACACTTGTGTTATTGTGCTACAACTGGCTATGTTTGTATAGTATATTTAGATTGATTACTGCGTTTTTCTTTGTATATACAAAAATGAAGCATAGGCGGGGAAACTTAATGTTATACTTCATTTTTCTTCCGATTTCCATAGTTTCATATACAGCGCCTTAAAATAATAAATAAACGGCTTTTTCCCCTTTAATTATATTTAATAGGTAAAAAAATATATCATATAGTTCAAGCGGGCTGGGGTGTTTACTGTGCCCCTAGATTTTACATCACAATGTTTCTGAGGTTTAGCAAGTCTAAAAATAAATTCCTTATATTTATGGCTGGTAAAGTGTATTTAGTACTCTAAATAGTACAAAATTATTTAGATTTTCGAATGTAACATATATGTTTTTTTATTTAACACCAGGGTTAGCAGGTAACCTAGTGTTTAGACGCTCTGTTTCCTACTTGCCACTCAATTATCAAGACATTGCGAGTTGAATGGCGAAGCTCAACACCGCGTTTTGTCTTGTCAAATCCCCACGAGTGGAAATCGAACCCACAACCGTCGTGTATAACATATTTTTTTTTAATTCTAGGTGCAGCAGCATCCTACGGCAAGTCAGCCAATTCAAGTACCAACATGAGCGCCAATACTGCCAACATAGCAAACATAACCGCTAATGCTGCCAACACAAATAATAATTCACAAGAACTATTAGATGATCTGTTTAAAACGTGTCCGGCGCCGTCTCCGGTGAATACTGCTAATGTTAATGCGAATGTTGGCAATACCAATGCTAATGTCGCGTTAGTTGAAGATGATTTTGATCCGAGGTAAGGAATGCTTGTAACATTTTTAAAGTTTAACAAAATGTTATAAAAGTACTAATTTTATTTACTTAGGAAAGATAAATACTGTTCTAAGAAAACATTTAAAAAAATTTATGTAGAGGCGCGGCGCCTTTAGAAACATAAATAAAATGTAACAACGCTTATAAGAATTTCGTCTAATCTTCATGAGAACATATGTCTTAATAGTTAGAGCGTTTAAACGGTAAATAAGAGGCGCGGATTCAAATCCCACTATCATAAAAAAATTTATATTATACATTTTTTGCAAAAATACTTTTCGAGATAATGAATGTTGGAAGTACTATCATAAAAAATTTTACTCCCACTATCATAAAAATTTTTATATTATACATTTTTTGCAAAAATACTTTTCGAGATAATGAATGTTGGAATACTTTTCGAGGTAATGAATGTTCTATTTTTGTCATACAATTCGGCTTCTTACTTATAAAACATTAGTTATAAGCTTAGGGGTTACGAGATAGAAGATTTTACAATCACACTCACTTTGGATTATTATTAACAAAATGATTTGAAAATACAAATAAGAATAGAACAAACAATTTATGTACTTCAGAGCTGAAGAGCCCACTTCACTCCCCAAGGAGGGCGACTTCACAGACTTCACACAAGCCTTCTCTTCTGCCCCCAGCGATGCGTTCGCTGACTTCACTAGTGCTTTCAATAATAATGTTACTAGTTCTGGTAAGTTGAAGTTCATAGTTAATTTTGAAGATGTGATGTGTGTTGAAGTTAAAATAACTTTCAAAGTTTTGTATTATGAGTGTTGTAATGTGAAATGTACTAAACGACTGTGAAAGAAAAACAAAAATGTAAGCAGCGACATTTTATATAGCATATAGCAGGGTAGGCTGTTTAAACACTCCGTTCCAAAGGACTGAGCACAATATGAAGAATGATGTGAAACAAAAGGCCAAGTAAAGGATTAAAATTGTAATGTGTATCGTGGTCATAGTTTTAGTTCCAAATAATACAAATTCCGACTGTATTTACTTTCTGAAATTGAGCAATGTGTGAGGTAAGGTGTGTATTTACATCGGTTTCCCTCTGTCTGCCCTGCTGTATGCGAGATACAGCGTTCACGCTAAAGAAAACATTTTAATTTATTTTTTTCTAATAATCTGGCACATTAGTCTTTTATAGTGCCAGATTAGTTAATTTTTTTATAGATTTTGAGCTGCAATTTGTTTTGAATAAAAGTGTAAATATAATAAATGTAATTTTGATACCTTTTATATTTTTTAAAGTGTTATCTCAAAAAATGTAACGTTATGAAAATTGAACGTGCGCCGCAACATTAATAAGTTTTAAGTGTGCGTATAAAAGTTGTATATAACTTGATATGAATGTGTGGCAGAGTGGACAGAGCGTTTGAATGGTTATCAAGAAGCGCGGGTCCGAGCCCCAATACGTAAAATTTATTATACATTTTCAGAAATAGTATGTATGGGCATTTTAGCTTTACGCTGTATCCTGCATATAGAAGAGTAGGCTTAAGGAATCCCCTGTCTAAGTGCCTTAACACTTCCTTCCCCACGCCCCATAGATTTTTTGCGTTTTGAGTGAAGGAAATTAACGCCGCGCGTTGTTTTGTTAGCAGAACGATTAAATAAAAATATTACATCTATTCGCCGAGTGAGAATCGAACCCACAACCGTCGCGTTTACACGATGTGCCTCAATTCTTATATATATTTCAAAAAAACACATTTTCCATACAATTTCAGTGCCATCTTCAAACCTGGATCTTCTCTCGGAACTATCATCGCCACTAACTAACGTGAACACTACACTCTCCACCAACCAACAAACAGTACCACAACCAGTGCACATGCCAGTGCCAGTAGATCCGCTGTTTGATCTGACAGTGGACTCGCTGAGCGATCAATTCGCTACGTTGCAGCCTGTTAGTACAGGTGGGTTGGTTTTTATATTTATTTGCAATTTTTTTAGAAGAACGTAGTCTAGAGCTAGTGGACAATAGTGTCTCTATTTCAATCTTATTTTGATATATTTTGTGTTGAAAAACTGAAAATATTTATCTATAATCATTCACTCGGAGTGAGAATTGAACCTATAACCAGTGCAAATTTGAATACTAGTGGACTCGCTGTTTGATCTGACAATGGACTTACTGTGAGATCGGTTTGCTACGCTATAGCCTGATACTGCAGGTAGGTGGTGCTTTTGTTTTTTTTTGTAGAATAAATGGTTGGTGTTTTTTGCTAGTGTTATTTTACATACAAGGGAGTAAGGGGTACATACGGGCAGTAGGTGGGACATACCTACCCCATTAGGTGTTGGGTTACGGAAGATTTGGGAATATATGAAAAATTTTCCAAATGTTGGTATTTTAAATTGTATAATTGTATAATAGTCTTTAAACAATTTCATGATGTGTAGACATTATTTTTCAAATTATACTTACATTCGGCACACGTATACACATACACACAAAATGGCCTTATTAATAAATGTAATAGTAAATTTACACATTATTATCACTGGAGTATATAAAAAGTTTATAATTTTTTTCTATTTCAATAAATCTAAAATATTATTAAAAAAATAATATTACTTTTATATAAAAGTGCTTGTTGTAATAACACAGATAATGAAAATTAGTTCTGGTCTCATTAATATGAGACGTATACAGCCTCCAAAAACATTTATAAATAAGACCTCATAACAAAAATATATATGTGACTTATATATAAATTTATTTGAACAGTAGTTGTACTGCGGTGGTCGTTGAATCGTTTTCCTTTGGGCACATTCAGGTGTTTGTGTTTACAGGGCTGCTGGCGGCCATGCGCGCGATGGGCGCGGCGTGCGGGGGCGGGGCGTCGCAGCGGTCGACCAGTCGCGAGCTCGCGCTGGCTCTCGGCGACGTACTGCGCCTGCTGCCCGGACCCGCCTCCGTGCAGAAGCTCACGCGATTGGATGATGTGATATTATCTCCGCCCCTTAGAAGTGAATACGCAAACCTGTTGGGTACAGTAGTGCGCAATCTGCTACCAAAATGGCCGGATTTTGAGGAAGTCTCCGCTTTATTTACAGTGGAAGAGAGTTTCTCTATAAGTCACGAAATATTAATTAATTTGTGTGGGTTTTTAAAGGAGGAAAGGAATTCCATTGTGTTGGAAGCATTGGCTTATATTACGTTGAAATATGCAAAATGTGATGCCATCTTAGTATCTATTATTGATTGTAGTAGCTTAGTTATGAACGACAATAAAAGATATGTACTACAAAACGAATGGGAAACCTATGTACAGTTATTGGCCACTGTGCCCGAGAGAGTGGCTAATGCACTCAAAACTAAAACCCCTAAAGAGTACTCCCACGAAAACTATTCATATTATCTTATTTTTCACATGATACGATGTATAGATTTTATGTCTGAGTGTAGCTTCCATCAAGGAACACAGTATGATCTCAGTTATTTATCACATTTAATGTCTAAATTCATAACTAATTACAGTTTAAGCAACACCCAAGGTGTTCATAAGTTGATCGATGTTCTAATCGCTTGGACAGATCCAGAAAACACAGACCAATGTAGATTTGTTCGACGGAAATTGATACAAACGTTATTAAATAGATTAAATCGGCAATCAATCGATAAATTAGCGCTTCTTTTACTCAAACGGAGTCCAATAGATTACAAAATTAAAGATCAACCGATCAGAAACGTTCTTGGAAATAATATAGATACGAACAAAGATTGGCACGATATATTAACTTTTAGGATACCTTTCTATGTACATCCAAAAGATTTTAGAGATACAACCGTAGAAGAAAATCTTGTTTATTATATATCGACTAGCAAAAACTCGGTACAAATGTTGACCGATTTGGTATATAAATTGTGTAGAACATGGTCGGATGTACATTTAAACAATGTTGCCAACATTGACCATCATATGCACACCTCCATTTTGTTAATCCTTGCCGTTAAATATCGTATAGTCATTTGGCGAACGAGGCAAAATACTTGGGATCTTTCGGAAATGAAAAAAATACTATACAAAGGCATGTCCAAACATTTAGATGTCATATCTCAAGAATTTCGATGTGTAGGAATGGCGACTATTGAGATTTTATTTAAAATGCTCGTCGAAGTGGATGATTCGGACAAAAAAGCGGTCGATTGCTTGAATTTTGATTTCGAGGAGCTAGGACAACAGTGTATAGATATTTATAATACGTTACAAGCGATCACTCGTAAATGTTTACTCGACGATAAAGATAAGATACCTAATGTAGATGTAAGGCAAATCGATCTCAACGAGACATTAGATGAAATAGCGATGAAAGTTCACTCAGGTCAAGTGGAGAAACCGGTACAGAATACAATAATGACGTGCGCTGTTAAAGGGCCGCAGCAAACAAAAGAAATAGTGAAAACTATTATATCGGCAAAGTTAGATGCTCTAGGTAAGGGAAATCGTGATGAGGACCTCGATTCAGATGATGATCTACAACCTTATGATATGAGCAATGATGTTCCAGTAGCTACCAAGAAAAAGCCAAAATACTTGAGAGATCTCATTGAAATTATAAATGAAGCGAAAGATCAAGAATCTTTTGAAATTGCCTTAACAGCTGCTGAGGATTTGGTCAACAGACAACTTAAAACTGAGGATCCCAAATTGGCGGTTGAACTTCTAGAAATATTCGTTCATTTGGAAGAGAAATTCCATGTGGAGAATTTCAGTGCTATAAAGTTAAATACATCGGTCCTAATAGTCTGCAGTCATCCAAAAGTCTCAGCGGAGTATTTGTGTAAGGAAATACACTCGGACATCGGCCGGTATTCGATAGCGACTAAAATTTTTATGCTAGACGTTTTAACAGAAGCCGCGGAAAAAATTGCCGATGTGAAAACCGACGTTGAAGAGAAACCGGTCAAGAAACCGGAACCAATCAGCAAAGAGGCAGCCCGAGAAGAGGCTTTACGTAAACGTCTATTGAAAAAAACTAAATATTTCCATTCGAAACGTCCTCATCATCTGTCGAAAGCGAAGAAAAATTTATTTGCAGCAGTTTCTGATCACTTCTTTTATCCACTTATCAGTGGATTTGGTTACCGGCAGTTGACCTTGAGCTATCACAATACAAGACAAGATATCGATAATCTACTGCTACTTCGATATTTATCGGCTGTCGGTACTTTGATCTTGGCTTCCAAAAACTGTCCAAAATGTCCAATTTACTGTCGAGAAATACTCCAAATGGTTCTTTATTTACGTTTCTCACCGAATCCTTCAATACAAATGGCGGTTATCTCAGTGGTAGCTTCAATAGCTATCGCTTTACCGGAATCTCTATTAAAAGGTGAATATTACGATGTGATGATGGAACTGACATCTTGGTTGGTAGATACTCTAACCAGTCTCGAACTTACTGACCGTTTGGGAGGACCACACTCTGAGCCCGCACAGTTCGCCACTGAGATATTGGCGCTTTTGGAAAAACTTTTGGGTGATTAAAATGTTTGTTTGAATATTTTAAACATTCGGACATGGATGATAAGATTGGCTATTTTAACATTAAAATGTTATTATTTTCGTTAGTCTTGCTCATGGATACCGGATTTTTATGGAATCTCTTCGGTTAACTCAAGAGACTACTTAATTGAGGATTTAAGATATAATATATAAGAATTATCTTTAAGTTTATTTCAATCGAAGTGTGTTTTCCTAAATAGCTTATTGTTGTTTCAATTCCCTGCGGCCCTAACTTTATATCTAAGTCTAACTAGAAATCTAACTGTAAGTTAGCTATACATATAAGCATTTAGTCAAATAACTTGTTAGATTATAACCTAAAATAAAGTAAGTTAATTGTAATTCTATATAACTTATATGTAATACCCACCGCATTCGGTAACTAAGAATAAATGTTCTTTGTCTTTAATATGGTATTTTATTGAGTCACGTATATTCTTTACATACAAACACACACACACACACAAACAAAAATAAATACTATTTTTTTATAAGTAGATTACATATATATAATATAACTAAATAGTTTTTCAATGATATATAATTTATTAATTAACGTACATGAATCAAAATTGTTAAAACGATACGAAAGTGGTACGGTAATGGTAGATCATTTTTAAATTTTTTAACAATTGTAGCTTATACGAAAAGTTACTAGATCATATTGTGGTATCATTTCTAAAATAAATACTCTATTAACATAAGGAGTTATTTATTAATTTAAAAAGAAATAAGTGAAATAAATTGATTGCAGGTCTCCAACCAACACCGGTCAGCCTGCTCCAGCCGTTGTCATCGAACCCGTTACCACTGCCCCAGCAGGCGAAGCCCGCGTTGAAATTAGGCTCTACTTGGGCTGACACCGGCGTTAACATCGACGTTGACAATTTATTAGGTCCCCGTTCCCCCCGCGCCGCGCCGCCTCTTTCCATCAACCAATTAAAATCAAATCCAGCAAGTCCCGCCCATAAAATAAACCCTGGTTTAGCCAATCAGGTGCCTGGCGCTACCTTCCCAGCACCAGCCAATCAGATGTCAGGATTCCCCGCAGCACCAGCCAATGGCATGGCAGGACCCTTTTTCCCTGCGAACGGGTCCGCAACCACGTCTCCCACGTTTGCCGCGTTCGCCTCGTTCCCAAATAGCGACAGCCTGCTACAATGATACTGGTTTTTGGCAGACGCATGCCAAACCGGTTGAATCCGGATTGAACTGCTTTGGAGATGTTTTTTTAAAGTAAATTTTGATTTTGAAATAGTCGTGTTGTATCTTTTTTTTTGCTTTGTCGGTAGCGCCGTGGATTATAAATGTTAGAACAGACATGAACGGTAATTTCTTTCGTCCGTTTTCGGTACGTTTAATTGATTTCAGTTGGTATGATCTCCATAGCGGTAACATTTGGTGTAATGAGTATTTAGGCGGGGTTTTATATTGTTTATTTTGTACGTATTTTGATATTAAACAATTTAGTTGGCCGCCCTGTTCTCGCATATCAGCTTATATCACTCGATATTATAAAATGGCGACTGCTGGTTGTTTTTTTATTTTCTTTCCTCATTGCTTATTGGCTTTATTTAAATAAAAAAAAACCATTACACAGGTTTTGAGAGCTCAATGTGTAATTTATGAGATTTATAGCAAAAAAATATAATATTTATTTTAGTCAATTATATAAAATTGAAATTTCTTTTCTTTTATTCTGTTTATATAAAAATAAGCAGGTGCTTTAAAAAACAAACAGCAGTCTCTCATAAAATTTTCTTACTTATTTCATTAAAGTAGCGTAGTAAGTATGAAAACGAATTACATTTAATCATTCGTTTTTATTTTATACAAAAAAATGGTCGATTTGCCGTTAAATAATGTTAACTGTGCGTATAATCTGTGCTAATGAACTAATTTCACTATTTTTTTTTCTCCTGCATTAACAGTATAAGTTTATTTAAGAAAGTTTAAATCGTCTTTAATTATATGGAGATATTATAGAGAAATGTTTGTGCACATTACAATCGTCAGAATAAAAAATATCACTCATTGTAATCCTTTAATGACATTCGTTCAACATTTTGAATGACATTCCTTTTATATATAAAATATCATTCAATCAGTCGGTTTATGCCATTAATAAACTTTGATATAATAAAAAGTTGCATGTTTAAGAAATATATCAAAGAACCATACCATACAAAAAAAGGTCTTATTTAGTTTTTTTAAGGGTTCCGTACCTATAGTATAAAACGGAATTTATTACTAATGTCTATATTTATTAACCCGTTTCAAATCTATCTTCGATCTTGAGAGGCCGTTATCATTCATGAATAATATGTCTGTGAAAGAACTAAGACTGTCTAAGACTCCACCGTCCGTCCGTCTGTCTGGCTATCTGTCCGTCTGTCACCAGGCTGCGTCTAATGAACCGTGACAGTTAAGACAGTTAAAATTTTCACAGAACAAATACTAAAAAACAGAATACATTTAAATTGAAACGAGCTCCGTTTGAAATATTAAAAGAATATTTAGTAATATACTCACTTTAAAAATAAATAATTAAATTAAAATTAAACAAATATTTCAGTGGAGTTCCCATACAAGAACCGTGATTATTTTTTTGCTGTTTTTATAGATGATGTGTGTACGGAACACTTCGTGCGCGAGTACGACTTACACTGGGCCGGTTTTTTTACTTAATATATATTATAGAAATATTAAAAGCTCTATTATTTTGGTTCAAATGTGTAATTTTTTAGTGTATCTCTAGAGTGGAGTTAATAAAATGTAACATGAAAACATCGATATAAAATTAGAATAGACGATTCAATTTTTTATTAATTTTTCATTACATATTCATTAAATTATGCATGAAAATAGCCAATTAATATACAAATTACTTAATTTCTATATTGTTATATTATATTGCGGGTCCGATTACAGTTGAAGCATTTTTTTCAACTTGTAACCTTCCATTGCTCAAACGATTTACAAACAATTGAATATACATAAAATTCTGTGCCTCTTTTTTAAATTTTCTGTTTTATTTTTTTTTTTCATTTTTTATCTGTGTAAAAGTTTAAAAAAAAATATTGTATCTTAAATATAATAATTATATTGTTGAATAGATTTGTATTAGTGTATATAAAATTTTAATATTAGATCGGTTTGAATATCGATCTTGGTTCTAATCGATGCTATTTTTTTTTTCTTTTTTTTCACATACAATGGAAGTTTATTTTTTTATCACATTAGTTTAGTTAATTTTTTGTATATAAATAGTTAGTAATATAAAGGTGTATTTAGTCTAAACTAGACAAGACTAAAAAAAGCAATTTAATAAAGAAAAATGATGTAATAATGACTTTGTGAATGATTTAGTTAAATAATTAAGTTTATTTGACCCGTCGCCGACCCGTGACGCCGTCAAACCCAAGATCCTTAATTAAATGTTTGACGAATTGAAAAAATTGTAAAATATGGAATTATTTTAAATAAAGTAAATTTGTCTTTAAATAACTAAATGTAATTAACCAAAAACGATTTTAGCGACATTTATTATTATGTTTAATAATAATGATATTTACTTAATAATAGAATATTTTTGTACCCGCTTCATTGTAGTGTTAGTGTAAGTGTTTAATATTATATGTTTACCGTTATATGGGGGTGATTATCGATTATACTAGCTATATCGGTTATTTAATTATTTGGGTAGGTACAATTTTATGTGAATGTCGATTATTTTTTTTTTCCCGCTTAACGTCGTATGCTGCATATAGTAGGGTAGGCAGAGAGAATCTAGTGTTAAGACACTCCATCCCCCACTTTCCGGAGAATTTTTCGTGTTGGGTGTTGATTAGTGGAACAATAAAATGGCATATATAAATAATTTATTCCACCAATTGGGAATCGAAACCACTATCTTCACGTTTACAGTCACACGCTTGTGCTACTACACCTCGACCGTTCGTTGGCTCAAGTTATTAATTAACAAAGAGGTCACGAGGCAAATCGCGGCTTTGGGTTTTGCCACTCAACACGCAATGCCCCCAGAATTCGGCGGAAAGTGGGGAATTGAAGTGTCGTGACACTATGTTTCCAGGTAACCTCTGCCTACAGCTGTTTCCCACACATAGCAGGGTGCTAAGTGTGGGATACACCGTAATAGCTTCACGAAAAAAAAATGCTTTGAAATATTGATTTTCACATCGAAAACTTTAATCGATTAAATAAACTATTTCATAAAAACACAAATTAACAGAAAAACTGATGGAACATCTTGAAATGTATCAATTTTGTATTATATCTTAAATCGGTTGACAGATCCGATTAACCGATTAGTCGTAATCGCTCGCCAGATTTGTTATAGAGGTGGGTGCAGGTTCGAACGCTACGTGTATAGTTAACTATTTAGTACTTAAATGTATGTATGTATATTAATTATAATCCCTAAAAATGAGAACATTATTAAATTTAGTATACATAAAAAATTGCATGTGTTTATTTAAATTGATTGTAATCATTATTGTATTTAGATTTTGTGTTTAAGGGCAAGGGCAGCTTTTAAGTTAGTTTAATTTAGAAGGTTAGTGGAATAATAATCCAATTTATTTATTTATTTGTATATTTATTTTTTTCACCAGCATAAAAAAAAACAATCTGACTTGCAAAACTATAAAAACATTGTCAAAAATTATTTTGTTGAGTTTTTTGTGTTAATTTAATAAAATTTTAGATTTTATGTTTAAAAAGGGATTTTGGAAAGGTATTTGTCGATGTTGGGACCAAAAATGTGTACGAAAGATTTTAACAACGTCATTTGTCATTTTGTTCCATTATAAGCATTTAATTTGTAATGTTTTTGTACATTTCTTTATTAAGGAATGAAACGTTTCAAAATTATTTCTTTTCGGTTTAAATTTGCATATAAGAATTTCGTCTTTTCAAAAAAAAATTATTAAAATTTTATCTTTTTTGTTTTAAAAGTGAATATTTCATTTTCTTGAAGACATTTTTTGTTACAAACATGACTTTCTTTAATGTAAGTTGTTTTAAATAATGAAATTTAAAACTTAACTTATATACATAAGTTAAAAAAAGGTATTTCGAATTTATTATAAATAAATTATAAATGGTAACATTCCAGTTTATTTTTTTTATTTTATAAAAAGATTTTTGAAATAATTTTCAATATGAATATTGGTGCAGTGCTTGAGTTGGGTGCCTTCCGTTTTGTTTTAATTGAGTTTATGTATAATTTTATTATAAATATCATTAATTTTCTAATCTTAATAATCTTAATCATTTAGAAAAGTTTAGTATTATTGAATAACATATATATATAAAAATGCATGCAAAAAATTATTAAAGTTAATTGCAGGTTGTAATTATGTTATTAGAATTGAATTCAATTACTTTAGAAGTAGTGGGTGCAGATATTTTAAACGTTTTTTTAATGTGTAAAAAAACATTTTATACTCTTTGGTATGTGAATCTGCACTCGCCGCACCGCTTTAGTTAGCACTTGTCCTAACATTTAGTTCTTCCAAAATATTTTAGAGATTTTTGAAGCAATAATTGTAATTTTAGTTGTTTTAATAGTTTTTTTATATAAATGTTTTAATGCGACAAGCTGTTCGCACAATACATGGCTATTAGCGTCGAATTATATAAAACATATATAAATGTATACATAAGTTTTGCGTATACAGCAACATAGGCGGAGAAAATATAGTGTTAAGACACTGCCTTCTTTAATTTCTATCAATAAAAAAACCCCCTTGTAGAATGGCGAAACTTAACGCCGTGCTCTGTCCTATTTGAAAGATCCGTACTCGTATATATATGTTAATAATAAAATAATCTTAATGCTGTTATATAATTTGTGTATATACATACGATATACAGCGTGCTCTTGTTTTGTCTGATATAATTCGATGCTAGCTTCGTGTAAATATTTAATGCATTACTTTATAATGATTTTAAAAAATGTTTATTCTCACATTATGTATTAATAAGTTATTGTAATTGTAAAAACCATTCAAAATTTTAATTCTAAGAAAATGAAAAGTTAATCAATAGACTGTAAAATAAGTTTCCCAAGCAATATTATTACATTCACATGGCAGGTAGCTTCATTTATTTGTTAGAAAGTTTTTTTCAAAGAAGCTGCGGGTTCAAATCTTAAGCCAAAATTTTAAAATTTTGAACGATTTTTCTTTTATTATAGAAAGAACTTGAAATGTTCTTTGTTTGTATATAAAATAGTGTTGGTATATAACGTTGTCTCTCGTCAGACGAACATTGTGTATTAATAAACGTAATTAAATATTATAGTAACTTTTACTTCTAACACCCTATATACCTAATATTAAATATATATTTTTTTGTTTTAGGTCAAATACATATTGAATAATTATTTCGCTTGTTTAGTTTTTTAGTATATTTTGAAAATATTTCTCTAACCTAGTCAACGTTAACAGTAGGCAAAGTTATATTTTATTAAATAATATATCATTAGGCCAGTAGAGGCCAGTCGTGGCGCAGAGGCACAAGTTTGCGACTGTAAACGTGTTAGGTCCTCATGCTCTTCACGTGACCTTCCTCCAGTATCTTTGATGCTGTATTTTCGAAGGTCAATCGAGGTCTCCCCCTACCTTTGTTACCGCTCACTTTTTCTTCATAAATCTTTTTTGCTATTCCTTCATCACCAATTAATTCGCACGTTCTTCTAAATTCTCACCGTGAAAAGTATGACTTATTCCTAGTGTATCATTATATTTAAGGATGCTGTCCTGGGAACAGACCAATATGTATTTGTTGCTAGAATAAGGAGTCTGTTTTCATTTTGAGGCAGCCACACGAGACGTCCAAACTTGGAGTCGAATTATCGCATAAGAACCTCGAAGTTTTAAGATCCATCGATCAAAGAGGAAAAGTGCTTTCAAAATATTAGACAACTTGAAACAGCAAATGCAAATGTTGAAGTATACTCTGCCATTATATTTAAGAATTATATGAGAAAAGCAGCGACAGAAATATGTGGTAAATCAAAACGAGTTTTTAGTAAAAAGCACGATAAATGGTGGGATGATAAAGTGAAAGGCATTATAGAGAAAAAGAAGCATGTTAGGATCATAAGACCTTAGATAAATCTTTTTAAAAAAGAAAAGGATGTGTTCCTGCATTTGAAAGAAGTGAAGAAAAGACGCACAGGCGTATTTAACAGTGCCTTAGACGCATTGATGAGACCGTGAAATAACAGAATATTTGCAATGCTGAATACCGACGCTGATATACGGCAGCGAAACGTAGGTATTGCAGAAGAAGAATGAAAGAAAGATATGTAACATTAAATCCCTCGTAACTAGCTGTGTAAAATGTCCTAAATTGTATGGGTTGCCGAAAATACACAATAAGACTAAACTGACTATCTTCAATAGTTAGCCAAATCGGTACGCCGAGGTATAAACTAGCTCAACATGTCAAGGACTCTTACCATTTTGTTTGAAAGATCTTAAGTTAACTAACAAAGAAACCATACTCACTACTTTAGTGAATCTTACCACCATCCTACACATTTTTCTACGATTGGCAAGTCTTTATTTCAAAGAGTCCACCAACTCTGTGACGCTGAACACCTTGGGGACGAGCTTTGATAGGTGAAGAATGCCTTTCATCAGAGCAAGATGCCTACTCTCCTCCAGCGTTATCAGAAGACCCTCAATAGAAAGATCACCGGGACTTCTACCATATGTAAAACATCTTTTGAAATAGACAGGATTGCAACATTTTAAGAAAATCTTCCATTAATACTATATTTAAGTCTAACAAGAAAGTAAATCCAATTCTTAAGACCAGTTATAACAGTATGTACTTTGGGTATAAGTTAAAAATAAATAAATAAATAAATAAAATAAAATATGCATGGCAATACACATAACATAATTTTATGAATAATACAAACTATATATATTTAATACCATATTAATCGAGACGAGTTCGTGTATTGTCGTCCCGAGTGTCGCAAGCGTTCGGTCTATATAGGTGGTGGTGATGCTTGGAAGGCAGCGGTCGAGTCAAACTGTGAAGTACTACGGTACTAATATATATGATGCACAGACTCGTACCAAATATACAATATAATAATTCGAAGCCTATAATGGCACGATCTTTTGGGATCGAATTTCTTATAAAGGCAAAATATGTGTAGGAGCGACACATGTTGTGGTTCAAAGTGATCTTTGACCATTATTATAATATTAAATGTTGCTTGACGTCGCGGAAGTTGACGTGATGGGCTTATGCGAACTGTTATAGCGACATTAACAATGTCGTGGCTGATGCCGTCTCGCAGTACGCTCGCGATACGTAAGCTATGCTTGTGTGGCGTTGGTCATTGATATATTGTATACCACTTCTACGACTTGGTATACGACTAGTAGGTGTGTGGTGCTATTTTATGTCCCAGCTCCGGTGTATGTAGTAGTGTCCGCCTGTGTCATACGGGTGTGTGGTGCTGTTTTATGTCCTGGAACTCTGGTGTATGTAGTAGTGTCCGCCTACGGTTCGATACACGACTTAACATATCGGCCGCCTTGCGGTAGTGCGTTCGTTCCAACGACTTATATTGATCTCACAAATCAATCAACATCACGAATCACCATTTTAATACAATCTTAATATAAACAAGCGTAACAAGTACCTTCGGAAAGATCAGACACAAAAGTTCCGGAGAGTTCAATAAAACTATTACAGCCGCAGTCAGGTAGGAATTCACGGTGTAGGGGCGGGGCGGTGCCCGTACTCTTTCTTCCTTTTATTATAACTAGTTCGCAGTTATAGTGGAGACGAAGATAGGACGCGCTCTTGGCTTTTCTTCGGACGAGCTTCGAGTTATGACAATGTCATATTGTCAAGTTTCCAGTTATCTAAATAACTGACACAAGAACAACTTCTGATAGCAAATATCTTATTAAAGCGATACCTCCTAATGGCATAATATAAAATTCTTAATACTGTTACCTCTGAATCTCTAAAAGATTTTGGGTTCTTCACGATCACAACTATAAACGGTTCTAACCACTTGACACATCACGAGCCAAGGCATTATTTATTAAATGATATTTTCAAAGGTGTTTGGGATATCAGTTACAGTACTTATTTCATTAAACATAGCAAAAAAAATATAGTTTACTTACGAATATTTTTGAAAAGAAATTAGCTAAGAATACACCAAATCTCCACGTAAAATATTCAATTTTTTGAAGGTTTTTTTCTTAAAATATATTTTTGTATACACTAAATCATTAAACATGTCTAGACTACTTGTTTATTATTTAGTTAAATATTTAATATGATATTCATCTTCTTAAAATAATTTACTATTAATGAGTAAGCTCAAGAAAATTGAAATTTGAGTGTTTCGGAGAACTGCCATACATTTTTTTTATATTTTTAAAATTTATTTCTTTTCTTAGTGTCTGAAATCTGAATACCACATAAAAGTATTTTTTGTCAGCTTCACACGGTATACCGCACAAAGCTGGAAAGTCAGAGGGAACCTAGTGTTAGGACACTCTGATTCCCATTATCCGCCAAATTCTGCAGGCATTGCATAAAAAGAAGCATTGAAGAGAGAAAGAGAGTATGAAGAAAAGATAAAAAAAATAACAACAAAAAGGTATGAAAGAATAAAAAACTATTTATAAAAACAAAAACCCCGAATGGATAATACTAAAAAGAAAATAAACAAGCCCAATAATTTATTAGGATTAACAATCGGGACCTTTTTAATATATGCGGGGTTCCTGGTAAAGATTTTATTGATTGTAGAATTACTTATAGGTCTCAACTGTTTGAAAATCTATAAATTATTGATTTGAAAAATATGTACGTGAGTTCTTGCGCTGGTTCTTCTTAGGTCTGAGGTATTAACTTCAGTGAACTGGTGGTAAATTACTTGACTTTCAAAAAATGAAGCATGTAACTTCTGACTTTGAATGAAATTATTTGACTTTGACTAAGTAACTGATATTATCTGAAATATATCTTGAAACTGCAAGTACTTTACTTTAATTAATGAATTATATTAAAATTAAACAACAAGAATATAGTAACGGTCGATGAGTCGTGACCACTCTGAAGTTAGGTTTACTATACTTTTCCGCATTTGAACAATCTCTCTCACTCGTGCAGAAAATAAACAAAAGTAAGAAAAAAATCCTAAATTAAAAAAATAAGTACTTAATGTATGTTAAGGTAATATTTATATTTTGTTAATTATAAGTGTACCATTTATTGAAGATTCCTTCTTTTTTTAGCTTCACCTGTATCCTGCACATATCAGGGTAGACAGAGGAAACTTTATGATAGGACACTCTATTCTAAGATACTTCTCTCCCACTTTCTGCCGAATTCTGGAGACATTGCGTGGTGAGAAGAAGTCAACGCCGCTTTGCCTCGTTAACAGAGCGAGTAAATAAAAATGTTATTTAAATATTTTATATCCTCAAGTGGGAGTCGAACCCACAACCTGAGTAAGGTGGTCTTTTTCTAAGCGTTATGTACAGAGCTATAAAAATAAGTTATTAAAATAAATAAGGAAAAAAGATTGAAAAACCAATGATAATTAAAGCCTTTAATTTGTGAAAAATTGAGCGCATACAAACTAAAATTAATGGAACTTAATCATTAATTAGTTATTAATACAATTGTCATTATCGCTTACGTACAAATTAAAATAAAATAAAAAAATATTAAATTAACCTTAAAAAAACACGAGTTACAATATCGAGACACAAAAATAATCGATATTCAGTCTTTTAAAATTAAATTAAATTATATTTAAAAAAATGGAATGGCTCCACTTTCATCGAACATTAATTAACATTAAAAAATTAAACTAAAATGGCGTTAAAATTATTCTTAATGACATTAAAATCTAATTATAAAAAAAATGATTATAACATAATTATTCGATGTAATTGATAATGAAGACATTTAAATTAGTTTTTAAAAAAATACGAAAATATATGTTCTATTAGTTATTCATTTTAATTAGCTAAAATAATTAAATTTCCATTAAAATCGGTTTAATCAAAATAATACTTTCAAAGGAACTTTAGCAATCTTGTTCAGTTTATAAAAATATTTATTTTACTTATTTATACATAAAGCAAACATATACCTATATATCATAAACAAAAATTAAAAATTGTTGACGGAAACCAAAAATTATCAGCGATTATAATTTTTGGTTTCCGTCAACAATTTTTAATTTTTGTTTATGATATATAGGTATATGTTTGCTTATTGCAAGTATTATTATTATAATGACACAACTCAAAAAATTATAATTTTATCACAATGGAAGTTTGTTATTTTCGTAATATAAGAAGAAGCAGATAATAGAAAAGGATAAATAGAAATAAAAAGTGAATACAATTAAATTAATGTTCAAAATTGATTCAATTATGACATGAAAGATAAAAATAAATAATACTCAGTTTAGAATTATACAAATGCTTAAAATAAAAAAAAACTATTATTCGACGGTTATATCAATTTCAGTAAATATATTAGAAAATGTATATTTCAAAACATTTAAAAGCAATTTTGATCCAAATATTTTTTTTTATAAGAATGTCTTATGTTTTGCTTGAGGCATAAAAATATATGCAATATTTAACCGAAACAATCATTATATATAATATAATATAAATAGTCTATCTAATCTATTATATAAATAATCTAAAACAGAAATCAATACATTTTTCATAAAAAAAAACAGAAATCAATTCATTCACAATTGAAAATTTCCGAAAATTAGGAAAATTGATAAAAAATATATATAATATAAAAAACTGTTTAAAATTTTGACAAAAGTTACATAATAAATATACATACATATTCATAATTGAAAAAATAAATAAATAAAAAAACCGTTTTTTTCATTGAATTTTAAAAAAATCTACTTATAAAAAAAAATTAAAACTTATTATATTAATACTTAAACAGATATATTCATACATAAAATTTACTGTGAAAATATTAATATTTTTAAGAGAGTGAAAAATTGTTCATACTTGAGTATTGTGCGCCGTGAAATATTTTTTATAAGAGATTATTAGTTTGAGATTACATTATTATTTATTTTTTTATTTCTACGTTTTTAAAGGAAAAAGGAGAAAAGTCAGAAAATTATATAACAGTATTTTTTTTGTTAGCTTCATTAAGTGTTCCGCATATAGCAGTGTAGGCGACAGAGGACACTAGTGTTAAGACACTCCATTTACCACGCACCGCCCAATTTTCGAGACGTTGCATGTCAACTGGCGAAACTCAACGCGGTGGTTCTACCAGAGCAATGAAATCAAAATATATTTTTAGCTGAAACACGACAAAACTATTTTCAGTTCCGTCCGTCTCCTTTAAAGTTTCAATTCAAATGGATAATAAAATATATTTTTTTCCTCGGTAAGGATACAACCTATAAGCATCGTTTACTGGTAAACGCCGTCTCACTGCGATGTCTCAGACAATATTTTGTAAGAGATTATAAATTTCAGTCTATAATAATATAGACTGAAATTTATAATCTCTTACAAAATATATTTTTTTATTACGAAAAAAATATTATCACAAGACACAAAATATGTAAATTTTTTTTAGTTAATATTAAATTGAAAAACCGTGATATGATGTTCATAGGTTTGATTCCGACTCGAGGTAGTTCTTATTACTAAATCAATTAAATATTGATGTTTTGTTTCAAATTGGTTGGATATGCAATATTTAATTTAAAATCCTTATTTCTGAATTTTCGTCAATAATTTATCTACAGAAATCAAACTTACCCCCTTGAAAATAATGTTGATAAACATATATACATATACAAAAATAAAAAAAAATCACTGCCAACGTTACAACGTTAAACAAAGATCATAATTCTTTTTTAAAATAAAAATCAACTAAGCATCATAATTATAGGAAATTTAAATTAAAAAAATCATTACACAATTCACAATCATCATTAAATTAAATTACAATTAACAAAGTCACATTAAAAAGGACATAATTGAATTTAATACTTACATATGTAACGAATTTGAACTTTGGACTCTACTTTTCTTTTACTTTTTGTGATAAATTGGTACATTTTATAGGTTGACATCTATTACTATTCAATCTAATTATAGTACGTTCGAAGAGTCGTGTCCGTCCTGAAGGCAGCCATAGCTGTGCAGATTTGATTATAGGATTTTATTTCAATTATTTTTGATTTTATTTCAATTACTTTTGAATTTATTTCAATTATTATACTTTTGATTGTTTTGAGTTCCAGAAAACCTAACTTCAAGACGGCCACGACTCGTTGACCGTTTCTACAGAAAAAGATACAAGTAAATTATAAAGCTTATTATAACAATATTGTAACAATAATTAAATGTTATTTTGTAGCCATTTTTTAGCATTTATTTAGTATGAAGCAATTTTTTTTAATTTAATTTTCTTTTGAAATAAAATGAAAGTATTTTTTTTTAATTATTGTTAATAATATAAAATAATATTATTAATGATTTATATTTAGGAGTTGCTACATTAGTTACTATAATAGCTATGTCTGCTTCGTCCACGTGGGAAAGGCAATTGATATAACTTTTTTATTTAAATAAAATAAAATCTGAATGTTTAGGGAAGTTTACCAAAACCAATATATAATTATAAATAGAAGTGAAAAGGACGGATAATAGTTTTGTAGCTAAATAGTAATTAATAATGATAATATAACAAGGAATTTTTTTGCCCTTTAAGTATTATTGTACAATAAGCTTGAAAAAAGATTATTTTTATTATTTTTGAAACAAATTTGTTA
Organism: Heliconius hermathena; assembly: GCA_013403705.1. NCBI lineage: Eukaryota > Metazoa > Arthropoda > Insecta > Lepidoptera > Nymphalidae > Heliconius > Heliconius hermathena. Next base: position 1,023,538 of record JAAIXJ010001884.1, read on the forward strand.
AGCATTTTTACATTGTTTGATTTTCTATGAAAAATTTTAAAAAGTTAATATTTGTTTGTTTTTTGCGTAACATTTAAAAAAAATGGCTAAAAAATAATTATTTCGAACATAAAATAACTTACAAAGTGTCTTTACCATTTAAAGAATACATGACGCCATCTTTAAACGTGGCGGCGATTGTGTAGTTGTGTTTCTGCAATATTTCCGTTGTTTTGTTTAACGCCGATTGATCCGTTGAACGGAAATCTATTACCTGTAGAACAAAAATAAAAGTAATTAAAAATCTGTTTTTTTTTAATTTAATATTGAGTTGATTGATTCATGTTGATTTCCGCCACTCATCACGCAATGCCTCCAGAATTTAGCGGAAACTAGAGAACAGAAGTGCCTTAATAAGGACAATAACGGAAGCTTTTTTTTAAGTGTTTTAACAATAGGTTCCAACAGTAGGTTCCAGAGGGAACTCTGCAAAAAAAAATAATAGGTTCACGTCACTTCACGCGTTTTCCCGCATTCGAAGGGAACCTAGAATTAACATACTTCTATCCTCATACGTTGTTGTTTTTGATTTATTCTTTTGTTTGTTTGTTTGTTAATTGAGAATTAAGTGCATTTTGGTTGTTGGTGTAATTTTCACTATATTTTTAAAATACAAATATACCGGAATAAATACTAATACTAATTACTTGTATATCAACGGATATATTTTTTGAAATTGTTTTTTTTTGGTTACTTTACCGTTCGTTTGCGTTTTTTGGTTACTTGGTCCATTTCTTTGGTTTTTTAGCTACACGCTGTATCCTGCACGCAGCAGGGAAGGCAGAGGGAACCTAGTGTATCTCTCCATTCCCCACATTCCGCCGAATTCTGAAGAGATTGCGAGTTGAGTAGCGGAACTCAACGTCGCGCTTTACCTCGACATCAGAGCGAAGAAATTGAATATAAATAAATATTTGATTTCTTCGAGAATCGAACCACAACTAGTCGCGTTTACAGTCAAAATTTGTGCCTCTGCGCCACAACTTGCCACTGGTTGATTTAATACTTTATTAATTCCTTTGGTTGTTTTTTTTTGGTTACTTTGTTTGTTCTTTTGTTTATGTCTTAATATGTTTGTTTGTTCATTATTTTGTTCGTTCGCTTGTTATTTTTTTGTTATTTCGTTAATTTCATCCTTCATTTGTCCGTCTGTATGTCTCTCAGAACTCACCTTCAACCTAACTTCTCCATAAGGCAGAACATTTAACGCATCTGGTGCTGCACTCCCTTCTATAGCCACATAGTCTGCTTGTTTCGCATCTGCCACTACCAGTACTGTGAGTAGAGGCAGACACAGGACACGGGAACGGAATACTGTACCACCATCTTCTGGTTCTTCGTAGCTAACCTGAAATTTTAATATACATAATAGTTCTATCAAATTATATAAGTGTTAGTGGCGTTTTTGTATAAAACAAAAATGGGAAACCATACTTAAGAAACAAAAATTTCCATGCAAAGATGGTAACAGTAATAGGCTAATAACAAAAATAAATTGTAACCGCATGTACAATAATTGCGTTTGGTTTTATTTGCTCTATGCCATAGAAGAGTAATCAAAGAGTAGGGCAACTTTCTTAGATCCTCCCTTAATTAAATGAATAATTATTAATTTAAAGGAAGAGGGAACTAGTCTTAGTTTCTTTAATTTAATTTTTACTCAAAATTTCAACGTTTTCTATAGAATACATACTCACCACTCGTGGATGTTCAGTAGGGCTCAGGCAGGCGTGTAGAGCCCTCGCGGCGCCCCGCAAGGTGAAGTAGTCCCGCGGCGCCGCGCGCACCGCCACGCCGCCCCACCCGCGCACCGTCTCCAGGTAGGCCGCCGTGGGGTCTCGAGGACCCAGCGGCAGGAGTTCCACTAGTGTGCCGTTATACTGATAGAAATGATAATTGGCTGTTGTAGGTTCAAATCATATTCAATGTTAATATAAAAATAGTAAATTGTCGTTTAAAGTTTCAGATATTTGATATAAACGAAAAAAGGACGGAACAGGAAGGAAGGAATTGTAAGATATTAGAACAATTAAATGAAGTGGTACATTATGGGGAAATATGTTTAACAGTGACGGAAGATACGAAGTGGATGTCGGAAGGCGAATTCTGACGGTGACAGCCGTTCAATATAGAGATAAAAAAATGATAATAGTTAAAAAAAGGTCATACTATATCTTTTTTAGGCCAATCGTGGCGCAGGGGCACAAAGTGTGACTGTAAAATCGACTGGTGGTGGGTTCGATCCCCACTCGAGAAAATGAAATATTTATTTACATTTATATTTTCATTTCTTCGCTCTGGTGTCGAGGCAAAACGCAGCATTGAGTACCGCCGTCCGTTCCGCTCCAGAACTCGGCGGAAAGTGGGGAACGAAGTGGGGAGTGTCTTAACACTAGGTTCCCTCTGCCTACCCTGCTGTGTGCGGGATACAACATGAACCTAGTGTAAAGATACTCCGTTCCCCATTTGCCTCGATACCAGAGTGAAGAAATGAAAATATAAATTTAAAAAAATATTTCACTTCCTCAAGTAGGGATCGAACCCACAACCAATCTTGTGTGTCGCTATGTAGTTTTTTTGTAGCTTTAATTGTTTACGCAGCGCACGCACTCCCAAAGGTCTCAGTGTTAAAACTAAAGATTATTTCAAATCAAACCAGTTGTTCTTGGGACTAGTGCATTCAATCAAATAAACTGTTCCATTTCAACTTCCCATTCTGACTTTATGAGAGGTACATATAGGTATACAGCTGTAAAGGTGAATAGTATCACAATATACATAAGAAATTCTACCAAATTGGGTGAAGTTATTATTTTTGCAGTGCAAGTTTTATAACTTTAATAATAAATTTCATATAGTATAATATTTTCTTTTCTTAATAAAATTTATGAATTTCGAGATTTTTACCCATTTTATTATATACTTAATATTATGTTATATTATTCTTGTTAATCTATTTTTTTTATTCTTAATTCTTTAATCTTTCTTTCTTTCTTAATTTGTAGATTAAATAAAATAAATAAACAAATAAAAACAACATCTTTCACTCACTATTTCTCCCAATATTCTATCAAGCACTGCCAGCCTTGGTGTGGGCTGCGGAGCTGGTGGAGTCCGTGGAGGCCGCGGAGCTAAATGCCGCTGTCTTACATAAGCCACAAAAGTTGGTGAATCAGCAGCTATCCGTACCAATTCCTTATCTTGGGTCATGTTTTGACGGAACTGCTGGGCACCTAATGCTTTTGAAGGTCAAAATTTGAGACATTTATATAAAAACCACTACTTGTTGAATTATCTTATCTCTCATATTATAAATTTGAAAGTTTGTAAGAGTGAATAGATTCTATTTTCATACATAACTGCTGTACAGATTTAGATGAAACTTTACGATAATATAGCTTATACATCAGAATAACACAGAATATAATTTATATACAGATTTTGTATAATTTGGCTTTTATATAACCATAAGTTTCAGGGAATATTATTAATATTGAGGGAATAAACCCGCAGGTGAGTCGCTAATTAAATATAAAAAATATACAAAAAAAAGAGGTTACTATAATCAGTTTTAAATTATTAAGAAATATAAAAATGAGTTATTTCTATTTACTTCTATTATAATATTATACCATTGAATATTTTTTCTGTCTTACTTACAAATGAAAGTATTACTTAAAAACTGGTAAAGTGTTATGACAAATCTGATATATTTTTGAAGCAGAACTCAACATTACAGTACAGCACAGAGGAATTTAAAATAATTTAAATATAAACATTCCCCCATTGGAAAATGAATCTATCAAAAGCAACACAACAGCAAGTACATGATAGATTAATATTTTCAATTATTAATTAATATAAGATAAATAGAACAATCTTACCAAAAGTATCCATGTAAATAAGCAGCATTGTCATAACAGTCACAAATGTCAGAATAAATAATATTGCTGGTAAAAGTTTTCTATACAGTTCATTCGGTGGAGTTTTTGTGAACGACGGTATTGAAATACGGGGCACTTGTATAGGCACTGTCGGTTGTGGGGTCACTTTGGGAGCTGGTTTAGGAACATCTTTCGGTTTGTCTGTTGCTTCTGATTGTGATGTTTCTGGTAGTGGATTTTCTTGTGTTTTCTATGGAAGAACAATATTATAAAGATCATATTAATAGTATCACCTTGTCTTGCTAGGAAATAAAAATATTAATTCATGTCAACGTGTGTCGAACGCAGTATCGACGACGGCCTTACTTATTACAATATTGTTTAAAAGTTTAAAGTTACCATATTTATATTATTAATAAATAAAATAATACTAAAATTTTTTTCCACTCATGTTACATGCCAAAAAGAAACCCCACATGACAACGACAGGTGTAACTTTTTTTATTATCGTTATAAAAACTAGCTTAAAATCTATGTATTTAATACAAGGTAGTTTGCATATATTTTGTAGGTTCATTCAAATTATTTCTTACCTTTTCAGCCATTCTGCTGTTTTATATAGTAGTTTTAAACAAAAACAATGGTATATTAAAGCACTTTACGAACAATTTTAATTTTAAGGCACTTGATTGAAAAATATTATATATTATCTAATTAAACTTTTATCTGAGACACATGTTTCGCATAATTATCGGTATTTTTTGTTTTTCTATATAATAATAACAATTGAAAAATAACAATGAAGAAACAGGTGAACAAGCGTGAGTCAACAAGATGTAGATTAAAAATATAAATGTTAGTTGTCAAATGTCAATTTACTAATAAAGGTGCCAACATTGTGTAATAATTTAAAAAGATACATATGAGTTAATTTGATACAAAGTACTACTTTGAACAAGCATATTCTTTTAATTTTGAATAATAGAATTTTGCCCAAATTTAATTCTGCATAGCAAAGTAGACACAAACTTAGAGTCAAGACTGTGTTTCTAATTTTCCGTCCAAATTTCAAAGCATTGTGTAAGGACCGGCGAAATTTAACGCCGTGTTTTAATTGTTTTTCTTTAAATAATAAAGAAATAACTGCGTTCTAACTAAATGTTTCTATCGCTACCGTTTGCCTGAAAAATATTAAAAATCAGTTTTTGTGAATTTTAAAAATTATCATTCAACTTCAAGGATTGCGTGTTTTTGGCGCCCGTATGATGGGTACTTTTATAAGAAGCAATAACTTAGGAGTTCAAAGAACAGGGGACCCCCCTTAAATGAGCATTAACGTTCACCTCCACTTTCCGAGTCTCCCTTATCGATACCAAATTTAAAATGATACTACGCGTTCGAAATACTAGACATTAGCTAGTAGACTAGACATTAATTAACGATAGTTCTGGACACGCCGATATATTTCAGCAACCTATAGAGAGATTTCGTTGTTTTTACCTCCCTTTCCTATTTTTATCGCATACAAATTAATTATATTCCTTCCTGATCAATTAGATGATACATTCATAGTATCTACTTCTTTACTTGATTTTTGGGGATATTTGTTTATTCCCTGGAACTGTAAGTTCTACTAGTTTTAAACGCTTTTTTCAATTTAAGTTGAGTTTAATGCTGCGCTTTGTTTTACTTGAGTTTGAAAATAATATAATTCATTTCCTCTAGAGAGAGATCGAACTCACTACTGCGTTTTCGGTCAAGCGATATTCTGTTGTGTGATAATCTCTTCATAGAACTTAAACACAACACAGGAGTGAAATCGCAAATAAAAGTTAGGATTTTACAAAAATATAAAATTTATAACATAAATAATTAGATATATATGTTTTAGAGGCCAGTCGTGGCGCTGGGGCACAAAGTGTGACTGTAAAACCGACTGGTTGTGGGTTCGATCCCCACTCGAGGAGATGAAATATTTACTTAAATTTATATTTCCATTTCTTCGCTCTGGTGTCGAGGATAAGCGCGGCGTTGAGTTCTGCCACTCAACACGCAATGCCTCCAGAATTCGGCAAAAAGTGGGGAACGGTGTGTCTTAACAATAGGTTCCCTCTGCCTACCCTGCAGTGTGCGGGATACAGCGTGAAGCTGAAGAAAAAAAAAGATGTGTAAGGGAATAAATAAAAAAACAACCACACACTTTAGGAAGTTATTTATTGTCAAATTTAATAAATACATAAAGTAACAGCAATGTATTGTTAAAAACTTTTAGATAATGAATTTACAAAATGGTATAATGGTAACGTACAAATTAGCATAGGTACATAATGTTATATACATACTGTTTTTTTATAATATTAAAAAAAAAATTACATACTGAATATAATATTACCATAAACTAAAAGACAATGCTAATTAAAATAATAAATTACCTACAGGTTTTTTTTTACTAAAATAACTGCAACTATTGGTATGTATTAGGTAATGGTATAAAATTATTTACAAGATGAGCATATGAATGCAGATTGTATATATTTAGTAGCACTTAAAGACGGTAATTATCGTTTAAGTAGTTGACAATAAATATATATAATATTTAATTGTGTCTTTATTCAGTTTTCGTGCCAATTAACAACTAATTGACGTTTCTAATTGTGATCAAAAGCCAGAAAGAAATTGGAGTTTAATGAAACATAAGAACAATAATACTTTAGATTTTGAATATAAAAACCAATGTATAATACGTAATGATATTTTTTATATATTTATTGAAGTAAGTATTAATAACTCTTTGTTTATAGAATATTTATGACTGTTTTATGAAATGGACGTTTTATATTATTTGTTTTGCAAATAAATTAAAGTTATGTTATATATTTTTTTTATTTTTACTTTGAAAACATTATTTAAGAAATATTTAACATTATTAATATTTTGCATGAGCATTTCATATTTAAATTAAAAGCCATCCTTTGATAACCTATTATGGAAAGTAGTAAAAAATGTTCTTTAATATTATCTTGGTAATAATATGGAGAAAGTACCGAATTGAATATATTTGGTATTCTCGCAAGCAAAAAAATTATGGCTGTCATAATTAATATGTAAATTGATAGTGGCAATTATTTAATAATTTAATTTTACTAGTAGCTTCTTTTATCATAAGAACAGCACATGCATTAATTATTATTAATAAATGAATATATTATATATGAAAAATATTAAGGTACAGTTCGGTCTACATATCGTGGCCGCCCTGAAGTTAGCTGTAGATGGCTGTGCGGATTTGATTTTAGGATTTTTCTTACTTTTGATTATTTTGTTCCCAAGTGAACAATGCATAAAAGTTTAGAAAATCTAACTTCAGGGAGACCACGACTTGTTGACCGTACTAAACTTGTATTTCAATGGTGGTCTAGTTTTGTATACATGTAAGTATTAGCAAATCATACATTGTGTATTATACGTCATATATTTCAATATATTAATTTGATTATGTTTATATATTTGAATTATAATTTGTAACAGCATGATTCAATTGTCTAAAATTTTTATATAATTTATAACTTCTAATAAAGATCTTAAAAACAGAATTTGTGCATCAACATCTACGACTACGAAGTGTAAAATTATGCGAATTATTTTTTAAATACTAACATTTTTTGTATTTTTTTTTCTAAATATCTAATACAATAATAATAATAATATTGGGTAAAATTTAGATAATTTTACTTCATTGAATACAAAGTTTTTAATTGAGTATAAATTTTGAATAACTCCGTTAATAATTTATTTTACTGTCGTAAATAACACCCAAAGATATTATAAGTAATGATTTTTTTCATATAATTCATACAATTAAATTTTATTTATATCCGAAAATGTAATTTATCTACGAATACAGTGAAAATTTAATATTTTAGGAATATTTGCAGCATGAGATATGGTACCACTGAAGAATATTATTTACAATAGTATAAAAATGTTAAACATAGTAAAAATAACTAAATACAAATCAATATTGATAAAAATTATACATAGTTCCTATATAAAAGTAAAACCACAGTATTTTTAACCGCATTAACCACAGTTAATTTTAAGCAAAAAAAATACAATACATATTGTTTTAAACATTGAATATTTTTTACTGTGTTTAAATTATAAATGAGAATGAAACTTTAATAAATTTTAAAAACACTATTATTTATTATCTATGTCCTTACAATTAAGCCTAGTTAGAGATAGATTCCACTCAATTTTTTTTAATAAAACTACACATTATTAAAAATGTATTGTACGTTTAATAGTAATATGAATAGACTTCATTTATTGTCATCATTATTTTTTTCATTCGAGCTTACATTTAAAGTTAAAAATATGCAAAAATTTAAATCATTTTTAAATATAAATTTGTATAATGAATTTAAAATTATTTATTGTCTTTATGTTATTAAAGATTATATAGATTTTGTATTTTTTTAAACTAATTCACTTTGAGTTTTTTGAATATTATTGTTTACATGTTATTTTAAGTATTGATAAAAAAAGTAAACTTTGGGAATTTTATTGCCTCTTTTATATATGTCTATATATTAGATATATATTTGAAAAATATTATATTATATAAAAATGTATATAAGCATATATATGTGTATATAAGTATTATAACATTATTTGATTTCAATTAGACCTATTGAGACATTATTGTCAAATTATTGTCAAATCTTACCATTCAATGTTATTTTAAAAAAATCTTGTTATTAACTAGAAATACTGTGGATAAAATTGTACATACACGTTAGTAGTTACCTTACGTTTACCTTATTGTCAATCACACGACGTTACTTTCAAGGACGTTACTCTAAAAATATTTATTATTATAGTAATTTTATTGTCAACGTTTCAATTGTAGCTAGAATTGATGAATAAATTCATGAAGCCGAAATCAATTCCTACTTTTATTTATTTTTAATTTAGTATTTGCTATCTCCTCTATTATATGGCAGATTAAATTTGCCAGAAAGAGATAGCTATACCTTATTTTCAATACCTAGTTAAGTACTATAGTTTAAAGTATCCAAAGGCTAATGTAAAAAGATTTACTTGCGCAAAACGCGTTAAATGATTGATATGAGATTGATATAAAAATTGAATTGATTGACGTTATTTAAACATTACCTGTACAAAACAACCGAGCCCTGCTGTTGCCGTCGATATATCACAAACATGTTATAAAATTAATATATATATTCATATTATATATGTTTTACTATGTTTATTAAAAAATAAACAAAATGGCCGATTTTTTGTAAGTATCAAACAATCAACATTTAACAGCGAATTTAATATTCATATTGTTATTTATTTTAAATTTTATTAGTTCAATATAAAACAATTTTTATTTTTAAATTTTAATAGATTTACTTAAGTCGACTACTTTTACTGTAGAATAATTACCGCCATTTTGTTTAATATTTAAAATCCCACTTTATTATTGTCATTAAAAGTCCAATATTTAATAAAATACCTAAAATGTATATATGACAGTCTAAAATAACTATTTTTTATTATTATACTATATTATACGATATAAAAACATTTATTGTCTTCGTTACTTCTATTGAGACGTTTCTAGTATATTCGAGTACAAACTCATTATATATAGTGTATAAATATATATAAAATGTGTAAAAAAGTATAATAAGTATATATTTTTTAAATAAATCCTCCTTAGACATTCGCAGAGCTCGTTGCGTGTTTCGAAACGTTCTTATCTGACAAGCGCTGTCAAGAGCAGCACAAATGTTAGCTGTGACATTGTCAGCTTTGTCAGTGACAGCAATGGGACAGCGGCGTTGACTATAGCGCTTTTATCCCCCGGTATTGGTATTGGAGTTCCGGGGTCTACGACGTGTATTTTCCAGCCGAGGTTATTGTGGGTGTAACACTGAAATTTAGTTTTTTGCTTATTAGTTATACTAATGCGCTTAATATATAAATAATTATTCAAATTAATCATTATCTAATTAAATTATTAAACATGATTAAATTATATATTTTATTTGTTATTACAAAATCAAAATGTATGACAGTAAGAAGTGAGACGTCCTAAGTTATTGATGATATTTAAAAAAACTAACACGATGAAAAAATGAGAAATACAGGGTGGAAGAGGCAGCGCTCCTTTTACGGAAACAGCATATATTGGACGTAGGATTTTTTTTTCATATCACGATTTTGATCCAACCTGTATTTCGTGTGACGCGATTACGTATAGATCTCAATAACATAAGCACTTACTACTACAAAAATACTACTAAAGTAAAAAAGGTTAAACAACTTTGAACTTTATCGCCAATACCTACGACTCGATTTCGGAATGAGGCGTGTGTGGCGGTATTCCTTTGATAGGTTTATGTGTGCGTGCGTCGTCCTTACCAATGGCGTTTTATTTTAAAACGACAATTTTATTATTTATTTTGTTTGAAAAAAAAACTTTTTCATTTTTGGGAATTTATTTTTTTCTGATTTACATTAGGCTTTTATAGAGTAGTTAAAACTGTGGTTTCATTTAAAGTGGTGCTTACACTTCCACCCTGTATAATAAGCCAACGTATACATATGAGTTTATATAAACATATAATTGTTTTCATACTTAGACTATAAAATATTTACTACTTTACTACTGTTAAATGTCAATTATTTCCATTTGATCACGGAGGCAAAGCTGTAGGTGAAAGCTAATATATATTAAAGTAGCGACGTAAACGCAGCTTCGTCCGCTTGTATTCGCGCCAAATTGTAATTTTTTATTATACATAAACCATTGTAGCCATGTTCAGATGTATCAGCCATATCACTGTAAAGTATCATCTAATACATTCAGTAGTTTTTGTGTGAAAGCGTAACAAACATCCGTCCTCGCAAAGTTCATAGTATTAGAATGTTAGTGTGATAGTTAATAACGTACCTGATAATAAACCAAATCAGGTGTCTCATGCGCCACAGTCCAGTTGAGAAGCGCCGGCTCACCCTCGTTGCACTCCAGCTGCAGTGTCTCCATGTACTCCTCGAAGGTCTCCGAAGTCTCCGCTCGATCGATTGTCTTGTGTGTCCATTCACAGTATCTACCAACTGTTGATTTATAAATAAATATGTATGTGGGACTTTTTTTATAAAAATATTTATTATGTAAAAAAATAGAAAATTTTGTAAAAATAGGTCAGTATGGTAGTGGCACAGTGATGAATGTAGATCTGAACGCACTCGGGGGTCGTTTAAAAATCAAAATTAAATCAGCTTCACGCTGTATCACGCTCACAGCAGGGTAGGCAGAGGGAACCTAGTGTTAAGACACACCGTTCCCCACTTTCCGCCGAGTTCTGGAGGCATTGCGTATTGAGTGGCGGAACTCAACGCCGCACTTTGCCTCGACACCAGAACGAAGAAATGAAAATATAAATGTAAGTAAATATTTTATCTTCTCGAGTGGGGATGAAACCCACAGCCAGTTGATTTTACAGTCACACTTTAGTGGAAAATAGACAATGGAGTGTGGGAAATCAAAATATTAGGTACTGTCTGCCTAGAACGGACAGAGCGTAAAATAAAAAGTAAAAAATACTACTTTTTGTACACTATATAATGCATCACAAAATGCTTGAACAAACAGTGGAACTGAAAAAGAATGTTAAGTTAGATTTGAACCCATAAATACAACATTTTATTTCTTTTATATTCATAAATATAAAAATTTGCTTAAAATCTATTAAGTAGTTTATTTCTAAAGCGGTGTTGTCTTGTACTGTTCGTTTCCCTTTATTTATTAAATCAATTGACTTTTATTTTAATATGCTATAGCACATGATACAGTATGAAAACGCAGCACTCTGTCTTACTCTGGTAAGACGTACTATGGCTAGGTCATGAAAATAAATTAATTCCTCCGAGTGATATTCGACCCTACAACCGCCGCGTTTACAGTCAATCGCTACGCCAAGACGATTTATTAAATACGAATAGTATTATTTATATTAGTAGGTATGTACATATAAAAGTTGTTGTCGCTTGTTTTTCAAGAAGCGTGAAACTAAATATAATACAATTACCAGCAGTAGGATAAGGATATCCTTCATTATCGTACGCGACCCCCGCGAACACTCTCTGTTTTCTCTGCTCTTCTGGTTTCTTTTGACCGAAACCTCCTTCTGATGAATCGCTTATGTAGAATGGGTGGAACCTGGAAAAATAATATATATATATATATATATATATATACATAATAANAATTGTAATAGTTATTAAGTGGCGTTGCTTGGTTTTTTTTTTCATAGTTTTATTTTTACTGTATTTTATATAATTTAATAATTGCTAGTATTAATAAAGGATGTAAGTGTTAAGTGTTTACTTGTTTTTAGTTATTTTTTTATTGTAAGGTATTTTAAATTATAATTGTCGGTATAGTAGTTTAGTATTAGAATGTTAGTTTAGGTTAATAATGCAATGAGCGCTTCTTGCCTACAAAGTCACGAGTTTGGCAAGAGATTATATATGTATTTACAATATAATTTTAAAAAATGGAAAAAAATAGATATATAGATAATTACATAATAAATATATATATATATATATAAATATAAATAACTAGCGACTCACAGGTGGGTTCGGCCTTTTAGTGTTATTGTTATATTTTATCCAAATTATACAAAATATTTACATAAGTTGTAGTCTTGTATTATTCTGACGTATAAGCTATATCACTGTGAAGTTTCGTATAAATCCGGTCAGTAGTTTTTGTGTGAAAGTGGAAGAGACACTTGTGAAAGATAGAAATATATACCTTCATGCTACAATTCATAATTATCACCATATTAAGATTATTTCAATTATTATATTCGAATACAAAATCAACGTTGTATTCCATTAAGATCGTGAGTATCATCTTCTTGGTAAATTATAACATTTTCCTAATTTACACCAAAATGTGCATAATAACCACAAAACAGCAACAATCTTTTTCTATAAAAAACGGAGAAAAAACTCACTTAGCAGGATTGGTCCTGTCGTCGCCCCCCTCCACCAGGAAAGTGTAAGTGTTCCCTCTCTCCACATACAGCTCGGGAATGAGCTGGTCATTGACGTACCACGCTATGCCCCATGATGGGTGGCCTAAGAAGTTATTTAATATTTAGTATTGTTATATACGTAATGAGTGAGGGTCCTCTCCACGAGTGTACCAGACAGGAGGGCCACGAACGTTTACAGCGACGACCACGCCAGCTGCCAAGAGCGAGACGACGAAGAAGAAGAGTCAACGTAATGAAAGTATATGTTAAAACTTTTATTTCTAGCTTTACCTGTTTCTCACATATAGCAGTGTTCCAAAGACACTCCGTTCCCCACCCATTGCTCTTTTTTATTACGGAAACGCAAACTTTACCATTTATGTGTGCGCTTTTCCTTGTTATCGGAACGAGGAAATAAAATAAGTTCATCATTGCTTAATTACGTTAAAAATGTAATAAATATTTGTAAAATAAAAAATATATATAAATAGTTATAGAATATAATAAAAAAAACTCTTGATATTTTTTAAAAATTTATAAATATTTATATATAATAGCTTCTCCTCATATAAAAAGAAAGTTTTGTGTTCAGACACTCTGTTCTTTGCATTCTGTCCATCTTTGATCTAACATTGTATTTTAACTTATGTTCAAAAATTATTCTCATAATGTCTTTTATATAATGTCAATATTTGTCTCATAGTAGGTGTATTAAATTATTCATATTGAATTTACCGTATGACGATAATCCATTATTGATATCATTGTCTGCATGAAATAAAAAAATAAAAACATTATATTATTTACATAATTATGAACATTACACAATATAGTACTGTACTATTTATTAATGCAAAATGATCTAAAAAGTATTACTTAAGCAAAAGACGTTCGTAGACCGTAGTTCAAAAGCTAGGGAAAATAGGGGAAAAAAGAATTACAAGACTTTAAGATGGAAAGCGGAGGTCAATGGTGGGAATGGAAGTATCTTAATGGGAATGGAGTGTTTTAACAGAAGATTCCCGGGTCCACTCTGTGTGGGGTACACTGATAACTACGCCATGATATATTCCAACAGCGGTCACCGGTGATGGGCGTATACCCGCGGCGGCCGGCGGCGGGCCCGATGCGCGCCGTGAAGTTGCGCAGGCCCGCCAGCACGCGCCGCGCCCACGCCGCCGGCGCGCCCGCCGCCGTCTCCGCCAGCCCCACGCACGCGCGCTCGTTCTGTGAACAAGCGGCATTACACTTATTATAGGCAAACTAAGTACTTGAAAGAGCTAATTATTTTAAAACGGCTAACATGTATATACGTTGAATTCCTCTTGAATCGTGGCTAAGCAAACTCTCACCTTAACGACAAAAAACTAGACAAGCACAAGTCGGGCTCGCCCACCGAGAGTTCCACACAAAAATTGGCGGTCTTGAGCTTTTTTCCGAAATTCAAGCCTAACTTAGCCAGAGCCCTTTCATCTCATACCTCACTTGAGCAAGCGGTTTTAATACCAAATTTTGCCCCCTTTTAAGGCATTATTTTTATTAAATTTTAGGATTTAACCACAAATGGTTAGATTTTAGATCTTTTCCTGAAAAACCGTTCAAGCTAGCACTTTCTTGGGTAGTTTTAAGAGGTGCAGATTCATTTTCAGTGTTTTTCTTTGTTTATTAAGTATGGAATAATATTTAAACAATATTTATATTTTTTGGAAAAAGTATAAACATAAATAAAATATGAAGTAACAATTGTTTCTGTCTATCATTCATAATATACAAATTTAATCTAATTTTGATTTTTTATTTAATATCTAATTAAGAAACTTTCAGAATTAATATATATAACACAAATAGAATAAATTTACTATAATTCTTTGAAAAATAATTTAAAAACTACCCTCATCTATATGTGGGTAATTCTATAATAAGAGGTTTTAAGTCTATAGAGAATACGGCCAAGGAGAAAAATTGCCGTTTTTCCATTAAATAAGTGATATTACGATTTTTGTCCTATTTATGTATTTATTCACGCAAGGGCAAGTCACTTTATGTAAATTTTATTATTTTTTACTAGGCCAGGGTAAATACATTGGGCAGGGTAGAAACACCAAATTCAGTAATAGTACGTGGCTTTCCAAAAAACGGAAAACGAATTCAAGTTATGTACATGGAACTTACGAACACTATTTAGACCCGTATGCTCTCAATTCCTATGCCAACAATTAACTCAGCACCGAGCAGATATAACAGCGGTGCAGGAAATGCGATGGACCGGAAAAGGGTTACTAGAGAAGCGAGAGTATTCAGCATACTACAGCTGTCATGAGAAACATCATGTCTTGGGAACAGGTTTCATCGTTAGCAAACGAATCAGACATGCGCGTGTCTCACGATATAAACATACCAAGACGTCGAGAACAAATAAAAAAATTAACATCTTAAAGTTGAATAGAAATAAAGAGCTTAAAGCAAAATATGTGGACGTTATTTCTACTGTCACAACTAGAACATACGGACAGTAGTAATGACCCAAATAAGACCTGGGGTTATCTTCGGAATATCTTGACTAAAGCTACAACTGATGTTCTTGGCGTAGAAGAAAGACCCACACGCAATCCGTGGTTCAACGACGATTGTCAAAAACTTACGAATGCCAAAAATGAAGCCCACAAACTATTGCAGCAGAAGTATACTCGAAAACGTAGGGATGAGTACCAGCTATCCAGAAGAAAAGAGAAAAATTTACATAAAAAAATGAAACGACTACATGAAGAACAACATCTGAAGGAAATTGTATCTAGCTACTCTGGAAAAGACACAAGACACTTTTATGGCCAGATAAAACAAGGGAGAAAATCATTTAAGCCCAGAGCCTGTGCTTGTAGAGGTAAAGACAGAGAGTTACTTAGCAATAAGGGTGACATAATTAAGAGATGGGTTGAGTATTTCCAGGACGTACTTAACGGTTCTCATAACACCACCACATCCACCACCAGCNTGGTTGAGTCTAGAACACCTAAATCCTTGTTGTATGGTACACCAGATGGACGGAGAAGTCGAGGCAGACCAAAACTCAGATCGTTGGATGGAGTTGAGTTGAAGATCTGAGAACTCTGGGCGTAAAAAAATGGAAGAAAAAAGCCAGAAATAGGGTAGAATGGAGGGATATTCTGGACCAGGCCAAGGCCCACGAACCACCAGGTTTTAAGAATTTTCCAAAAATATTTAAATTATTTTAAACTGTTAATTGATAAAAAAATATCCGATATCTAAGTTTTTTTGCACTAACATTATCTCCCCTGCTCAAATAGTTTCTCCAATATGACAGGGGAAAGACGTTTTCATGATAAATTTTATTGTTTTAATTGACTTAAGAAATGTTTCAGTACATTATGTATCACACGTTAACTATTACATTATTGTTAAATCAGACCAGTAAATACAAATAAATTAAATGGATAATATAACTTTTATGACTTACCAGGGGAGAGACACAATGACCTCACGAAACCACTACTTTGTACCAATGCGTCGCAACATCTAACAAATACCGGCGCTCTTAACGGCTCACGTGTTTTGCATTGCTAACTTTACGTCGATAGATGACCTTGAGCGCTATTTGGAATATATAGTTTTATATTTGTGTTTGTAGTGGTGTAATGAAATTTGCCAGGATAGATATCCAAAGTAAGTGGGACAAAAGTAAAGTTTAAAAATATTGCAAATAAATAAATATTGTTCTACGTTTCCCTAACAATACTTAAATATATTTATTGAAAATTGTATTTAACAAACTTTAATTTATTTACTGATACAAAGAAGGTATGTATCGTTTACAAATTAAACTGAAACCGACAGAGGGACAGGCCAGGGTAGATACTTTTTTAGACTTTATAAGGAATTCCAGAAAAATATACGTTAATTAGACGTTTAATCGTGACGTTATTTAATAAAGTATATATAGGTGACGTGTTTCATAGCAAAAAATAACAACTTATACAATAAAATCTATATTTTAAACTGATGGCCGCACTAATTACCTCTTATCGTAGAATTACCCATGTATAATATATTTTTTTATGTAAAAATTTGAACACCATACCTGAGCGCCAAAGTCCAATTGTACATCACTTCTTGTAGTATCCATGAAGGAATGGGCGTTAGCTTCATACCGAGAATTGAGAGGACCTGGAAGTTATTTAGATGTAATAAATATAGGTAGAATAGTTATTTCGAGGTCGTTGTGGCGCAGGACAGTGGGCCCTAGCGTGCAACTGTAATGTGTTTGTTGCTGGTTCGTTTCCCACTCGGGGAACGGAAATATTTATTATTTTCACTTCCTCACTTTGGTGACGAGGCAAAGCGCAGCGTTCAATTACGCCACTCAACGCAATGCCTCTAGAATTCGGCAGAAAATAGGAAACGGAAGTATCTTAATGAAAACTGAGTATCTTAACACTAGGTTCCCAGGTTCCCTACCTTGCTACGTACGGGATACAGCGTGAAGCTAAAAAAAGAAGTAAAAGAAACATAGTTTCCTTACCAAAAGCGGCGATAACAGATTGAGAGCGAGTAGTCAGTATCTCCTTGTCGCGGGACTCGGTGGCGGCGAGCGGCCGTCTGTATGTTATTGTTGTTATTCCGTCATGTTGTTGGCCTGACACTGAAAACAACAATACAATATTTTATATTACACATTTTTTTCTGGAATTTTAGGAAATATATAAGAGTTGTAAAATTTTACTCGTCTCTAGAAATACCGATAATCTTACATCTGTCTTCACTTGTATTTTTTAAATTCTTTGTTTGACTTTAAGTATGAGATTTTGATTGCTTATCTCAAAACTAAAGTGAATTTCGAGAATATTATTCTTTATGAGTTTTTTTGTTTTATTATATGTAAATAGAAGATAATTATAAGGATGAGTATTGCCTTAGGTAAATACCAATACCAAAATCAATAGGAAAACGAATTTTCACAAATCATAAATATTTTCTTTTAAATGTACCTAAAACTTGTGACTTTTTTTGCTTATGATTGTAACTGCTATATTTATACCTAATCAAATAACCTTATAACCTCTAAGACTCGTAGTTAAATTCACAATTATTGCTTGTATTCTAAAATCATAAAATTCTGCCATATATTGCATATATAGTGGATGAACAACTAATGAATTTATTTAATACACAAACCTATAACAACGTCGTTTGAACCGCCGACTCTCGCGTCGGGACACACTCCCCTTTCCCCGTCGCACTGCGCTAAGTGGGAGATGGAATAATCCGAGACTTTTGGTTGATTTGTTCTGTAATTATGTTAACTTTTTTAGGACATTGTAATTTTATGAAAAAAATTTATATAATAGGTTTAATAAAAATTTTATCTAATGGGAAAAATGTTATACATAGATATTTATATTATAGATAATATACAGTCTATTCTTTGTATATTTATTTGTAGACTGTATAGACAGAATTTACTCATAAGATTAGGTTTTGCTCAGTTGTATGATTTATGAGTGGCAGAACTCAACGACGCGCTTTATAAGAGCGAAACAACGAAAATAACTCATTCCCACGAATGAAAACCGAACCCATAAACACCACGTCTCAGTTAGACTCTATGTCGCTGAGTCACTACCTCAATCTATAAATGTTACCACCACTTACTTAGTATCCCAATAAGCGACCACGACGTCGGCGCCCAGCATGGCGGCGCGCCCCTCCGCGCCCGACAGACCGAACGACATGTACTGCTCGTTGCGGAGGCGAGCGGACAGCGTTATTTGTACGTGATCTCCCTGCGGATTGGCGGAAATAAACGTACTTTACTAGGTAATACACAAGGCTTAACGCCGCGCTTCGTCCTACAAGAGCATTCGATCACGAATAGGGATCGAACCCACAATCACCACGGCTACATATAGACGCTATCGCAAGGTCGTTGATATTAGACTTATTTTTGGGAAAAGTTGTATTTTGTATTTATGAGAGAACGTAAAGAATCTTTCATTTCTTCAGGCGTGTAAAAATTACTTAGTAGTAAGACATTTCCTTAGCGATTTTTTTTGTTTGTTTCACATATCAAGGTGAGGATAGAATATATTAAACTAACTTTGTCAAATTAAAGAAAGGAAATGACAATAATTTATATATAAGCATTTGCCGAATAGGAATCGAACCTTCGACCGTTTTCATTCACTTTTGCGTCGTATATGTCCTTTTTTATTGTTTTTTAATCTTAAATATATCTATTAAAGAATAAGCCAAGAACTTTCTTTAATATAAATGTTATACACAATTTCACTTATAAATAAACACATTATTAGTTTTAATTCCAGCATTTTTTTTGTTTTTACCTTTTTACATCTCTCGTTATCACTCGCTTGTAAATGGAAATTAAAACACTAATTATTTCATGAGATACCAATTTCAATTAACATAAAAACTTTTTATAAATAATATATAATTTATTATATCATTAATCTTTTGCAAATAAAATATCAAATACCTACCTTTTTACCTACCTATCATGTAAATTTAAACAAAATATATATGAATGATTCAATTTTTTATTTATAATATAAGGAAAAAGATAATAAAGTTAAAAGTTTTCTAATATTTACCTGTATTTCCCACCTGACTTGTAGCCGCTTGTCCAAAATCTCTTTGCAATTGTTAGTAGCACTGAAAGGTGTTTGGGAAGTGGTCGAGCTTGTCTGAAATTTGCCTTGTTTGTTAAAAATCTTATATAAATTTTATTTTTATTACAATTAAATTATTGTGTTAATAAATATATTTTTTATACTTTAATGAATAAAAAATAACATTTATAGGTCTATTTTATAAACACTTTCATTATGCTAAAAAAATATAGTAGAAAGTCCTGTATACAACATAGATATACACAATCATGAAGCATTTTAGAGATAACAGTGCGTGATTATAATTTTAATAATATTTAAGATAATTGTAGCATTTTAAAGCGAATTCTTTGAAATATTTTTTTTGTACTTAAAAATCTTCAAAATATTCCTACGCACCATGCGTACATACATCTAAAAATAAATATTATGTAACATTAACAGTTTAAAAGACTATAATGAACTTTAGGATAGAATAGTTTTCAAGTTCTGCTATGTTAAATATGTTTTAATAACAGGATTAATCACCGTCATTTAGTATTATAGTCCTCAAATTGATCGAAAAGTCCGGTTTCCAAATATGTATAGGTATAAAAAAGTTTCATATAAAAAAAAATATTTTATTAGTATATATTAAAATATTAGTCATCGGTATTATTAATAAATATATATAATATAACACTTACCGGGTTATACCACCAGGCTGGCTGTAAATCGTAAGTAAGCAAATTCCAGGGAAAGCGTGGAAAAATATCGCACAGAGTAATGTTAGAAATGTTAAAATAGTTATTTGTTATATTATAGTGCTTAATACTTATATTTTAAATTATTTACTAACTTAAAAAATGGTAAATGAAGAAAGAACATGACAAAAATATTTTATAATCTGTATTTTTTAAATTAATTAACAATAATCTGCACATAAAATCAAAATAAACTATATAAGGAGATAAAGATTAATAAAACTAAAATTTAAACCAATCAACTATTGAAATAAAAGGCCTAGGTGTCGTTTTTTTATTATTTTTTAATATGTTAGATGAATGATTTGTTGTTTTAACCTGAAATTTAATGAAAGTTAGTTATATTATCCATTCTCGGTTAAAAAGATCGGCTGTTAAAAAGAGTTTATTAATCTTGTAATATGTTAGTAAAGACCTGAAACCAACATGCTTTAGCATAAACGTGATAATCGTGGGTTCAAATCGTTTTTAGGGAGTATTTTTATATTTTTTTCTTATTTCGAAGTCTCTTTAGTAAATGAGTTCTATGTTCCAGCATAAAATGTCTGTAATATAAATTAAATTAAACTAAATTTTCGTTTAATTCCTTGTTATCAACATTGTTTTATCTTCACAGATATGTTATATTATGCAAATTAAGCCAAGAACAATCAGATGTTAAGGCACTTTCCACTTTATTTTTTTTGCTTCACGCTATATTCCGCACATAGCAGGTGAAAATGGGAACCTAGTGTTAAAACACTCCCTTCCCATTAAGACACTTTCGTTGCCCACGTTCCGCCGGATTCTGGAGATATTGCATTATGTGTGACGGAACTCAACGCCGCATTTTGCCCGGTTACCTTAAATGTTTAATGAAAATATGAAATATTTCATTTATTCGAGTAGGAATATGAATATGTACAATTAAAAATGAATTAATGAAAATATCCCAAAACTGCCCGCAAAATGAAAAGGAAACCAAAAATGATCCAAAAAAACTTACTGTAATTTTCGTCTGCCCCAAAGCCGGCGGCACATCGAGATCTTTAGGGATGTACACATGTCCGAAGTTGTGTCGATACTCAACACACCACACCGCCAGCCAGTCCACGTCGTACGCTGTGAGCTTGTTGGGCAACACTATCTCGATGTCCTCACCTTGATAGCCGCGGAGTGGGTTGAGGGAACCCATTTCGTTTGGTACCTGGAAAAACGTATGTTTTGTTTTAATTTAATGTGTTTTTGTTAAATAGTAAGTAGAAGTTAGGAATACATTTAACAGTTTTAGACCTTAAATCCACTTAAAAGGAAAAGCTGTTCATTTAATAGGAAAGTCAATATCCCAAAAAGGGACAGAAAATGAAAGATCGTTAGAAAATGCAAAAAATGCTCAAATAGTATTTAGAACATAGTTATTTCGTTCAATCAGTCATATCTTTTCATAAAGTCACTTTCAAGATATATTTTGGACAGTAACTTAATTGAAACATACTTGTTTAATATCATATCAAAATTTTTATTAAAGTACTTTTATCTCTACACATTTCATATTTTTTTGTTGTGTAAGCAAAGAGTACTTAGACTGAAAGAGTAATTAGACGTACAACATAATATTAAGTGACTTTATCGAAAATATTTTTTCATAAAATTAAGATTTCATATCCATTTTCTACTTACTTTAGTTCCAAAAGGATTGGGCTCACTCCCATTGCCGACCCAGAAGTAAGCATCAGGACCAGCTCCATCGTAATGTAAGTTAGGAATGTAGAATGTCTTAGCGTCCAAGACACTTATGTTCCCAGACCTGAGGCCGTGAGCGAGCCGTTTGAATTCAGGTAGAACACGAGGTCTGGGAGGATCGAGGCCTGGTGGAATGAACACATCGCCGAAATTAACCTGGAATTAAAATAAAATTTTTAAAGTATTATTCCACTAAGAGATGTTAACAATATATAAAGAAGTTGCAAGCGCGTGTATCAGAATTTTGTTTAGACTTGATGAGAACGTATAGCTTAGTAGTCAGAGCACTTAGACGATAAATAAGAGGTGCGGACTCAAATTTCGCTACGTTCAAACTTAACACGCTTTTTAAAAAATGAATATTTTAGTAATATTATTTTAATAACTGAAAATTCGAGATTATGTCTATGTTCTTTAAGTCAATATTTGGTATATAAATACAAATGTAGATAAAACAAAAATGCCTATATTTAAAAGCCGAATCGCTTAATAAAATATTGTTTCTCCCAAAAGCTCAATATTGTCTATTTATTTAATATTTTTATACATATAATCATTCCCACAGTGCAGTCAGAGGCCATGCGCCACGACTGGTTTATAAAGTCAAAGTCAAATAATTTTATCTCTATATATAATAAGACAGTAAAAATATTTTGTCTGTACATTTAGTAATTTTGACTGAAATGGATAGAGGGACACTTAAAAAGAATAATAGAAAGCAAAAATATTTTTTTTTAATTTCTTGTCTGTCTGTCTATCTGTCTGTGTGTCTGTCGATATGTATGTCCACATTTTTCTCTGAAAGTACTGAACCGATTTACTTAAAAATTTCAACAATTGCTTTGTTTTAACTCAACTTAACTAATGAAGTTTGGTTATCAAAATCGGTTTATTAAAAAAAAGTTATCGTCATTTGAATGAACTCAAGGCATTAGTTCGCCTGCGAAGGTTATATAGCAATCGCGCTGGTAAGATTCCTGTCTAAAGAATGACATTCGCAACGTCTTGGTTATATGACTGTTGATAAAAATATATATTTTTGAAACACTATTATACAATATTTTATACAACAAAGTAAACAAAATTGAATTGTTAGTGGAGATTACCTTCATAAATCATAAAAGTCAAGTTTAAGTTGTAATTAATTCAACGCAGAGATAAAAAACGATTTGGTCTTCAAAGAAATATCAAGTAAATATAAAGATTTTTTTGTTCGTTCGTTTGAAATAAATCTATATAAAAATGTCTAAAAACATCCTTTCTACGTGTACACTGTAATAACTACATATTTACCAATTGTACATTTAGCTGATAATATATGTAACTAATTTAAAAACTGTACAGGAATTAATATGCAATTATTACAGTTATTCTACAAAGAATATTATGAATCATTACCCAAATCAATAATTTAACGTTTAAGGCTGTTTCTGAAGCAGTACAGTAAAATAATTAAATGACATCAGCACGTTTAACAGAGCTTTAAAAAACATAACATAGGTAAAAAGAACGTAATGTTACAAAAATATATACATATAATAAATAATTAGCTTTATGTATATTTTATGAATATCAAATATCAACATTGGTCGTATTTTTTAGTTCGAAACAATCAAAAATTCTTATAGAAATTACGATAATGTCGTAAAAAAATCATATTAGAATATTACAGATTAAAGTAATAAAAAAATCATATTAGAAGTCATTATAATTGTCAATCAATTCTGCTTATTAAATCAATAATCATGTATTTTAAGCGGACGAAGCCGTGGGCGGGCCGCTAGTTCAAAATAAAAAGTTACATGTTTCATTTTTTTAACATCAAATAATGTGTCACCAGTTCACTAAAGTTAATGCCTCAGAACTGAGAAGAACCGGCATAAGAAACTCAGCGAAAAGTTTTTTTTTAATCAATTGTACACAAAGAGGCCAATCGTGGTTGTAGGTCGAACCTATCTATCCCCACTCGGGGAAATTAAATATTTATTTATATTTTCATTTCTTCGCTCTAGTGTCGAGGCAAAGCGCAGCGTTGAGTTCCGCCACTCAACACGCAATGCCTCCAGAACTCGGCGGAAAGTGGTCAAAGTGGACAGAGTATCTTAACACTAGGTTCTCTTTGCCTACCCTGCTGTGTGCGGGATACAGTGTGAAGCTGAATTAATATATATTTTTAATTATATACAAATACACATCTACTTATTTGTGACAATAATACCTTTAATTATATGTATAGACTAGCGGCCCCCGTGCGGCTACTCTCGCTTGAAATATACCGAATATTTATTTAAATAATCAATGTATTTAAGAAAAAACCGACCAAGCGTGAGTCGGACTCACTAACAAAGGTACTAATTCCAGGATTCTGATTGGGAACTTTATAGATTTGTTACTTGTAACAAAGTTAAGAACGATACGTGCACATATCTTTTGACTGCGTTGCATTAGAAGCTTATTTTATGTTCCAAGGAACTATATTATTCTCAGATTCGGTACTAATTCCAGGATTCTGATTGGGAACTTTATAGATTTGTTACTTGTAACAAAGTTAAGAACGATACGTGCACATATCTTTTGACTGCGTTGTATTAGAAGCTTATTTTATTTTCCAAGGAACTATATTATTCTCAGATTATCTGATATTAATCTCAGATTGATACCTCATCACAATCTTAAGTAAAATGGTCTTGACAGACGGACAGAACAACAACACAGTGATCCTATAAGGATTCCATTTTTTCCCTTTAGAGATACAAAACCTAAAAAATGGATTGAAATGGATGAATTAAGTAAATCTTAATTTAAGTGTTTTGTAAATTGATTTGATTATAGTATTTAACAAAAAAATGTTTAGTTATTTCACATGTCTAGGTATACCGGAACTGCGCGCAAATTGCAAACGTAATTTTTTCAACATAAATTCCGCAAAAATTCCGGGTTAAAACATAAATTATATATTGCTCTACAAATCTCTACCTATTATTGAGATAGGTATAATATCTCTACCTATGATTTCAAGCACTACGTGGCTGCTTGAGAGGGTATCAACTTATATTGGAGAATCCTAAATCTTGAAATTTCGGTCTATTTTGTAATCATATAACGAATCGACTACTACGACTAATTTCTATCACCATATAAAAATACTTTACAAACGATAACAAACAACAATACATTGCAAACTAAAATTTCAATATAACAGTTGTATAAAATAACTCTTTTAGAAAGTAGCAATTTTGTCGAACAACATACTTAAATTTTTTTACAGCATCAAAATATTGTATGTTGGTTGCTCCACAACCAGGTTTTGGATCTTACAGTGTTAGCTCCCATAATAGTCGATTCGGCTGGTCCGGAGGTAAGCCCGGATAAATAGAGAGAAAGACAGACAAAAATGTAAAATTGTTTAATTGTGTTTCGGTATCGTGTAAATAATTATATGCACTTAAAAAAAACACAGTTATGTTGTTAACAGACACAGACAGACCCTTTAATTTTATTTATATATATTTAATTATTTTACTAGTATGTACAGATGTAGCTAAATAGTAATTTATGTTTATTTTTCAGCTTTACGCCACGCTACGCTATATCTTATATCCCGCATATATCACAGGATGCAGAATGCCGCGTAATTTTCGAGGCTTTGCGTATTGACGGGCAGAAATCAACGCCACGCTTTGAATTGTTACCAAAACGTAGAAATAAAATATTAAATCAAATCAAATCAAATCAGATTTGATGTATCCCGCACACAGCAAGTTAGGCAGAGAGAACCTAGTCTTAAAACACTCTGTTCCCCAGTTTCCGCCGAATTCTGGAAGCATTGCGGTGTGGTTGAGCGGCGGAACTCAACGCTTTGGCTCGACACCAGAGCGAAGACATGGAAATATGAATGTAAATAAATATTCAAAATATAATAAATTATCATTTATTTCCTCGTGTGGGAACTGACTCACAACTGTCGTTTTCAAAGTCACACACCTGTGCCACTGCGCCACGACGGCCTCATTAAGTAATCTTAAGTCTTTTGGAAATTTACTAGGTAGATGGTAAGTACGCGTGCACAGCAAGCGCAGTTTTTACCTTGTAAACGCCGACTCCGATCCAAAATCTTGAAATCTCGGTATTTTTATCTTCATACAAATTGGTAACTAAAGACTCAGTCAATTCAGTAAAACATAACTATTGTATAAAATAACTATTATAGCAATAAGCAAATTTGTCGAACTAAGTATTTTAAATTGATATAACTTTTTTATTTATGGACCGCCTGTAATAAAATAGACCCTATATGTTAAGGGATACTTTCTACCAAGCTTTTCCAATAGTGAAGACCACATTTAAATCGATAACAAACACTAAAACAAACAAAAACTTTAAAAATCATTTTTTGACTTCAGTTTTTTTAAATATCTTCCAAGTACAGACACCGATCTGTTACGATTGTATTATAAGTATAGATATAGAAGAACAAAAAATTATCTATACTTTAAGAAAAACATTTTCGACATTTCTATTTTACTTAAGTTCGGCATAGTGTCAAATTGCGGTAAATGTCAAATTTTGGCGGGAAGTGCGCGTTGCGCGCGGCTCTAATCGATATTTTGGCTTCGGCACGCAGATACTCAGCTTTATTGAGAAACGTTATTCATTCGACATTGTACTTTATTATTTTTAAATATATATTTTGTAATTTTAATTGTGAGAAAAGTAATTAAAACAGATTGCTTAATACAAAAATATAAAATTATAATTTTAATTACAATCTTAATAAAGCTCACTACATCTTATAAATACCATCATTCGCCATTTATAAAGCCAGAATACCTAAATATTTTTGTTATAATTAATATTTAAAAATAAAATTAAATTAAATTAGCTTCACGCTGTATCCCGCACACAGCAGGGTAGGCAGAGGGAACCTAGTGTTAAGACACTCCGTTCCCCACTTTCTGCCGAATTCTGGAGGCATTGCGTGTTGAGTGGCAGAACTCAACGCCGCGCTTAACCTCGACACCAGAGCGAAGAAATGGAAATATAAATTTAAGTAAATATTTCATCTCCTCGAGTGGGGATCGAACCCACAACCGGTCGGTTTTGCAGTCACACCTCGTGCCGCTGCGCCACGACCGGCCTCCGGATTAATATTTAATTATAAATAATATTTCATTTTTAAATCAACAGCTATTTTATTATAGAATATTTTTTAAAATTTTCATTATCATCATCCATCTTCTATTCTAGGTCATCGTGGCACAAGGGCACAAGGTTGCGACTGTCAACACAACGGTTATGTGTTCGATTGCCACTCGGGAGAATTAAATATTCAATATTTCTATTTCTTTGCTCTGGTGACGAGACAAAGTGCGGCGTTGACTTCCGCCACTATACTTAGTTGCGTATTTTTTTTATTCTATAACACCATACACCACAGAAACTTGATCCGTACCAACTCTTTTTACCTTGTTATTGTATTATTTTCTTTTCTCCAAAATTAATTGTAATTAATTGTACTATTATTGAGATAAGAAAGTAATATTATCTTTATATTATGACGTTTATGCTTGCAAATCTCACTTGGGTAACGAATTAAAAGACAGAGCGGGACGTTGATTTTTGCCACTCATCACAAAACCTTTTGAAAGGTGGAGAGTGGAGAACGGAGTGTGTTAGGTTCACTTCGTCTATTCTGTTATATGCAGAATACAACGTGAAGTTGAAAGAAAATATTGCATGAATTTATCTTCGTAGACTTAACCTCTTCCATTTTATGTGAAGATGCTTAAAAATACCCGTATATTTTTCCACAATCATAATATACCACGTCTATTCGAGCGCGTTCTTTTGTCTGCCAGTTCACGGCCAAGGACTTGGATCCGGTTGGGCTTTATTATCTAAGCGATTAACGTTTTTGTACATATGATGATCAGTCGTTTTATTTGTTTTTTTTTTTAATATTTATATGCAAATTACTATCGTGTCACAATGGACATTGTCATAATGGTTGTGGGTTCGATTCCAATTATGGAGGTACGATTATTCTTATTTCCCAGGTCTTATAAGACAAAGCGGATTACTAATCTTTCAAATATAAAATATATCCATTTTTATTGTACAGATTTAAAACTTTTCTCATATACTTGGATTTTTTTTACTTAATAAGTTTTATAGCGTTTACTGACCCATATGTACCATAAAATGTAGACATTATGCAGCGGCATCAGTGCCTCATTTCTCTTGAAATAAAAAAATATATATTTCAAACGATTCAATATGGCGAAGAGTGACCACAAGCCGTCAAAAGTTTAAAGCTTTTTTAACCACATTGGATCCGAGGCCTTGTTCTTTTTTTTTAATAACGAAATAATATGGAAATTTATAGCGCTATAAGTTACTTTTTTAAATTGTTCATGCTTAACCTAATTAGCAAAAGTTATAATAAAAGATTATAAAATATAAGAGGGTCCTGTAAAACAGACAGCTGTTTGTTCGATTCTCACTCGAATTAATTATTTCGGGGGAATGATTTTAATTTTCGCTCTGGTCAAAGTGTGTCATTGAGTTTCGCTACTCAAAACTCAACACGCAATTTCATTGGGAAACAACATGAAGATAAGAAAAATAATTACTTACCATTTTTAATATTTCTGGTTTTCCTACTATTCATTTTTGTATATGACTGTACAATACAAAAAAATATGTATTAAAATATAATAAACAGTATGTTCCCATGTGACGTTGTAGAAACCAAACAATTCGACCGATTTCGACGATTCTTATATCAATCTACTTATTTTTACTTTTTGAATCTATGTACCTTTACGCATACATACAGAGAATGTAGTGTTAAGTTATGAAGATGAGTTGAGAAAGGTGTTTTGAATTTAAAAATAAGAGTGACTTTAAATTATTATCAAACTGAAAAGATAATCTCAAATACTGTATTCTTCATGATTTGGGTGATTTTAGAAAATGACTTGACAACAATCGCGTTCATCGTCCCATACTTTCCAAGTACATCATTATTATAAATTATAAGTATATTAGTTGACATATTTTGACATACTTTTTTGTAAGAAAACCAAGGAAAAGACTGTAGGGAACTATTATTTATTATGTATTTCAATATTGTAATTTATTTATTTATCATTTATATACGTATGTATATTGTTTATATATTTTGTAGTAAGTATTCGTATTTAGTTTATTTATATCAAAGCGCTCACTGCCGTCGACTGAATCGGTAAGGTGCCGTAATATTTACGCCTACCCCCTTGTCGACGGCATATTTAATTATAACAGTCGATCCTTGCCACTCGATGCGCTTTCCATACGTTCCCTTGTTTTATATAGTATTTTATTTCAAATTACCACAAACATATATATATATATATATATATATATATATATATATATATATATANAAACTCAGTGCTAAACGTGAGTAGACTTTTATTATTCACCATCAACACTACAAGACAAAACCAAGAAAAAGTAACTTTACGAGTTAATAAGAAAAGAAAAAAAAACAAATTTTACTTACAGTAAATCTCCTGCACCACACGCTTATCCACTTAATGTCTCTCAGCCGCTTGCCCGCGGGCAGACGCAGTAGGATGTCCGAGTTAGTATGCGCTGATAACACTGGAGGGTCCCTGGAAAATAACATTTACAATTTTTTTTGATTTTACAATTTCACGCTGTATCCCGCAAGTAGCAGAGTAGGCAGGGAAGGTAGAGGGTGCCTAGTTTTAAGACATTCCGCTCCCCATTTTCCACCGAATCCTTAAGCCATTGCGTGTTGAGTGGCGAAACATAATGCCGCGCTTTGCTTCGTTACCAGAGTGAGGAAATTAAAATATTAAATTTCCTTGAGTGGGAGTCGAACCCACAACATGTCGTATTTACAGTTGTAAGCTTGTGCCTTGTGCTTGTGAAGATAAGAAGTTATATGTTTCCTTTGTTGGATGTCAAATAATTTACCACCGGATCAATAAAGTTGAGAACCTCAAACCCGAGAAGAATCGGC
Source organism: Heliconius hermathena (assembly GCA_013403705.1). Taxonomy (NCBI): domain Eukaryota; kingdom Metazoa; phylum Arthropoda; class Insecta; order Lepidoptera; family Nymphalidae; genus Heliconius; species Heliconius hermathena. Next base: position 1,053,664 of record JAAIXJ010001884.1, read on the forward strand.
GCAAGAAACTCAGACGGACTTGGATTTATCACTAAATTTCCTCTACCAAAGGCAAGATAGAAGAATGAAGCTTAAATATTAAATTTCCATAAACATTCAATTCTATTCAAAGAAGTTGGAAAGTGTCCAACTAACCTTAGGTGATAGTCTTGAACTTAAACCTAAATTGGTTGCATATTTATTTACATACATATAGAAGTGCCCTTGGCCTAGATTACATACATTATTTAGACAAGACTTTCAGTGTACATCTGTACGGTAATCTCATAGGGACTAAATCTATATATATTATAGGTAAACAGATAGTATAGAGTTGAAGGTACGCATTAGTGGCTTCGAATTTTTGATCTTCAAAATTAGTCGAGGAAAGCGCGGCGTTGAGGTCTGCCGCTCAACACGCAACGCCGCCAGAACTCAGAGAAAAGTGGGGAACGTAGTGTCTTAACACTAGGTTCCATCAGCCTACCCTGCTGTGTGCAATAGACAACGTGAAGCTGATTTAATTTTTAAATTAGTAGTTTATTGGATTTCATTTTAATATGCATTTTCCTGTTGTGTAACATTATCTTCATTCTTTTTATTATACAAAATCCTCCCTAAATGTTCTCCATACAGCGTGATATTGGCGAAGTGATGAGTGTTCAACTGGCTTGTGCGGAACGCCATAATCAAATAACAAAACAAAATTTGTTACAATAAGAAATATAAATATGTATTAAGTATAGAGTCGTGGCGAAGGGCCACAAAGTGTGACAGTAAACGCGACTAGTTTTGGGTTCGATCCCCACTTGAGGAAATGAAACATTTATTTACATTTACACTTTCATTTCTTCGCTCTGATCTGTTTCCAGAATTCGGCGGAAACACGGAATTGGGAACCTGGAACGGAGTGAGTTAACATTAAACTTCCTTTCGCCTTCCCTGGTCTATCAGGAATACAGCGTGAAGCTGATTTGATTTTTTTAGTATATATTAAGCATATACCTATAGCCCATATAAATACATATTCGATAGAATGTGGGAATTAAAACTGCAGCATTTCAAGTGCAAATAAAACAGAATCAGGTAAATGTAATAATACTTATTATAGGTAAAAGTAATAACTTTATAAGAAAAATATTTAAAAACGTATAATTTTATTAATCTCGCCTCTCGTCTGAGGACGGATGGACGTCCATTGTTTTGTCTTGCTTGATGTATGATTAAAACTTAAAAAAATATATACTAATATTATATAAGGTAAAGAGTTTGTTAGGTCAATAGCGTTAATCTCATTAACTATTAGTTTAAAGGCCACTGGCTTAGAGGCCAGTCGTGGGGGCACAAGAGTGTGGCTGTGAACACGACAGGTTGTGGGTTCGACTACCACTCGAGGAAATGAAATTATATTATTATTTCTTCGTGATTAATAAATTCTTCGGAATAATAAATTATATTATTATTTCTTAGTCTGGTGTCAAGGTGAAGCGCGGTGTCGAGTTCCTCCAATCAACACGCAATATCTCCAGGATTCGGAGGAAAACGTACTGTCTTAATTCTTATCTTATATATATATATATATATATATATATATATATATATATATATATATATATATATATATATATATATATATATAACAAGTACTAAGCCTATTGCACCTAAGAGCACTTAAAATGGGTCATGTATGTATACATACATACATAAACATTAATTATGTCTATTAAGCTTGTAATGTTATATATGAAAACAACATATTATAACTTAAGAATACATTGAGTCTTTTTAGCAATAAATCGTAATTTCTTCTCCAAGATGGAACTAAGACACTCAAGTGTACATTGTAAGGCATTATTTCTAATTCCAGTAAAGCAATGAGAGCAAATCGCGTGTCTGTTTGTACTAAGAAAGATAAATACAAGAGTTGTTGGCCCATTCTGCTTTGTGTTTTACTTGGGGAGTACTGAAGTGATAATTTGTTTTAAAATAGATGTGTTTGAGGTAATTCTAAATTAAAATTTGATTTAGGGAAATATATAAATGTACAGTTTTTTTAGCTTGACGCTGTACCCCGCGTATAGCAAGGTAGGGAGAATGAACCTGGGAATCTAGTGTTAAGATACTTTCGTTCCCCATTTTCTGCCGAATTCTTGAAGCGTTCATTACCAGACGTTCGAGAGCGAGGCAATCTTTAATATTTTATTAAAGATTTCATTTTTCCGAATCGAAATGGAACCCTCAGCAGTCGTGTTTACAGTTTTGTGTCCCTGCGTCACGACGATCACAAAGACGAACAAAAAAAATATACATACATATACTATATATTTAAATAGACTAGGGAATTAATTGACGCGTATAATAAAGTGTGTTGGCGTTGCCATAGCAACATTTATGCCACTTTATAAACAAAAAAGTGTAAATATTGGCAGTGTGTGTAAATCTATAAATAAATGATTTAATGTACTTTATAAGCATTATTATTGAAACATATTAGCATTTCGCACTTCTGCTACATATCATATGAACTATAAGTATGCCAAATTGCATCGCCTCCGTCCGCGCAATTTTAGTAAAAAGGAGTCCAAAGGTTTTGTTTCACGTATCAATATATAGATTATGAGTGATTAACTTGCTTTAAACTAGATTGTACCTTAAAATATACATAGTGTACATTTTTTGACTCTTCTTCTACTTAGTCTTAAGACACTCCATCCTCTCCTTTCCGTCCGAATTCTAATCATTGTGTGGCGGAACTCAACGCTGCGCCTTATTTTAAAGTGAAGAAATGAAAAGAATTCATTTTCCGAGCCGGAATTCGACTTCAACAAAACACAATGTTTCTTTAAAAAAATGTCAAAATACCACAATGTATGTAACAAGCGTAAAAATAAAATCTAGGACGCACGAGTTCAATCTAGGACACATCGTTGCCATCATTAAAAAGTTCCTTATACATATACACAAACGAGTAATATTTTATTTCCATTTAAAGTGATTTTATTGTAATGGTAACATTAATTTTCCGGATTCGTTTTCATATTATAGGCAAATTGATCGCAGGTTCGAAGCCTAGCAATTATAAACATTGAATTGAAAATATGCACTATAGTGCATATTTTTGTTAAAAGAAAACAAGGAAAAAATATTTTAAGCGAATGATATCATGAGATGTTTCTAGAATCGATTCAAGTTTACTTAAGTTTCTGTCAACTTTAAAGTTCTGTATAGCCCCACAGAGTAAATAGGTACATAAGATGTAAATTTTGTATACCTACAATTTCTGTTATGTGGTATGTATATTATTATTTATTTATATACATGTTATAGTAGATTTTTACAAGCTTTTATTTGACTTGCCTTGTTAGTATGTTTATGAGAAATCTTGCAAGATCAATTTAACCCACATTCACAGTATCCAATTGAACTGAAATTTGGATTTTGATTTCAATTCTGAAGACAACGAAATTACATTTAATCAATGTTGTTGTTAATCAAAACTGGTCGCCGCAACAAAATGGCGGATTACAAATTTATGCGCAAGCTATATTAGGTAATATAGGTAGCAAATGATAGGGCTCGATTTGTAAAATACCTACTATGAGAAAACATCTAGAAAGCTTGCTTTTACAAAAGGTGTTTAAATTATTATTTTACTAAACAAATATAAAAAAAACATAATAGTTTAATACGTGTAATTATGTGATATTGTTAGAATTGGATAACATTTCAATATGATTATCTACTGAGGCTTCCAAGCAAGTGTACAAAATATATGTAATATTTGTAAGTTTGTCCACAAACTTCGTTCGGCGGCGAGTTCCGCTACTCGAAAATCCGCCGGTCCGTGGGGACGAAGTGTCTTAACACTAGGTTCTATCTGCCTACCCTGCTATATACGGTATATAGCGTGAAGTTAAAGAGAAAGAACAGAAAAAAGATTACACAAGCCATAATGTCGTGACATTAAACTGTAATTTAAATTTCCCTTTAATAATAGGTTTCATAGAAATGACATCACCACATGCCTTTTAGATAAATGTATAGATAGCTTTTGTTGATAGATAATAAAATATAGTAACCAAGCAATTATGTTTAGATTTTTTAAATATAATAAAAAAAAACAATCTGAAAGTAGGTAAATTAAATGGTGCATGAAAAATTAAAAAAAAAGGACTAACAAGGTCCCGTATGCTGGGCCCAGAGACATTGCATGTTAAGTTATGAAAGCCTACCCTACAATTTATTAACTACAAAAACGTTGCAAACATTATATTTAGATATAATTTCTTGGGGCTGGACTTTACCTTTGAACAGATATAACCATGTAAACGTAATTGTTTTAATTTTTCAGGGCGATTCTTTTGTTAATAAAATTTCGGGGGTGGGCACCAGACTATCTTGGGGTGTACGGTCTCCCCTCTTTCTACACCCATGGTTACAAATTAAATTATCTTCCAAAATTAGAGCAGAGATTACTTAGCGCTAAGAAATTCTGTAACTCACTCGATGTATAATTTTAATTTTAACATTACGTGTTGACTGTTGAGTGGCGGCATTCGACCCCGCGTTTTGTGCTGTTACCAGAATAAAGAAATAAAAATAATTCATTCTCTCATATGTGAATCCAACCCACAACTGTCACATATGCAATCAGACGCTAAATCGGAGCACTTCGACGGCCTCTAACATAAAAAAAATTAATGTGATACGAAAATAGATTTTTTTACAAATTAACAAAAGTTTTTTTTACAAATTGACAGTAGACGAGGCAAAAGAGGTATGTAGAGACCGTAGCATTTGGCGTCCGTTCTCTCCGACTACCACCCCGCTAGGGATAAAGTATGAAGCTTAGAAGAAAAAGAAGAACAAAAGTTTGGTCGTCGCAGGATTTTAATCTGCGTCCTTGCCTATCTATGTCGTTCTTATTACGATTAATGACTAGCTTCTTATGGTAAATGTATGAATAATATTTTGAAGGATATGAAAAAAAAAGTAAAATTTTAAAATTTCCAAAAACTTTTCGCATTCTACTCACCGACTAACATAATCCTCAGGATACGGCACGAGGGTGCCTTCAGGTGATGGCTGAGGAGTGTTGCCCACCCAGAAGTACGCGTCTGGACCCGTACCGTCGTAGGCGAAGCCTCGAACGTACACCTGTTGATGTATAATTAAAGATTATTTATTTGTTACATTAGTTTACATTGTTTTATTATTTTTTTTGGTTCACGCTGCATCCCGCATATGTGTAGGAAGAGGACTCCTAGTATTAATATTAAGTAGTATTAAGTTAGTATTAAGACAACCTGTTCCCCATTTTACAATATTTTTAAAGATTGCTTTATATATTACTAGAGGGCGCGCGCGGCTTCGCCCGCTTATAAGAAGGGAATCCAAAAAAAACCACGAAACACTTGTTCATTAAAATATTTTTAACAGTCTGAATTTAAATTTTTATAAAAATCGGTGGCAATTTAAAGATTTTTCCATATAAACTTTCAACCCCTTATTTGAATCCTTAGGGGGTGAATTCTTAAAAACCATGAAACACGTGTTCAATGAAATATTTTTAAGAGTCTGAATTTCAAATTTTATAAAAATCGGTACAGATTAAAAATTTTTTCCATACAAACTTTCAACCCCTATTTCATCCCTTTAGGGTTAAAATTTTTCAAATTCCCTTCTTAGTGGATGTCCAGAATATGAAAATAAACATCTGCCCAAATTTCACGTTTCTACCATCAGCGGTTACGGCTCTGCGTGCGTCTTACCTCAGTCAGTCAGCACAAGTCCTTTTATATATATAGANGACAGACAGACAGACAGACAGACAGACAGACAGACAGACAGACAGACAGACAGACAGACAGACAGACAGACAGACAGACAGACAGACAGACAGACAGACAGACAGACAGACAGACAGACAGACAGACAGACAGACAGACAGACAGACAGACAGACAGACAGACAGACAGACAGACAGACAGACAGACAGACAGACAGACAGACAGACAGACAGACAGACAGACAGACAGACAGACAGACAGACAGACAGACAGACAGACAGACAGACAGACAGACAGACAGACAGACAGACAGACAGACAGACAGACAGACAGACAGACAGACAGACAGACAGACAGACAGACAGACAGACAGACAGACAGACAGACAGACAGACAGACAGACAGACAGACAGACAGACAGACAGACAGACAGACAGACAGACAGACAGACAGACAGACAGACAGACAGACAGACAGACAGACAGACAGACAGACAGACAGACAGACAGACAGACAGACAGACAGACAGACAGACAGACAGACAGACAGACAGACAGACAGACAGACAGACAGACAGACAGACAGACAGACAGACAGACAGACAGACAGACAGACAGACAGACAGACAGACAGACAGACAGACAGACAGACAGACAGACAGACAGACAGACAGACAGACAGACAGACAGACAGACAGACAGACAGACAGACAGACAGACAGACAGACAGACAGACAGACAGACAGACAGACAGACAGACAGACAGACAGACAGACAGACAGACAGACAGACAGACAGACAGACAGACAGACAGACAGACAGACAGACAGACAGACAGACAGACAGACAGACAGACAGACAGACAGACAGACAGACAGACAGACAGACAGACAGACAGACAGACAGACAGACAGACAGACAGACAGACAGACAGACAGACAGACAGACAGACAGACAGACAGACAGACAGACAGACAGACAGACAGACAGACAGACAGACAGACAGACAGACAGACAGACAGACAGACAGACAGACAGACAGACAGACAGACAGACAGACAGACAGACAGACAGACAGACAGACAGACAGACAGACAGACAGACAGACAGACAGACAGACAGACAGACAGACAGACAGACAGACAGACAGACAGACAGACAGACAGACAGACAGACAGACAGACAGACAGACAGACAGACAGACAGACAGACAGACAGACAGACAGACAGACAGACAGACAGACAGACAGACAGACAGACAGACAGACAGACAGACAGACAGACAGACAGACAGACAGACAGACAGACAGACAGACAGACAGACAGACAGACAGACAGACAGACAGACAGACAGACAGACAGACAGACAGACAGACAGACAGACAGACAGACAGACAGACAGACAGACAGACAGACAGACAGACAGACAGACAGACAGACAGACAGACAGACAGACAGACAGACAGACAGACAGACAGACAGACAGACAGACAGACAGACAGACAGACAGACAGACAGACAGACAGACAGACAGACAGACAGACAGACAGACAGACAGACAGACAGACAGACAGACAGACAGACAGACAGACAGACAGACAGACAGACAGACAGACAGACAGACAGACAGACAGACAGACAGACAGACAGACAGACAGACAGACAGACAGACAGACAGACAGACAGACAGACAGACAGACAGACAGACAGACAGACAGACAGACAGACAGACAGACAGACAGACAGACAGACAGACAGACAGACAGACAGACAGACAGACAGACAGACAGACAGACAGACAGACAGACAGACAGACAGACAGACAGACAGACAGACAGACAGACAGACAGACAGACAGACAGACAGACAGACAGACAGACAGACAGACAGACAGACAGACAGACAGACAGACAGACAGACAGACAGACAGACAGACAGACAGACAGACAGACAGACAGACAGACAGACAGACAGACAGACAGACAGACAGACAGACAGACAGACAGACAGACAGACAGACAGACAGACAGACAGACAGACAGACAGACAGACAGACAGACAGACAGACAGACAGACAGACAGACAGACAGACAGACAGACAGACAGACAGACAGACAGACAGACAGACAGACAGACAGACAGACAGACAGACAGACAGACAGACAGACAGACAGACAGACAGACAGACAGACAGACAGACAGACAGACAGACAGACAGACAGACAGACAGACAGACAGACAGACAGACAGACAGACAGACAGACAGACAGACAGACAGACAGACAGACAGACAGACAGACAGACAGACAGACAGACAGACAGACAGACAGACAGACAGACAGACAGACAGACAGACAGACAGACAGACAGACAGACAGACAGACAGACAGACAGACAGACAGACAGACAGACAGACAGACAGACAGACAGACAGACAGACAGACAGACAGACAGACAGACAGACAGACAGACAGACAGACAGACAGACAGACAGACAGACAGACAGACAGACAGACAGACAGACAGACAGACAGACAGACAGACAGACAGACAGACAGAGAGACAGACAGACAGACAGACAGACAAGAATTCTGCTGAGTGGTTTTTTAGGTTCTATAATCGACATATAAACCGACCTGATTTTTATTTTTTTTATATCTTTCATGTACAGAATTGACTTTTCTATCCTTTTATTATATATAGAGATAGAGATAAGAGTACAATCCTGGATAATGATAATATTTTAAACATAAGCATTCAGTAACTGGTAGATTCGTCAGAGACAGGCGACGGTTGACCTTTGAGAAGGTACGTGACCTTCCCAAAAACCATGAGGACGTTGCTTGACATGTATGACGTCGTGAATCTGTGGAGCAGTGCCTGATTCAACACGATGGTTGTGTGCTCAATCCACATTCGAGGGAATGAATATATTAAAATTATTATTTTTAATAATCATATATGGCGGAACTCAACGCTGACTTTTAATTACATAGTTCATTTTGTAAAACATACCGTGCTCTCATCGACAGCGTACACTGTACCGCGGATACCGTGGGCGTACTGGGTGAGACGACCGATTACTCTGCCATAGTAGGGCTCGGGCCGTCTTGATGCGGTTATACCTGGGAACAATGTGATTTTTTTTATTAAATATTGTAAAAACTGGATTAAATGTTATCTTATACTATCTTATTTCTTACTAATATTATTAATGTGAAGGAATTTGAAAAGGTATTGATGTTTATGCCACTTTTACGCAACAAATACTGATCGGATTTATGAATATGAAACTTTACAGTAATATCACTTAGCTATGTAGAAATGTAGAAATTATTTTGAATAATTTAGCTATAATATAACAATAAGCTTAAGCGGAGGAAGCCGCTGGGGGACCGCTAGTACCTGCCTATACATACATTTTGTTTTTGTAAATTTTTACAAAAAGCGCTGAACCAATTGCAATTGTCGTTAAATTTATATAGAATCAACACCACCGAGGTATGTCCTAGGCTCTACCCAATGAAAAAATAATTGTCAAAATGAAACTATTCAGTAAAAAACTCGAGATTAACAGCCTTCTTTGACGCCAGTTGTGGCGCATGGGCGCATTCGAGTGACTGTAAGCGCGACAGGTTGTGGGCTCGATTCCCACTCCTGGAAATTCATTTGTTAATATTTTCATTTCTTCGCTCTGGTGTTGAGCCAAAGCTCACTACTCAACATAGAATGCCTCCAGAATTCGGCGGAAAGTAGAGAGCAGAGTGTCTTAACATTAGGCTCTCTCTGCCTACCCTGCTATGTGCAGGTTACTGAAAAAAACTTCCTTTGGCTTTTCCGTTGGTTAATAATTAAAAGTCTTTAATTTAAAATACAAAGTAAATTTACATAAAACTATTTATATCAAATCAACTATACTTCGTCACTAACCTTATGACCTATAATGGAATGTCAAGATCGTTTTAATGGAAAAATTAAAAGTTAGTCCTTTTATGAAGGCAGGAGTAAAGGACGCAGCTCTTATAGTCCTCCCTCTCGAGTTATATATTATAGAAAATGATATGCTAGTGGAAAGTCTCATTCAGTCATAGTGTTGAAATTAATATAATATTAACTCAATAAAATCTATATCTATACTAATATTATAAAGCTGATTTCTTCTTTGGTAGACAGCGTTCATCTCAAGAACTACTGGTTCTAATTGAAAAAAAAATTGTGTTAGATATAGTAAGTACTCCATCGATCGAGAAAGACAATAGGCTATATTACATCACGTTCATCGATTCGATGTAACCCACCATATCTGCAGCCAGAGGTAACCCGGGCACATAAAATATATTATGTATATGTCACCAGTACAAATCTTGTTTATATCCGTTCAGTGTTAGAAATAGTTTTAGCACTACCAGTGGACTGGGGGACATATTTGCGGCGTTCCTTTACTGAAATGTAATTAAAACAAACAGTTCATAATCAATAATCAATAATTGATAATTATTATTGTGTATGTATCGTGTTATTTGTTTTTGTTTCAAAATGCAAAGATGATTAGAGATTAATCCGCAATCCGTGATCCGCAATCCATAATTTAAAATACCTAGTCATTAATTTATACTCATTACTTCTTAATTTACTCATAAATTCTCTCACAGATCCCCTCCGCTGAGGCCGTCATACTTGGCGATTTCAATGCGCACAATGCTTGGGTCACGGACCACGCGGGGAGAGCTGCATTTGACCTTGCTATGGCGAATGGATTGTCCCAATTCGTTGAATCGCCTACGCGACTCCCGAACGTAGACAACCATAATGCCTCCTTATTGGATCTTCTGCTGACTTCACATCCGGAACAGTACTGAGTCGTCGTCGTTGCTCTTTTAGGGCCTTCAGACCACAGCTAGGTACAGAGTGGTGAAAGAAACCTGGTTTATTTCAACACCCAGAAGAAACTTATTTGTATACCACTACCGCTAAGAAAAACCAATTTCTCGTGTCACTAGTTTCCTAAAATACACCTCTTAAAGCCGCGGCCATTATCAGCACATTAGCGAATTGTTTCGAGTGATTGACATTGTTGGGGACCCAATGATCTGTGCAGGGCTTAACACAATAGCTTTGCTTAGAGATTTCTCCTTGTTGTGCGTTTTCTAACGCATTTATCATGGAGAATGTTTTGGAGAACTGTTTGACCTGTTACTTGCCGCCGAATTTTCTAACCGCACAGTAGGTCACAAACTCCAGTACTATCCACAACCATCTGGATACATGGCATTCCACTACTGTTCGTAGGAACTTCCTACACGCGCAACTCAACTGTGGAATGGCCTAGCTGCGGCAGTGTTTCCAGGTCGATACGAACTGGGTACCTTTAAAAAAGCGGGTCTATCTCCACCTTAAAGGCTAGTCACGCACCAGTAGCTCCTCTGGTGTTACACGGGGTAGTGGGCGGCGGTGATCACTTAGCATCAGGTGACCCGTACGCTCGTTTGTCTTGTCTTTTTCCATGAAAAAAAAATACCTTCACGATGTAAACGCGACTGGTTGTGGATTCGATCCCCACTCGAGGTAATTAAATATATATTAAAATTTATATTTCCAGTTCTTCGCTTTGGTGTCAAGCTCTCTACCGTGCTGTGTGCGGGATATAGCGTGAAGCCGATTCTTTTATCGAGTGGGTATCGAACCGGTATCGAACCGAACGACCGTCACGTTACAGTCACACCCTTGTCCCCCTGCGACACGACGGCTTCATGTAGGGAGCAGAGTGTCTTAATAATACTAGGTTCCCTCTGCATATATAATTATATATTTTATAATAGGCTTTTGTTGAAAACAGTACAGGCATTGCATTTTTTACCATTATAATCTACATAGAACTACCTTCATTTAAGATAATTTTTAAATATTTCTATACTTTAAAAAGTTTAAGCAAGAAATATGAAATCTGGAACAGGATACAGGCATACTTTTAATGACAAGGGACTTATCTTCTTAAAGTAAACGTATTAGAATAATCTCTAATATATGTAGGTACAAGTAATTTAAAAATTTTATATTTAAGAAATAGGAAGTTGGAAAACTATGTAAAAAAAATATTTCTGAATAATATTGAAGTCACATAACCATCGCTTAAGTACTTGTCATTTCTACATATAAGCTTCTACCTATTTTAGTTTTTTCTTATAAAACTTAACTTGAAACTCTAACGCTGCAAATCTTTAATTAGACCAGGGACAATTTTTTTTATTATATTATACATTTTTGATATCAATTACAGAAGGCGTCGTCAAGGCACAGCGTCTAACTGTAAACGCGACAGTTGTGGGTTCGATTCTCGTATCCACAACTACACTTCGTACACTGCAGTGAATTATTTTTATTTTTAAATCTTCTGTGGCTCTGAAAAAAAGAGATTCAGCGTGAAGTTAAAAAATCGCTTCTATTAGTACCTACAAATTAAAGCCAAAATCAAAAGCGTCAGAAACGTCTTATCTGTACCACGATGACATTTTCTTGGGAATTAAATTATTAAGGAATAACCCGTTAAATAAACTATGCATAAATGCTCGTATCTTTTTATTACGTTGACTTAAATGATACTGAAGGGTTTCTGCTTTTTTTCTTTTGAGGTACCTACGGAACCCTAAAAAAGAAAAAAAACTACTTAACAATAAGCTAAAAGCGATAAGAAAAATCACTTATAGCAACACTCTCCCTGACCATCCCATAATAAAAATAAATTATCTAAAACAAGAAATTTCCTCTCCCAGTCTTATCACTGACATACGAGTACATACACACATACGAGTACATATAAAACACAAAATATAATCTAGCAAAATGATCGTTTAGGCGTTCACATTATGATTACAGCAGCATATTTATCTAATAACCGGCAGGCATCCCCCGTTAAGGGATGTTTAGATTGACGTGTCTCGCCCCCCGTTTTAGTGAGGGGATCCGTAGGGTTGGCCTTTCAGGAAATAGGAAAAGTTTTATAAAATTTATTATATTTTTCATCTTCTTCGGTTTTAGAGGGACGGGGATAGATTGAAATTGTTGATTATGTTAAACTTTTAGCTCCACGCAGGAGCTAAAAGCATTTCATCACAGAGAACCTAGTGTTAAGACACTCCGTTGCACACGCATCGCTCAATTTATGGGAAATAACTTGTAAAGTATCGCAATTCAACTTCTCCTATACATATAGAGGGTAGGCAGAGAGAATGTAGAATCGATTTGTTCGATATTCTTTTATTAAATACATTATAGTGACAACATTAATTGACGACAAAATGGATCAGTGAGTATATGGGTATTTAAAAATGATTGTCTTGTACGTGTTGAATTCCCTGGTCTAATTAGAGATTGTGCAATGTAATCATTGATCCTTTATATGCTCAAAAAAATTTTCAAAATAAAGTCTACCATATATCAAGCGCTAGGCTAGATTTTTTCATTTGACTACCATTTTATACGATAATAAAAAAATAATTTTAATTCCTGTATTCGAACACGCGTCTTTCAACCCTATTCCACCCTCGCCACTCCCAGCACCCTCGACACGTTGACGTAATATAGTTTCGCCCCCGCATTTCGATACTCATTTGTATCTTAGACGGGTATACTACGGATATTGAAACCTAAAATAGAGAATTAAATATATGAGAATCCTTTTTTTTAGCTTTACGCTGTATGTATTTACGTAGGTTAGGCTAAGACACTCCGTTCCCCACTTTATAATGAAATTTCGAGACATCGCTCGTTAAGTGGCGGAACTCAACGCCGCGCTTTGTTCATTACCAGAAACAGGAAATGAAAATCTTTTTCTATCTAAATATAGGTATATATATAAAGATATAAATATTTCTACAGTAAAAGGTTAAAAATATTCCACTACGACTACAAGTGCTAACATCTTAACGCCCACAGAGTGTGGGTGGTTCAAATATCACACGACTATCTAAGAGATGTTTGAGAGAATGTCACTCGCCTACAGCTCTATCAATAAAAGATTAAGTTAATATTACTTTAACTTTCTTCAGCTTCACGCTGTATCCCGCATATAGCAATATAGGCAGAGAGAGAGAGAGGCTCCATTTTCGATGTAAATTGTTAATTTACAATCTTATTATCTGTCAATAGCCAGCCCTTCACACTAAAAACCCGAAACCCTTAAAATCTCACTTAGTTTTAATAATACTTTTTATTTGTAACTGGACATGTAACTATGTAAAGAAATCTAAAAAACTGAATTTGACCCACCTGTAATACTTGTATGGTCATGAAACTAGGTAACTACCAAGTTTTATTGTCATAGATGTATTACGTAGTTTATAGGTAAAATTAAAAAATTAAATCAGCTTCACGCTGTATACCGCACACAGCAGGGTAGGCAGAGGGAACCTAGTGTTAAGACACTCCCGTTCCCCACTTTCTGCCGAATTCTGGAGGCATTGCGTGTTGAGTGGCAGAACTCAACGCCGAACCTCGACACCAGAGCAAAGAAATGGAAATATAAATTTAAGTAAATATTTCATCTCCTCGAGTCGGGATCGAACCCACAACCAGTCGGTTTTACAGTGACACCTCGTGCCGCTGCGCCACGACCGGCCTCAAGTAGTTTATAGGTGACTATACAATAATATTATGATAGAGCTTGGATCTGAATATTATGATAGAGCTTGGATCTGGTGGGGAACGGAGTGTCTTAACACTAGGTTCCCTCTGCCTACCCTGCTGTGTGCGGGATACAGCGTGAAGCTGATTTATTTATTTATTTTTTTTTGGATCTGAAAATTTTACTCTTCATAGGTTACCAGCCACAATTCGAGTCTAGGCTCATATAATATGTAGCACCAAGCACATTTTATAACACTTGTAGCACTCAGTGTACAAAACTTTGTTTTTTAGTTTAATTTTTAACTATATTTTTATTTATATAAACTTTATAAATAATTCACTTTAAGAAACAGAAAATTATTTGTTAAATTTTCATCAAATTCCATTTGGCGTTTTGATAGAGGGGGCGTGAGACGTGACTACGGTGTTGAGAAATAAATTTTGTCGTACGCTCTGCGCGAGATGCATACTAATTGTGAAGGAAATGTTTTGAGGGATTGTATATTATACTAGCTTTTACGTACGACTAGACCTGCGTGGTCAAATAAATATAACTCCGTGAGATTAATAACTAGCAACATAAACGCGGCTTCTCCCGCTTAAACGAATAGTTATATAATAGTCAAATTAAACAAAATCTTTACATAAATTGTAATCTATAAATACAATTTTTCGATGTTTACGGGATTTGAAAAATTAGGAATTTTGTCTAATCCCGAAAATATCGAAAAAATCCCCCATGAACACGTTCATGAGGCTCAGCAGTCTTACCGACGTGGTCCCCGAAAAGTCCAACTAAGACCATTTCGGTAGCCGGTAGATTGATTAAGCAAATGAATACTTTGCTGTCTTTTTGAGGCCCAATTGCATAGATATAACAGTGTAGTGTTGTGCGGATCGGGAAAAATTTAATCTCTCTCTCCCTCTCATTGTGTTTATTAATAACTAGTTAGATTAAACTGATTTATCATTAAACTGTTTTATGATAGTTAGAAATTTAATTATTTAGTAAATATTAGTTAATTTACTATTTCCTTGAAAATACCCACCTAAATTAACTCTACAGATAAGAAGAAACTTGAAAAATTACTAATTTTGTCAAAATCCCGTAAATATTGAAAAAACCGCGACACTGGGATTTTTCTGAAATCAGTATCGATGTAATCTAAGAGCCAGGACTAGCTCTGACCGCAGGTACAGTAGATTACATCGAAATGCTTAATACCTATCGCAGTTACTCGTATATAAATGGATATCTTTCTTTATTCTATATCTATCCAACACAAAAAGATTTTTACAATACGAACGAATCAGTAGTTCCTGAGATTAGCGCGATCAATCAAACAAATACTTCTGTTATATATAATACTAACGGCCTACTCGCGCTTCGCTCGCATACCACTTATAATTATTTTATTATGCTGTATTTTCCACAAGATAATCAATATAAATTAAATAATTAATGCAAGCAATAAGTGCAAACACTACATGGCTGCTTGCGAGGGCGAAATCGGTGGCAAGGGCGCCCCCCGCTGGACTCGTGCCCATGCTTGCGGCCGTAAACGGAGCGTTGAATTATTTTCAATTTACATTTTCTCAAAAAGTATACGTTCAAATTATATACTATAAAAGACAAAGCATTTCTTCATAAAATTTCCTTGATAATAGAATAACTTTCGGTCGTAAGTTTCAATATCTTTATCAAATAAAAAACGTTGAAATATCACCTTGCAATTTTCAATTATTTTTTTGTCACAAAATGCCTTATTGTGACTTATTTATAAGAGATAGATATACAGTATCGTGGACTTTTTTTTTTGAACTAATAAAATAGGACATTTCTTCCATACTGACATATAGAGTATAGATAAATATTAAATAAAAAGTAGCGGACAATGTCGCAGGACCAAACTTTACACCACACCAAGAAAAGAAGAAGAGAACCAAAGTGAAGTTTAAATTAATTATAAACAGCAAATAATTACATAAAAATTAACAATAGTTCGAAAATGTATATAAAACCGTCAACGTCATCTGCCCGTTCGCGTCGGTCATACTATGCCGCTCGAAGGCTAGGTCATTTCGAATCAGTGACATCTCATCATCATGTTATACAGTAAACTATAATTTCAATCTAGATAAAATGCTAAAAGTATGAATATCAAAATACAATACATTAGCAAAAACCCGATAAATTTAAAGTGAATTAATTAAAATGGTTACTTTTCCTCAACCTTCAGAAATAAATATATGCCATCGCAGACTTTTTTAAACATTATTTAAAGAACAATATTTTTTATTAAATATTATTTTTATGTATCTCACAAGGTTGGGTCACTACACGCCATGTACGCGTTAAGCAAGTTCATTTTGGGTGTCGTTTTCTTAAAACAACAACAAACTTTGCAAAACGTTGGCTAGCAAATTATTAACGTGGCAGAATGAATTGCATGTCAAATTATAAAGTATTTTAATATATTAGTATATATGTGTAATGTAATGTTATATAGCCTGTAGCACTTCTGAAGAATGCAGCTTTGATATAAAACAAAAACAAAGTAAATCGGATCAGTAGATCCAGAGATCTTAGCGTTTAAACAAACAAACAAACTCTTCCGCTTTATTATATTAGTACAGATTAGTATAAATTGCTATCGTTAAAGCGCAATTTACTTGAACACGTAAAGCTTCCCAAGAAAGCTTACTATCTCTTACATTTAAATCAGATTTTCTTAGAAATCTAGAAATTCTTAGAAAGTATGTTAGTAATTTAGTTTAATCAAATAGAAGTGTGTTACGCTAGTAGTAGGTATAACTAGTTTATTATAGAGTTGTTTTGAGGTAGTCAGCTAATTTGACTAATACCTACATATACTATTTTTATAGCTTCACGCATATAGCAAAGTAGGCAGAGGGAATCAATATCAAGACATTCCGTTCCGAGAGTCAATTATCGATACATTGTGTGTCGAACGGCGGAACTCAACGTCGTGCTTTATCTTGTTACTAGAGCGAGGAAATGGAAATAATTCATTCCATCGAGTGGGAATTGAGCCTACTATAGTCGTGTTTACATTCAAAAACTGTCCCACTGTGGCATAAACTTTAGATTTTATATATACACTTTTATAACTGGGCGTTGAACATTATGCAAAGAAAAAAAACTAGTTGATGTAATCCGAATAAGTTGTACAAACATTCGTAATGATTGCGAAAGTTGTTATTAGAGAATCGTGAGACTTGCTGCGGAGTTGTTTTACATTACATAACTAGCGGGTTGCATTGGGCTTATTTAGCTTTAACTTAAGTTAATATAAATTTTAAATTTACTTAATAAATTTATCAAAAGATAATGTTATTCTTTTTATAGAATAAAACAGATTAAACAAAAAAGTTTTTTTCACAATCATAATTTCTTCTTTAAACCAAATCAATAGAAAATATATTTTTGAAACTGCCTTCGTGAGTACCTACCTACTTGCGCATTACATTATTTTACGCTATTTGCTTAGTGAACTAATATCTGTCCTTGACACATTGGAATATTCCACAAATATCTCGAGGCGGATATGTTCGGTTATTTTTTAGCTGCACACTGTATTCCGCATATAGCAGGGTAGGCAGGGGCACCTAGTGTTAAGACACTCCGTTTTCTGCTTTCCACCCAATTTTTGAGACATTTCATTTGCGGGTCAGTCGGCAGCGACAGATCCTCTGTCCTTTGACTCTAGTTACAAGACAAAGTAAGTCGTTGAGGTTCAGGCGTGGCGTAGTGGTACAAAGTGTGACTGTAAAACCGATTGGTTGTGGGTTCGATCCCCACTCGAGGAGATGAAATATTTACTTAAATTTATATTTCCATTTCTTGGCTGTGGTGTTGAAGCAAAGTGCGGCGTTAAGTTCTGCCACTCAACACACAATGCCTCCAGGCATTTATTCGGCAGAAAGTGGGAAACGGAGTGTCTTAACACTAACTTCCCTCTGCCTACCCTGCTGTATGCGGGATACAGCGTGAAGCTAATTTATTTATTTTTTTAACAATCATTGTCTCGAAAATTGGGTGGAAAAAGGAAAGTAGAGTGTCTTAACACTAGGGTTATCACTGCCTGTCTTACCTGTAGGTTACTTTTTACTGCAAAAAATATTGTTAGTTACTACTACGTACACGTAGTAGGTTAGTATTAACGTGACAAAAAAAAACACTCATACACATTTTAATTTGAGTAAAACCTACTTTTTGAATAATATGGCGGCACATGCGCATGTTACATTTTTTATTTCTTTATTGATCGAGCTTAAAGTTATTGGGGCCATAAGATGGGTATAAAGTATAAACGTTTAATGATTGTGGTACTGTGTGTATAGGGAATTTGAAGAAGACTTATGCAGAAGTACATTAAACTCTATATTAAAGATTTTCGCTATATAAAAATAAGAAACAGTTTTTTCTTAGGAAATATCAATTTATGGTGGAATAGGAAATGTTTACTATTAAAATATCTATTATAATTAAATAAAATTAAATCAGTTTCACGCTGTATTCCGCACACAGCAGGGTAGGTAGAGGGAACCTAGAGTTAAGACACTCCGTTCTCTACTTTCTGACGAATTCTGGACGCATTGCGTGTTGAGTGGTAGAACCCAACCCCGCGCTTAACCTCGACACCAGAGCGAAAAAATGGAAATATAAATTTAAGTAAATATTTCATCTCCTCGAGTGGGGATCGAACCCATAACCAGTTGGTTTTACAGTCACACTTCGTGCCGGTGCGCCACGACTGGCCTCAATTTAATATAATGATACTTAAAAAGCGACATCGAGTTCCGCCACTCATTACGTAATGTCTCGGACATTGGGTGGCGACTGGAGAAACGGGGTGTGTCTTAATGTTTCCTCTGCTTATGCTGCTTTGTTTGGGATTCAGCGTGAAATAGTTTCACAAAATAACTATCGTCACAATTAGAAAAAAAACAATAAGCAGATTATTTATACACATTTTCAATTCAACCCTCAAGAAAAGTTAAACTGGGTTATATTTTCGCAAATATCTCGTTTCCCTTGTTGCTATAATTATTTATAAGCCCGCCTATTGAATTTTGACATAATAACGTATAACCCACCCCTAATCCTTTTACGTTTTGAGACGAGTGTGCCCTACGCGAGATCGATGGGGATGGTTGTGAGGTAACACAGACTTAAATGGAAAATACGTTACATTTTAATAAGCAAAATGTATGCGATTTAATAGGTATTTGGTAAGATATTTTATTTAAGGAATTTATCAATATTTTGTGTGTTAAAATGAATATATATTCTGTATATATTAATTTTAACACACAAAATATTGCGGCCGACGTTGAGTTTCGCCACTATATATGTAGTAACATAATTCGCAAATTGGACACTAGGTTTCCGATGCCTACACTGCTGTGCAGTCCTACAAAAATCCAAATCCTATTCAATAATGAATCCTAGACGTTGCGGAACCCAACGCCTTTGATAATTTTTAACATTACTTTCTAGTTCATTAGTCCATACAAAATACTACCTAGTTCATCCCTATACTCTGGTATTACTTTTCCATGCACATTGTGTGGACCCTTCTATCCACTTTAATGGCTCCGTCATGGCAACCCTCTGTTGCACTTATATCTAGTGCTGGCTCTACATGAAAATTATTTTTTGTTTATAAAAAAATACGTTACAATAGATATAATTTATGACATGTTATTTCTGAGACGAATCTTTTACCACACTAGATTGTCATAATACAGATGAAACTGAAATATTTATTTTTTTCAGGCGTGACGGCACGAGCGTGCGACTACAAACGAGTTGTGGGTTCGATTCCCTCGGTGTGAGTGAAATTTTAATATTTTCATTTCCTCGTTTTGCCTTAACAAGGAAAGGCGTTGCCACTCAACATGCAATATGCATAATCCCGCGCATAGCAGGTTAGGCGAAGGGAACCTGAGATACTAGTGTTAGGCTGTGAACAAGGGAATGAATGAAGCATTTAGTGCTACTACTGTTAAGACATTCCGTCCAAACTTTTCATGTCATTGTGTGTTGATTAGCAGAACACAACGCCGCTTTGTGTCATTTCACCGGAGCGAAGAAATTAAAATAATTTATTCCCTCAAGTGAAAATTGAACTCATAACCGCCGCGTTTACAGACGCTGTGTGGCTGCGCCACAACAGCTTTTACATAAATAAAAGCAGATGAAAAATAAAAATGAAAATAATAATAAAAAGGAACATGTATTCATGTCTTTTTGATCGTTATAAAAAAATATAATTCAGTTCAAACGTCCATATTTAAGCCCATACGTATTAAAAGTCAGTATTGAAACCATTTTGTTCGGAAACTAACCCGTTTAAATTATAAAATTGTATTAATCAATATTGTCGTAAATCAATTAACGAAATTGGGGTAAAAATATATATTATGAATATTACTCTTACAGCACACTGCTTTTTATTTTGGCAAAATGAGTGGCGGAGCCTAAAGTCACGCTTACTCTGCCAAAAAACACAGAATTATTTCAAAATTAAGGATATATAATCCATAAAACAGTTAGCACTCCAATATCTATTCCACTTTAGTCCACTCTAAGAAGATTGGCGTAAATCCCTTCGCATTATGTTAACGATCGGAATAAGAACCCCCACCTACTCAGCAAGATGTATTGCTTGGGGTGCATAGGGAATTCTATTAGGCAACTTTAATAGACCCCAGGTTTAGAATTACCATTTATAAAGTGTTTAGATTTATTCAAGGATTTTTTTTCTTAAATAATATATTTATAAAGAAGAAAAGTTGAGAACTTAAAACACTTATAAGTTCTCACTTTCCGTCCATAAATTCTGGAGACAATGCGTGTTGAGTGGCGGAACTCACTACCGCGCTTTGCCTCATTCAAACTCAGACAGGCAAGAAAATGGAGGCGTACAGGCAAAAAAGGAGAGTTCTGCATGTGGCCTTTATAGATCTGCAAAAGGCCTTTGACTGTATGCCTCGTCAGTGTATCTGGTGAGCATTGCGATTTAATGGGATCCCTGAGGCCTATATTAAGATTATCGGAGACATGTATCACGATTCCGCTTTTATGATTAGGACTACTGTTGGAGACACTACACCGTTTCAAATTACAGCAGGATTTCACAAGGGCTCGGCTCTTTATACGTTCTTATTCAATTGGAGCTTGATACTTTCTCGGCTCGTATCCAAGCCCAGTCTCCATGGCTGTTAACGTATGACGATGACATAGCAGTTATTGACGAGAACCGACTGATGCTGAAGCGTTAAGTGAAACTCTGGAAGGGTACGCTTGAGAACGGTGGTCTTAACTAAATTAAACTTAACTAAATGTATCAAAGACCGAGTAGATGGCCTGCGGGAACCCGTACCCGAATAATATCTATATAGGTCCTGAACCAAACTGTTAAGTCGAAAACGTTCAGGTACCTTGGATCCGTTATGCACGAGTTTGGAGGCATCAATCAAATATACAAGAGCATCATTCGACCGGTTATCTTATAAGGTATCGTGTACTGGCCAGCACTATCGCGGCACACTCAGGAGCTTCACGTCACGGAAATAAGATGCTGAGGAGTCTCGAAACAGTCTTGGAGTCTGTGACGTCAAACCGCCGAGGACGCTAAAGATCGTCCAAAGTGGAGTAGGTTGAGTAGGAAGGCAGACTCTGACAAAAGCCGGGCGAGGAAATGAAAATATTAAATACTTTCCTCGAGTGGAAATCAAACCCACAACCTGTCGCGTCTACAGTCGTACGGTAAATAAAGTAAGGTAGACGTGCTTTTTGTCGTATCGACCTGGAAACACTGCCGCAGATAGACCATTCTACAGTTGCGTGGCGCGTGGAAGCTACTACAAAACCGCGCAGTGGTGGAGTGCCATATATTCTGATGGTGTGGTTGATATTTGAGTGTAGCAGTATAGTAACGTACTGTGCAGTTTGTATATTCACCAGATACCAGGTAAAATAGTTCTCTAGATCACCCTCATATTCATAGATACGGTAGAGAGCGTACAGCGAGGGGACGTCTCTTTTCTCCACCTCAATGCGACTTTTCTCCAGCATCATCGATACTATGTTTTCGAAAGTCAATTAAGGTTGCGCTCCCTACCTTTCTTTATAAATGTTTTTTAATATTCATTCATAGCTCATTCTCTCGCATGTCCAAACCATCTGAGCGCGTTCTTCCTTAGTAAAACATTTTTGTATATGACATGTATGTATATTAATAATAATATTTTTAATTTTATATTTTATGATATTTATTATTCACTTGTACATTTCTTTTTTAATGATTTCTTTTGGTTGTATTATTTTTTTTGGGTGTACAATAAAAAATATATTATTATTCCCGGCGTGTAATCGCTAGTATCTGCCATTCTGGTATTTTAAATTGTTAAATTATGGCTGACAAAAATATATGAACAGAGTACATAAGTTGTGGTTCTGGACTTTGAGGAATGCAGTATTTACATTTTCCCACTCAGTCAAGACAAAAAGGGATAAGGAATATCTTGACACTAAGTGCTCTCTGCGAATCCTGCTATGCAAGATAAAGCAAAAAGCTCATCAATATAATATAATTTTACTATAAATATCTATAGCTTGGTAACAAGTATTGATGTAAACGAGCCCTAGGGGAGGGCTCTGCTGAGATTACAGTATTAGAACCCCTGCGGATTCGCTAAAAATCAATTACTTTATTGCTAAAATGGTGTTCCTGTTCTGTTCATTTCCACTTGTTTATTAGTTGGCTTTTACTTGATTAAGAAAAATATATAATAGGTAGTAGGGTAGCTCAAGCTCTACTATGAAAAAATATTAAATAAATGCATGAAGTGTTTCTTATTGCAAACAAAACAATGAATTGTATGTTGTAATAATGTAGAATGGAAATATAAAATTCCCACCGAGTTGCGGTTATCTAATGACTACAAGTTGAGTGTGTTAACAATTAAGTAAGCAACGGTTTTAAGAGAATAACTTACTTAAAATAGCTTTTATTTAAAAAAAGGCAACCTAATTCGATTTCCCATGGGGAAAAGTTCTTAAATGATCAGAATAACCTTACAAATTTCACACCAAGGATTGTATTAGACGAGGAAACATCCTTAAGAAGAGAGAACGTAATGTCAATGTTCAAGACATTGCGTGTAGAGTGGCGGAACTCAACGCCGTGACTTGACACGACGGCCTCAATAATAGTAAACAATAATTAATTTACATAGCAACTATAAATCACATGACGTTAAGTAACTTACATTGATGTTTTGTAGATACACACATACATTATGCATACAAATATATGTTTGTATCAAGATTTTATATAATAGCCAATTAAAAGCACACCTGGGTCGGTGATGGATTATTCTGTTGAAGCTAAGAGGCACAGTTAGCATGAGTACGCTATGGTTGTGGGTGCTATTCTCATTAAAAGGAATGCTTAAATTCATGTTCAGAGTCTAAAAGAAGTCGAATAAAAATATATAGTTTTAAATAAACCTCAGAATCACGTTTCCCTACACAAATAACTTCAAGTGCTGTAAAATGTGCTGAAATAAATTATATAAGTCTAAACTCGAGTTATTTATTAGTAACCTCTGAAGAGTTCCCTGTTCAGGTCCTGGCTCCATTATCAGACCAAATCGATGATGCCATATATTATTATATTGTATTGTCACCTAAGCTTATTATAACTGCCAGTATAACGTCGACGATCTGCCGACGATACAATTATTACAATTGGATCATATACAGTTGCTTAGATTTAAAAACATAGTTAAATAGTTGAAAGTCGGCCAACAAGCGTATTAAAAACATTTTTACATTTTTTTGACGTGATAAGGTCTTCTATGTCTATTAAATCTATGAACGCAGTCTGCTCGCACCAAAATGATTCAATGTCACGTTCTGCTTGAGCTGAGCGTACAAGCGAGAGCGCGAAACAAGCGATAGAGAGGACAAAGCGTTCAGCTTGTGAAGCATCTATACTTTCATTGGTACTTGTAATTAATATGTATAATTTAAGTAAAAAAAAAAGTAATGACGAATCCAATAATTGTTAACTTATCGAAAAAATGTTGTAATTATCAATTTACTCCTTCTTTATATTATACAAAATTCTTTGCATGATAATTCAGTGAATCTATTCATAAATGAAAAAAAACCAAATCTAATTCCTAATATTATAGCTTCACGCTGTATCCCTAGCGGGAAGTCAGAGAGAACAAAAGTATATAATTTTTCAATAATGTTTTCTTATGACATTATCACGTAAATTGTTTGTGCGCAAACTTCTTTACAGCAAACTAGTTTGTTTTTATTAAATTTCCAGTTCATCTTGTTCATACTCATATTATCTAACTCATTAACATTCTGCATGCAACACATAGAGGCCCTTTAAACTTTCACTTGGGTCTCAAATCCCAAGTATTTCATTTATTAGGGAAAAATTCGAACATAGAATCACCGATTTGCCACTGACCCAGTTGAACGTTAATATATAATAATTAATTAAAATAAGAAGCTTCACGCTTTTTCCCGCATGGCAGGGCAGGCAAAGGTACTCAACGCAAAAAGTACCGTTAAGTCACTCTCTTTTCCAATTTTCGGCGATTTTTGAGATATTGCGTATTGAGTAGCCATATTCAACACTGCACTTTGTGTTGTTGCTAGTGTTAAGAAATAAAAAATAATTTATTCCCTAGGATGGGGTTCGAACCCGCACCAAGGCGTTTACAGTCAGACGCTATGTCACTGAGCCACGTCGGCCTGTAGGTAATTGATATTTAATTCTTAATTTATAATCTAACATCTCGTATTGCGTTAAGCGATGATAACCCTCACCTAGATACACTTGTACCTGTCTAATTGAATACGTCTATATTATGACCATGAAATGAAACAAGCTTCTATCTCGTATAAAAACACATACATGTGTATATTATGTGAGATTTGAGTACAGTATGGTCGACAAGTTGTGGCCACGCAGAAGTTAGCTGTAGACCTAAATTCAGGGCGGCGTCGACCACTCGAGTCCGTTTTTCACTTCTTTCGACATTCAAGTTTATAATTGTTTTTTAATATTTAAATTGGTTGAAGTTAGTTAGGGGGTCCAAGATGGAAGGCTTGCTCGCAGCGACCCCTGCCAGCCCTTACGAGGGCTGCAACGTTCCATCCGCCACGTGCATATCGAGAGAGCGCACTGATAGGGCGTCCAGTGCGTCCCCGCTAATGTGTCAAGTGGCGACGAATGCGGCGTTGGGGACCGCCACCCAACACGCCATGTCCGGAACGGCGGGAGGTGGAGGACGGAGCTACAAATAACTACGTGGAATGTAAGAGGAAAGATGGAAAAAAAGATGAATGAATTATTAGATGTGATGAATGATAGAGATTTGGATGTCATTTGTGTGACTGAGACCAAGCGAAAAGGCAATGACAAGACCTTACCTTACCGACGAATAGCGGTTGAATACAAGGCGATCAACCCGAGACTGCTTTGGGTTCGCTTCAAGCTGGGGTTAACAAGAGTATTCTTGTTATTGGCGTATAGGCCAGTATCCTCAGCTCCATTAGGCGAACTCGAGGAGTTTTGGGAGAGTGTCAAGGATGTTCTAGGTAGCGTTAGAGGGAATGAAAAATTAATAATATGTGGCGATTTGAACGGATGGGTCGGAACTGCGCGAAGCGGTTACGAGGGAGTGCTAGGTCAGTATGGTGACAAGAGAATAAATGAGGCTGGAAAGCTTATATTGGAAATTTGCAAGGAAAGGAATTTGTTTGTGGCAAACACTATGTTTGACCACAAACAAATTCACATGTATACATGGGAGCGAACGGAAGGGAAAAGTATGATTGATTTATTCCTAGTGGATCAGCGTATTCGAAGCCAAGTCATGGACACACGAGTGCTTAGGGGTTCTGATCTGGGAACAGACCACTATCTAGTCGTTGCTAGAATAAGGGATCTGTTTACAGGTTGACGCAGCTACACGAGATGTCCAGACTTGGAGTCGAATTAACGCATAAGAAGCTGGAAGCTTCAAGACCCACCGACTAGAAAGGAATATCAAGAAAGAGTCTCCAAAAAGCTAGTCGGCAGTGAATCTGGAAATGGAAATATTGAAGTATGCTGGCAGAACCTTAGGGATTGTATGAAGGAAGTAGCGATAGGTGTATGTGGTAAAGGAAAAAGAGGCTTTAGCAAAAAGCGTGACGAATGGTGGGATGATGAAGTGCAAGATGCTGTAGAAAGAAAGAAGAAGGCATGGCAGTATTATAAAGCCTCTGGTAAGGATAAAAGTATGAGAGAGATAAAAAAGAAAGAGTATAAGCTGCAAAACCACCAGACGAAAGTACTGATAAAGATGAAGCGTGAAAAGGTAGAGAATGAAAGAGATGAAAGGTTAACGAATAACTTCAGAAAAACCCGAAGCTTTTCTGGCGAGATGTTAGTGTTTCTCGAGGTTGCTCGCTAACCTGTAGAATAAAAGGGGTGCTTTCGAAAGACGGTGGAATTCTAATAGAACAACCACACGTTTTGCAGCGATGGACGGAATTTTACAAGGAGATGTATGAGCCTCAGTCTCAAGTAACAGCCAAAGGCTGAGCCTTGATGTAGCTGATGGCGAAATCAGTGTAAAAGAAGTTGAAAGTGCAATACGAAGTCTGAAATGTGGTAAGTCAGCGGGAGCAGATGGAGTTATTGCCGAGATGATCAAATATGGTGGGCCACGCTTGGACTTGTTCTGGTTTTTGTGCAATTTATGCTGGAAATCAGGAGAGGCCCCAGACGATTGGCGAGGTACGGCAATCATGCCTTTGCATAAAGGCAAAGGTTCACAGATAGACTGCGCAAGCCATAGGGCTATCAGTTTGATTACCTTAGGTAGTAAAGTTTATGCTAAAGTTTTAGCGAGAAGAACGCAAGAAAGATTTGAAAGGTTGTTGTGAGAGGCCCAAGGAGGCTTTAGCCCTGGGACACCCTGTATGGATCAGATCTTTTCCCTCCGCGTGATCACGGAAAAATTTTGGCCGTTAACCAAAAAGTTTTCTGTGCTTTTGTGGACTTGGAAAAGGCGTTTGACAGAGTTGTAAGAGCGAAATTATGAGAGATACTGTACAATGTGAGCGGACCCTTGCTGCAGACTGTAAAGTCTCTCTACAGAGATCACTCAGCCTGTGTGCGAGTAGGAGCTGGCATGTCGCCCTAGTTTGACATCCGATCGGGTGTTAAATAAGGTTGCGCCATGTCAGCTTGGTTGTTCACTTTGTATTTGGATAGATGTCTCCAAGAAGTGAAACACAGTGATATGGGAGTGAAAGTAGGTGACCTGAATGTGAATTGCCTGCTGTACGCAGATGATGCAGTGCTTATTGCATCATCAGAATGCGAGTTGCAGGGATTGGTCACCATTCTGAAAGAAGGATGTAAATATAATGGTCTAGGCCTCAATGCGAATAAGACAAAGACAAGATATGCGGAGTCAGCTTAGCGGATCGAATCCGCAATGAAGAGGTACACAGAATGGCAGGTACTAGCGAGGATGTCACGGTGAGAATGAAGAAGAACGTGATCAGCTGGTTTGGGCATGTCGGACGAATGAGTGATGAAAGAATGGCAAAAAAGATTTATGATGGAAAAGTGAGCGGTAAGAGAGGTAGGGGGAAACCTCGGTTGACCTTCGAAAACACAGCATCAAAGATACTGGAGGAAGGTCACGTAAAAAGCATGAGGACCCCCCGGAGGGCATGTATGAAGAGGTTGATGACAGTGGACGAGGCGAAAGAGGTATGTAGAGACCGTAGCGTTTGGCACACCGTTCTCTCTGACTACCCCGCTAGGGATAAAGCGTGAAGCTAGTTATAGTTATAAGTTTGTAAAAGCTGGGTAGGCAGAGGGAACCTGGTGCATTCTGTTCTCCACGCACCTCCCAATTTCTTAGATATTGTGTATTGAGTGAAGGAGTTCAACGTCCCGCTCTGTCTTGTCATTAGAGCGAGACAATGACAATAATTCATTGCCCCGAATGGCAATTGAACTCACAATATATTATGATGAAATATAATTGTAGTATACAGCGCTATATCGTTTAAAATCATAGATTCAAATCCAGTGACATAATCGAACAAAATTTCA
This sequence comes from Heliconius hermathena, assembly GCA_013403705.1. Taxonomy (NCBI): domain Eukaryota; kingdom Metazoa; phylum Arthropoda; class Insecta; order Lepidoptera; family Nymphalidae; genus Heliconius; species Heliconius hermathena. The sequence goes on from JAAIXJ010001884.1 coordinate 1,082,236, forward strand.
CTATTGTAACGTATTCAAATTAAATCACCTATTATAACACAGTCATAGCACAAATTTATAAAGCAACGAATTCGAAAACCTATAGAGAACCGATTATACAAATTTTATGAAGCCATTTAATTCAATGTATTTAAAATTTATAAGGCTTTTTCACTTTCACATAATAAAAATGTCTAGATAACAGAATAAGACTGGCCATTTGACTGGTTGTATGACTGTATATGTTGGTTGTAGGTTGAAACTTCAGCATGGATTAATTGTATAAAATCTGTATCTTAAAACTCATTTTTTTTATTATATAAAGAAAAGACAAGGCAGAGCGTTCGGGTCACCTGATGGTGAATGATTACCGCTGCCTACGATCCCGTGTAACGTGAGAGGAGCTAAGGAATAAATCATAAATTAAGCTAAAAAAAAAGAAACTATAATTGGAGGCCAGTCGTGGCGCAGGGTCACAAAATGTGACTGTAAAATGAACTGGTTGTCGGTTCCATCCCCACTCGAGGTGATGAAATATTTATTTACATTTATAATTTCATTTCTTCGCTCTGGTGTCGAGGTAAAGCGCGGCGTTGAGTTCCGCCAGAAGCAGAAAGTTGGTTCCCTCTGCCTATTCTACTGTGTGCGGGATACAGAGTGAAGCTGATTTTGATATTATAATTCTATTCATTGACGCCGTCGTGACGCAGAAGCACAAGTGTGTGACTGTAAACGCGACAGTTATGAGTTGGATTCTCACCCGGCGAAATTATATATTTAATATTTTCCCGCTATGATAACGAGGCAGTGAGCAGCGTTTTCCGCCACTCAACACGCAATGGCACGCTCTCGAGAATTCGGCGGAAAGTGGGGAACAGAAGTGTCTTAATGGGAATTAAATGTACATTATATTATACACAACTCTTATTAAATATTTTCATTTGGGAATGCGGGCGAAGCTGTGGGTAAAATCCAGCTAGAAAGTAAAATGAAATGAAATCCTGTTTTTCCATTGTCTTACGTCATATAGAACTTACTTAATCCTTTAAAGATCTTTTGTTTTTTTCTTTTGTTTTCACGAGACAAGGATGGAAACACTTATCTAGTCCATTCTGTCTAGGACTTAATTGGTACAATGGACAAAAAGCAAAATTGGTTTTAACGACTTTTCGATTGATTAATTCTGTGTTATTTGAAGTATTTTTTTTTCAGCTTCATGCTGAATTTCGCATATAGCAGGATAGGCAAAGGCAACCTGGAAACCTAGTGTTAAGACACTCCATTCTCATTATAAGTAACTTAATCTCCCCACTTTCTGTCCTTAGGTTCCCTACTTCCTGCTGAATTCCGTGCCGTAGTTAGCAGAGCAAGAATAATGAAAACATTAAATATTTGATTTCCTCGGGTGGGAATCGAACTCATAACCTGTCACGATTACAATCGTACGCTTGTGGCCCTCCACTTGAAGTTAATGATATACAAAAAAGTACTATTTTAGAGTAGCTTCACGCTTTTTCCCGCATATAGCAGGGTAAACAAAGGAAGGAAGGAACGGAGTATCTTAAAACTAGGTTCTAGTTTTAAGATACTCCGTTTCCTACGCACCACCCAATTTTCGAGACAGCGTCTTGAGAGGCGTAACTTAACGCTGCGCTTTGTGTGCCTTGGATATGTCGCTGTGTATGTCAATTCTTTTGTTTACGTCTTTCTAAAGTCTAAACGCAGAAATATAGAGAGATTTAAAAATATAAATAGACATATTAAAGTGAAATATTTAATAGGTAATTAAATTTAGTAAATCATCATGGTTCATATTGCTGAGCTGCATAATAAAGGATGAAATTGAAAATTAATATGTCCCGTCCATTGAGAAAGCAGCAGCAAATAGAACATTTTAAGCTGAAATATTTTGTAATTTACCATTATATTACGCCAAGACATAAAATATTTTCGTTTTCCCGCTCTGGTAACAAGGCAAATCGCGGTGTTGAGTTCCGCCACTCAACACGGAATGCCTCGACGATTCAACGGAAAGTATACTTTTTCTCTACCTACCCCACTATATGCGGGATATAGTGTGGAGGTATAAAATAAATTTTGCGTGTCGGGACGATAGAAATGAAAAATGAAACTAATCAAAGTTGAACTAAATAATATTGAAATTGTTTACTTTGAGAAAAGATTAGGTTATTACTTGAATTTTATTTATATTAATATGATAATGTAAGGAAAGGTTATTTATGAATATAATCATTTATTAATTATAAAATATATTTTATTCTTAGTGACAATTCTTGAAGTATAGTATCATTAAGTATTGTGTTTCGATTCCACTTGGAGAAATAAAATATTATCCATTTATTAATATTTTTATTTCCTCGCTCTGGTGACAAGGCAAAGCGCAGCGTTCAGTCCCGCTACTTAACATGCAATGCCTCATGCCGGTGGAAAGTGGGGAACGGGATGTCTATATAAAGAATGAAAACTAAGGAAGGGTTTATTGAGGTTGATAGGCTAACAATATAACCTATAGTTAATAATACTGCAACTATAGAACTTGGTAGACAACCATTTTTACGTATAAACGAATTCTGATCTTAAGTGAGTTCCTACACCCACTGGCCCTTGAACAATTTAATGTGATATTTTTTCTTAGCAAGAGTAGACGTCGAGTTTGAATACTTTGTTCTCTTCTGTCAATTTTAGATCGTTTTATAGCAAGAGAACAACTGAGTAAATTTCAATTAATCAACTACCTTTAACTTTACCATTTCATATATATACACCTAATTGTCCAGTTAAAAGACGTCAAAACACATTAACTATTTTATTTTACTTCTCAATACACAAAACATAATAAAAAACAATAAAAACAATTGAATAATTACATTGCAAATACAAAATTTGACTCACCAGCATTCAGTACAAGGAGTGCACAGAGCAGCGCGACGCGCGAGGGCGTCTCCCGCCGCGTCATTGGCCGAGATCGGGGCGGCGGGACGGGATGAAACGGCCCCGTTCAGGACTTCAGGCTATACCTTCAAAGTTGAATATTCTTTTCTTGTATAATTTTTTTTAAATAAATTTTGTACAATTTTCAAAACATATGAATGACTTTTTACTTTTTTTTTTAATTTATTAGACATAAACTTGTGATTTGGCTGTTTTGTGACAGTTGCGTTTGACAATTGACAGCGGTTAAGGCGGGAATGTAGTTTTTTTTTTAAATCTCGTTATTTTCCCGTTTTTTGTATTTATTGCACTGTTTTCCTTTATATATTATTAAATTATTTTTTGTTTACGTTGTGTAACGCGTACGCGCTACTCGACTATTGATCGCGCACTAACACTTGTCACTTTCACTTTTGCTAAATCCAAACACCGTCGGCCTTTCACTATCACTGCTTACAAATATTGGTGCACAAACATTTTGCTTTTTGTATAATTATTGTTTGCTTAGCTGTAAAATCATTATGAATAAAATATTAACATAATAAATAATCTATTGTCTGAATTAAAATGACCCAACTTAAAAACTGCAATAAAGAAAAAAAATATCATAAAATATTAATTTGGTTTTTTATTATCAATATCTTTAGCAAGATTGGAGAGGTCACGTGTATTATTAGTCGTGTCACTTTTATTCTAAGGAGGAGATATAAATAAAATATTACGTATTAATTCAGTCATATTCTTCATGTTGCTATACAAGTATGCTTGTAGTTGCATTTATGATTAAATACATATAATAAACAGATATCTATAATAGATATAGGTATATATTTCTGTTAAATAGGTATATATTTATGTTAAATGTATGTTAAATTTATATATAATAGGAATATATTTATTTTAAATTTATAGGTATATATTTATGTTAAGGGTCCCATTACGCAAGACGTTACTAAATGTAAATGAAACAAGTATTTTTACTATATTTCACGCATCCATCCGTCGCAAGGTTAGCAGACGAAACATAGTATTACTATTACAACATGGTATTACAAACTCCGTTTACCTGTTTGTTGGCGGAATTCAACGCCGTATTTTGTTGCTAGAGCGAGGAAAATGAAAATAATTCATTCGGTTGAGAGGGAATCGAACTTACTGTCGTGTTTACAGCCATACGGCATGAAAGGCCATAAAGGCCTCCAACTAGAACTACAGAAATAATCTTGAAACCAAACCAAACCGATACCAAAGAATAGAAGTCAATAAAGAATCTCTCTCAAAATTTCTTATTCTTTAAATTATGCGCATAATTTCCCCACACTCAACTAAACTGGGTCGATCTCATATTATATTTGTAGCTAGTCGTATTTCTGTTTCTCGAACTTTTGATCTTTTTATCTACCTATACGAAATAATAAGATTTTAGATTTTTACGATTTTTACACGTTTTAAATGAAACTCTTTAACCGGATTAATCGCGTATATTCAGTATAGCCAATACTGTTTGAAACTTCAAAGATTATATGACTGGGTCACAGGTAGTAGAAAGCCTCTAACCGTCTTCTCCATTGAAATTAGGACGTTTATTTTATTTTAATATCCTTCCGGATAATTCTATGAATATTTCCGTTCTCTTAACTGGCAGCTTGTTCTGATGAAGGATATTCTTCAGCTGTAGAAGCTGGTTCCCTATCGATGGTGTTCAGCGTCCTGGTTTCCTGTCCACTGTATGACCTACGGTGCTTTTAAAATTTATAAGACTAAAACATCAAGGAAATATCAAGGAATTGTAATGTTCGAAACGTTGGGTTTCCGAAAATGTATAATACTAAATATATGTAGATGTATAAAAGTTAAAGAGTTTCGTCTATTTAATATACGAAATTTTAAATAACAGCAACATACAAATTTCGTATTTGTATTTTATTTGTTACCTAAATCTATTTTTCGTTGTCATTGTTTCCCTCATACAACAGTGTTTTTTTGGACATTGTCTCTTTAGGATATTCAGCAGTATGTTGGATTGTGCAGTAGACGACACTCTCGGTACATACTGAGACACAGGTCACATGACCTGTATTACAACTTACAACCTCTACGTTAGGGATAGAAAAAGAAATATTATTTTTAAGCGCATTTACATTAGTATCAGCGCAGCGTCTGCTTGTGGGTTCGATTCCCACACAATAAAAAATTTTCATTCCCTTACTCTGGTAACAAGATGACGCCCGGCGTTGAGTTCCGCCACTTAATAAGCAATCTCAGAAATTGGGAGGTGCCTAGGAAAAGTGTCATAAACTTATAACACTAGTCACTTCTGCCTACTCTGCTGTATGCGGTATTCAGAGTGGAGCTAAAAAAAGTATATAATGAAAATAAGTTTCTAGCACTCGTATTGTAACTGTGAACTGAACGAGCCATCGATTGCATCATTGAGTCCCGACATTTTATTGCAATCTTCCTTTGACCTATTTTCCGAGTTGGTACTCTTAGTCTACATATATAATATATATAATTTTTAGTTCCACGCTGTATCCAGCATAGCAAAGAGAGCCTAGTGTCAAGAGACTCTGTTCTTCATTTTTGGGCCGATTTCAAGACATTGGGTGTACGGTGGCAGAACTCTACGCCGCACATGATGTACTTTTGAAACGCTTTGGTGGCCCAATTAAGACGTACTGAAAAATACGAAAGTCGTAAATATAATTTCAATGTAAGTTTTGATTTTATTTGTTAAATTGCTTTTAATTATTCATCACGCTGTATCCCGCACACAGCTGGGTAGGCAGAGGGAACCTAGTGTTATGACACTCCGTTCCCCACTTTCTACCGAATTCTGGAGGCATTGCGTATTGAGTGGCAGAGCTCAACGCAGCGCTTAACCTCGACACCAGAGCGAAGAAACGGAAATATAAATTTAAGTAAATATTTCATCTCCTCGAGTGGGGATCGAACCCACAACCAGTCGATTTTACAGTCACACTTCGTGCNTTAAAAAAATATATTCTACACTAAGATAAGACAGATCTTTCATAGAATGTATAAAAAATTAAACGTTGTTGGACTCAAACTCGCACTTTATGCATAGAGTTCAAGTTTTATCAACTTATGGGAAGTTAAACCACAACCATCATCTAAATGGCCAAAACCAATAGAAATGTGACACTTCTTAATGGTAAAACGCAGAACGGAGGTTCTCATCTCCATTACGATTACGATTCCATCTTCCTTCGTTACAAACGTGCCAACATATCGCTGAAGATTAAAAAAGTATATTTTTCAATATTTAAGAGACGCGGGTTCAAATCACGTAACGTTCAAATTGTACATACCTAAGATTAAATTCGAAACTAACCCAAAGCCACTTTGTAAAGACCTAATTATCTTAACTCGACTGATCTTACTTGTGAACTGTCGCGTCAAACTACTAACTGTGTTACGTATAGTTCATAAACTGAAGTATTCTATATACATGTTTAGTATACAAAACATTATGAAATTTGAGATATATTCTACCTTAATTATTTACATATATTGCCAGCTGTTGCGCAGCGGCTCAAAGTGTGACTGTAAACGCTACTGGTGTATGGTTGTAGGTTCGATCCCACACGAGGAAATGAAATATTTATTTAAATTTATATTCCCATTTCCTTCGCTCTGGTTGTCGAGGCAAAGCCCGGTGTTGAGTTCCACCACTCAACACACAATGCCTCCAGAATTCGGCGGAAAGTGGGTAACGGAATTTCTTAACATTAGGTTCCCTTTGCTTAACACGCTGTGTGCACGATACCGCGTGAAGCTGAAGCTGAAAATGGTAAGCGGGGCAGTGGGAGATTTCAGTTGAGTTTTGAGAGCACAGTATCGATGTTACTGGAGGGAGGTCACGTTAAAGAGATAGATGACAGGGGACGAGACGAGAAAAGTATGCACAGACCTTTTTAGCGCCCCGTTCTCTTTGTCTATCCTGCTGTTAAAAAAAAAATATTAAAATAACTTATTTATTTAACTTAGTTATGAAAAATTTTGAATTTAATAAATTACTGTTAAACCAAATACCATCGATTCATCATCTCGAACCTAGTGATATCAGTGAACGGAATGGGTTCCCAAAAATTAGGTTCTCTTTTTTTATCCTGTCATATATACAGAATAAAGTGTGTACCTAGCTAAAAAAACCATTACGATAAGTCACAATTATTTTCTACCTTCTGGGAATGCACGATCAGCTGTCGCACGTTGGATGGTTGTATTAAGAAGTATGTTTTTTTAGCTGCACGCTGTATCCCGCATATAGAAAAAAGCAAATATTGAGTCCTTTCGAAGGGTGGTAGCTTTTTTATATGTTCATTGGACGATTTAAAAGTGCTTACAATAGTCTATTTGAATAAAGAATATAAATTTGAATTTAGATTATAGCAGTGTAGGCAGAAACTTAGTGCTAAAACACTCCAAACCCCACGTGCCCACCACCCATGTTCCTAAACATCGCGTGTTAAGGGTTGCAACTCAACTCCGCGCTTTGTCATATTGAAAATAACTACTTTCATCGCTTGGGAATCGAACCTACAACCGTTGTGTTTATAATTAGACGACAAGACAGCTCAGGGCATTAGATATAAATATAAGTTTTATTAATATAAGTTTCAAACATACTAACACCGCATTCAATTAGATAAATCCTGTCTATCGTCAAATAAAACTAAACAGCAGAATTTAATAAAAGTTTTCTGTTTCTATCAACCTTATTCATCAAATAGAGTTGTTCGGGGCACGTGGGCGCACTTTCACCTTTATAGTCTCACTTTGCAATACAATAGTACAATTAGGAATATAAAAGTATTATTTCCAAATAAGCATTTATTATTCTATAAATTAAAATAAAAAGAAAATCAGATGTTTCTTAAGGCCAGTCGTGGCGAAGGAGCACAAGCGTGTGATTTTAAGCGCAACGGGTTGTGGGTTTTTTCCTCGCTCTGGTAACGAGGCAATGTGTTTCGTTGAGTTCGGCCACTCAACACGCAATGCCTCGCGAAGTCGATAGAAAGTGGAGAACGGAATAGTCATAATGGGAACAAAGTGTTTTAAAACTTGGTTCTTAGGTCTCTCTCTGTGCAGTGCAGGATACAGCGTGAAGTTAAAAATATATATTTCTTAATTTTATGGAAACATTTTAAAAAACATGTATTTTACGGTTGCACCTTACTACGGGTAAGTGTGCGCATAACTTTAGCTAAGCAAATTTCACAATTCGAGTAAGTGAACGCTTTGGTTGTCTTAACAAAATTAAATTTATTTTACTTATATTACTTAAAAATAATCAATATTTCATAAGATATAAATTAAAATAATACTATCATTAGGCTAGTCGTGGCGCAGGGGCACAAAGTGCGACTGTGCGACCGGTTGTGGGTTCGATTCCCACTCGGGGAAATTAAATATTTATTTTAATTTACATTTTCATTTATTAGCTCTTGTAATGAGGCAAATTAAGTAATTCTTCGTAAAGTAGGGAACGGAGTGACCTAACACTACGTTCCCTCTGCCTACTAAATCATCCTACTAAATCAACAGATTTAATTTTAATTTATGATTAGACACTTTGGCTTGAGTTCAAAGTTATTAGTAACAATATACAATTTCACCCAAGAAAACTAAAACTTTTAACAATTTTTAACAATTTTTTTTTATATTTATAATGATCCATCGTATCGGTATTGCGTATTGTAATGCGTTCACTTACCCGCGCGCACTCCGAGAAGCCGATATACAAACTAATAATCAATTAATCACCGAACCCGAAGTACTAAAGATTACAAATTACCCTCACGTCTATTCTTAAGAATACGTGTTTTGACTTACCTGCCAATAGATCACGATTTTTCAAGTAACTCAGTTTTCTAAAAGTCTAAAACGTTTTGATTTTAAATATTACTTTAATAAAGAAAACATTTGTGTTGTGAGTTGTCAAAATGGCGCTTACAATTGGCCAAACGAACACCATTACCTCCCCGTCGGGATTTTGAGATAAAGGCAGTGCGCTCACTTACCCATTACGATTACTGACAGAGTTGCTACATGACGGAAAAATCTAGGATTGTCCCGAAACTCATAAATAGTTTCAATAAATCAAAGTTTAATATTTAAGCCTTAAAAAGGTTCTTCAAAATTCTAGATTTATGTAAGACAGTTTACGTATTATAATTAAAAAGATTTTCACAAAAAAAAATCAACCAACAGGTAATTTTCAATTGGACACCAATACTCTGATTCTGTTCGTAGCCCCAAAAATGTCCTGAAAATGATAAGCCTGGATCTGACAACCCTCAAAATACCTTAGGTACCTCAAAATACTATATAGGAAATGCGTAAAAAAATTAAATCAATCATTTTCAAATACAAATGGAGCGAGTGGAGAACGGAAACAACTTTGAAAGTAAACTTAATTAGTAATACCAACATTAAACTAGTATTATGTTTCTATAAAAATATTTGTCTTATTTTAGCTTCTGTCAACAGAATCGGAGTTATTTAAATATCTATACATAAATTGTATATAGTTGTGATGTATGTATGTTTTTACATTGTTTAAGAGGTCGTCATGGTGTAGTGGCACAAGCTTGTGATTGTAAACGTGACGGTCGGAGGTCCGATTTCCAGTCGTGGGGATGAAATATTTAATATTTTCATTTCCTCCTTCTGGTCAGGTCAGATCCGCCATTCAACACGCAATGTTTCAAGAATTCGCGGAAAGTGGAAGTGAACGGAGTGTCTTAGCAGTGGCTACACTCTACCTATTCTGCTACAGATATGCGGGATACAGCGCGGAGCTAAAATAATAAGCGGTGTGATAGTGATTTACATGATGCAAAATTTGCACGAAATTTGGTACTTAAGATTACAGTTTTATCATAATATATATATATTTTTAGTTAATGATAACTGCATCTGTCTGCATCTAATCAGTAATATGAAAATAATACCTCTCTAATCTCTAATAATAGTGCTCTCCTACACTCTAACATGTCTACAGTAAAATTTTGACTTTTCTAAGTCCACTAATTTGGCCTGCGTGTTGTCTGTCGGTCAGTCACTCGGTTGTTACCGATACCATAGTTGTTCACTACCATTGTTGAATGACCGATAATGTTAATGATTAGGTAATAGATTATATAGGCAAAATAAAAAAAAAACCATAACGAAAAAATTAAAACCAGTTCAATATCACAAAAAAAAATTCTACAAAAACTAAGATAATCTTCATATAATATAACAGCCATAAAATACGCAACACACGCTACAAACATAAAAAAAGTCCCACAAAACAATGAACCTACAGAAACAAAATTAATAAAAAGAAAAAATGATAAAAAGATAGTGAAACTAACCTTGGTATAACTTCTATCGCAGAATGTCAGAGGTCGCATCTACGGATTCTTTTTATTTCATCTTAATTAGTGACTTTGTTAAATAGGTTTTGTATGCCGTTGTTATTTTAGACTACATATATACTGGTATCAAGGTTATTTCTACTTTAAGCACGCATATGGGCGTAATGGGTCTGTGCCCAATCCAGAATAGTCTTGTGCCTAACCCAGAATTTTAATATTATTACAAAAATCCCTAACAGGACAAAAATTATTACTTAAAAGGAATACAAAAAGACATAAAAATATACGAAATGATGCCTTAATAAAAGCAACACTGCATACTAAGAGAACAACATCGTTAAAAGCTAAATACATACCTTACTTTTAGATAAAACCAAAACAAATTAAAATAAAATATATACAGAACTTACTTACTAAATTTAAGTTAGTTTGGATTTTTTTTGTATTTTATATAAGTGGCGTACAAATAAAGAAATAAATAAAAAAAAATACTAATTCCAGGTGTTTTAGGGTTCCATACCTTTTCAGGAAAAAAGGAACCCTTATAAGATCACTTTGTTGTCCGTCTGTCGTATCTACAATTATGAAATTTGGCAGCTAGCATCTACAGGTAGTATTAACTCATAAAAAAATCTGAAACCTAAACATTTGTAGTTAAATCCCAAAAAATATTAGCCTCAATTAGTAAAAAAACGCGTATTTCGGTACTATAACCATTATCAAAATTAATAGGGTACTTCCGATTAACCTAGAATTATGAAACATGGCAGTTAGCATCTACAAGTACTAGTTCATTAAAAAATCTGAAAACTATACATTTGTGTTTAAATCTTACAAAAATAATAGACTTAAATAGTAAAAAACACGTATTATATATTATACACGTATTACCGAACAAGCGTGCAGCTGTAAACGCTACGGTTATGGGTGCAACTCTCATTCGAGAGAATGAAATATAAAAAAAAAATCTCACTCTGGTAACCAGGAGAAGCGTAGCGGTGAGTTCCGGCACTCAAAGTAGGGGAACCGAAAACTTAATGGGAACGGAGTGTCTTATCACCACGATCCCAAATTTCCTCTGCCTACATACAGGATACAGCGTGAAGTTAAAACAAAAAGAATTTGTTATTTCTAATATTAATGTAAATAATTATATGAAATACAATTATTTACATAATTAAAATTAAATTACAACCATAACTCAACTTTGAACTATCTGTACAGAGCACGCCTACACATAATATGTTATATTGAAACGTATCTTGATATATGAGCAAATGCACAATGACACGCCCCCGTTACTCAAATATGTAGTAGTAGAATGTAAATTAGTGAATTGACATTTCGAATAATATATTTTTTTTACTAAAATTGTATAGGTATATAAGAGATCGTCATGTCCCAACGGCACAGCGGTTTGTCGGCTGTAAACGCGACGGTTGTGAGTTCGATTCCCACTCTGCTATAGGAAGTATTTTGATTTGTGTTGAGTTTCACCATTCAACAGGCAAAGTCTTTGGGGCGGTACGTATGGCACAGAGTAAGACACTCCGTGCCATACGTATCGTCGTAAAGGGTTAGTAACTTACACAAGTTCCCACTGTCAACCTTATCATGTGTGTTAGGTAGCGTTAAGTCAAAAAATCCCCCAAAACCCAAAAATTCGAACATAAGAGTCCGTATGCTTTTCAGCGGATATAATTATATTAAACACATATCCTTATCGTTTCCTTTTTGCGATTTAACTAAGTTCACTCAGATTTCAGTTCTATCTGATGCCTAAATTTATAAAAAAAACAATAAAGATAAAAACCGGATATTCCCCTTTCGTGTTACCATAAAACTGAAAAGCGTAAAAATAAAAAAAGAACATAAAAAGTTATATAACCAATGAGAATCTCACAAAGGGCTTACATGAAGAGTTTGATGACAGAATGAAAAGCGTAAAAGGTACAAAAACGTCTAAAGAGTAGTCGATAAACTTTCAAACTTATTTTATTACTCGACTGCTTAACACAAAGGAGAGTAATGTGTTTATCAAATTATGTTTGTGTGTTCGTATGTATATACGTAGGTATATGTATATTTCTACCTATTTGAGAGACCACATGCGTTGATCGATTTTCATGATCCTTCTAAACCAGTGGTTCTCAACCAGTTGTCCGCAGAAGCCTAAAAATAGTCCGCGAACGATTTTAATTTTATGACTGAGGATGGTAAGGCGAAGTTTCTGTTTAATTATTACAGTTATTTTTTACTATACCTACATACCTACATGCATAGTGGTCCCTGCTACCAAGAATGATATAAAAGTGGTCCTTGATCCAGAAAAGGTTGGGAACCCCTGTTCTAAACCTTACGAGTTTATAGACATGGCAATAATCTTTGACAGCCTCACAAGTCACATATAAGCTAATTAAAGAGGTGCCGCGGGACAGCGACTATAAGAGCGTTGTGCGTTCGATTCTCACTCGAAAGAATAACTCATTTTCATTTTCTCGCTCTGGTAACAAGACGAAGCGCAGCATTGAGTTTCACCACTCAGCATGCAATGTCTCGGACATTCGACGGTACATGGGGCACGGAGTGTCCTGGCACTAGTTTCTCTACCATAGGTATTCGGGATAGAGGGTGAAGCTAAATAAAAAATAAACAAAAAGTTTAAAATAACTGCACTCTAGTGCTTTCCTATAACACAATTTTCCGCTAATTAATACACTTAAGGCAGAAGTGTCGTGAAATTTTCATAATATTATCATTTAGTACGTACCTCTCAAGTCTTTAGTTGAAAACACTTATGAAAAATAACAGACAAGCATGGAAAAAAACCCATTTTTATAAATATTAAGAATTTCAGATTGAAACTATATAAATATAAAGTAAATGCATTAAAATAAAGGGTAATGTATGAAAAGAGAATGTATGGATGTTTTATATGATGCTGTGGATTCTTCTGTGCTAGTAACCGCCCGCAAATTCGTTTTCGTGAACAATAAAACGTAAAACCCCGTGTTTTTAAATTCCTGTAGAAATTTTGAAAGGATGAAATTTCTCTTTTCCTACTTCCATATACTCTGAATGTAACCTACATGAAAATTTTTGAGAGAATTGGGAATTTTTGAGGGGATAAGTAAATATATAATATAATAATATATATTAAATTAATAAAGTTCGAGAGAGGACTAAGAGAGAAAAAATAAATAAGCTTCACGCTGTATCACGCATGCAGCAGGGTAGGCAGAGAGGAGAGGGCCAAGAGAGCATCGATTAAAATCTCTGCGGGAATGCAAAATTTAAAATGAAATTCAATTCGGAAGCTTTCTATTTAACGTCTTAAAGTCCAAACGTCTTAAAGTTCAAAAAAGTTGCGGGTGAAGACTAGCACAATATAAAATGAAACAATATGCACATATATAAAATGATATTACTTAAATCATGTAATGCAAGGAATGTCTGTCTTTAATACTACGTAGTTCTGAAACCGCCATTTTGGTTAGAAGAAAGGCCGAAATATATTCTGCAATATGACCTATTTTGTATGAAAAATCGTCTTATTAACACATTTTTTTAGTAAAGTCGATATGGTTTATGCTTTGACGAATGTTATGTATATGAGGAATCTAAATAGTAATAATAAAGCAAATAAAAAAAATATTGTAACCATATAAGTATATTTATTGTACATATAAATAAGGTACTATATTAATTTATTAAACTAAAACGATATATTTAGAATATAATTCCAAAAATATTAATACTATAATTGATATATAAAATTTCGTTTCGTAATATATAAAAAACATATATATTATATATATAAAAAATAAAAAAATACAATCCGAAGAAAAATCAATATATTTCCTAAAAGATGAAAGCCGCAATGCCTTAATGTGACATGCAAAAAAATCCTCTCAAACGATTTGTATTAAATGATTATGCGATAATATTGATATCTATACTTCATAACTACATCTATATAGTTATATCAAATATTTAGTATTATAGATTATATTTAGTATAATTTTGTATAGATTTTTTTATTACTTTTAGGTAAAACTGTGAACGCGCGCGAGCCGCATAGCGGCTGAGGTTGTACTGGCGTATTTAGAGTGGAAAATGTAGTATTTGACCTCAAATGTAGGGAGTTCTGGAAGATTATCTAATAATAAAATTTTATATCAGAAAATAAAAGTCTGTGACAGTTTTCTGTATATAAAAAATACTTAAACAAATAAAAAAATATACTATTAATCAGGACATATTATTAAAATTAGTTATTAGAATGTAAACATGTGTATTTTTTAAATTAAATTTATAGTGAATTTAAAAAAAGGAATTATTGAATAAAATGTGCCGTTTTCTACTTCTGTGGATACGCAATGCTAAATAAGGTGCTTATTGTCTATTTCGTAGAATAAGTATGCGTAACTACAAAAAATATGCTATAGATTAATTTAAATTAATTATAAATAAATTAATATTATTACATTAATTAGACGGTATATAAACATATCAAAAATTAAAAAATTAAATCAGCTTCACGCTGTATCCCACACACAGCAGGGTAGGCAGAGGGAACCTTGTGTTAAGACACTCCGTTCCCCACTTTCTGCCGAATTCTGGAGGTATTGGGTGCTGAGTGGCAGAACTCAACGCCGCGCTTAACCTCGACACCAGAGCGAAGAAAATGGAAATATAAATTTAAGTAAATATTTCATCTCCTCGAGTGGGGACCGAACCCACAACTAGTCGGTTTTGCAGTCACACCTCGTGCCGCTGCGCCACGACTGGCCTCTATAAACATATAAATAAAGTTATTAATTATGATTGTAACTTATAAAATATTTTTATGTTAATTATGAATATAACTTATATGTTCGTGTATGATTGATCGGAGTTTTAGAAAAAAACATTAAATACATTGATCTGTCTGTATCCAATTTAAAATTGTAAATACCACAATTTTTTTATTTTTATAATATTGGTTATAAAAATTATGACAATCCGAATATACAAAAAATGTAACAAAATCAACTATTAAAAAATATTAAAAAACCTATTAGGCATATTCTTAAAAAAAGGAGATTAACACACTCAACATAGCAACACTGGCAACCGTAGCGTAGCTGTAGACCCCGCCTAGTCGCTACGACGCTACGCCGCTACGTTATACGTGCTACGTAAGCAATACACTGGATTACATACATATTTTTTTAAACATATTATTTGTGACCCGCCCTTGTCATGTAACTTTTTTATTTTTTCAAATAACGTGAGATTTTTTATTATAATATTTTTTTCAAAAAAGTAGTGTAGGCAAAGAGAATCTACTGTCAAAACACTGTGTTCTACACCTTAATCTATTAAGTATGGGGTAACTTAACGGTGTACCTATTTTATATTTGTATAACTAATCAATGTAAATGAAAAATGATTTTAAATATACTTGAGAATGAAACAAATTTATCCGACTCGCACTTAACCGGTTTTATTTTATTTTAAGATCTTTTGCAAGAGCGTACAGTACATGTAGAAACTATTATCTTTAAAAAGCTCGAAGACCCCTTCCAAATGGAGAGCATTAATCAATCGAGGTCTACCTCTGCCTCTCTTACCACTCACTCTTCGTTCATAAATCTGTTTTGCCATTCTTTCATCACTCATTCTCTCAATATGCCCAAACACCTGATCAGGTCCTGCTCCTTCATTTTCACCGTAACATCCTCGCCAGCACCTGTCATTCTATGTATTCTTTAAAAAATATATTTAAAAAAGAAGTGGTTAAAAATATTTTTTAATCTAGTAACAAAACACTCCTTTCTCTACAATTTGTCAGTTAAATAATTTCAAAACGCTCCGTAAGTTATTGAGAAAATAAAAAAAAAACAAAGAAAAATTTACCCATTAGTAAATGAAACTCTTTGGCCGGATTAATCGCGTACATTTAGTATTTTTAGAAAACTCGACGTTTTCAACGCTTTGCAATAACGAAACACGATTAATTCTGTTAAATAGTTTCATTTAAAATGTGTAAAAATCAAATATTTTATTCCCTTTAATACCGAATATTTCCAATATTCAGATACATGTTAGTACCTAATTCATGAGGGAGTAACATACAGATACGTTACAAAAGTTAATAATCTCGTCGTTTTGGTCTCGGTACATTAAAGCAATCGAGTTCGCCAGACGCACCCCCAGAGACTTATTTATAAGGGGTGTTGATAAATGAGTAACTTGTTATTTTCAAATCCTCAAAATTCTGGTAAAAAAACAGAACAAGGGCGAGTCGGACTCGCCCACCAAAGAGTTTCGTAAAAAATTGGAGGTATTATTAAAAATTGGAGGTAATTACCTTTTTCTGAAATTCAGGCTTAGCTTAGCCAGAGCCCTTTCATTTGATACCTCACTTGAACTAGCGGCTTTAAGACCAAATTTTGCCTCCTTTTCAAGGCTATTATTCTTTAGAATTTAACAATAAATGTATAGTTTTCAGACTTTTTCCTAAACTATTACTACTTGAAGATACTACCTGCCAAATTTCATAATTCTATGTCAACCAGGAGTAACCTATGAATTTTGATTCCCTTGCCATCAAGGGACTATTGTCGAAATACGCGTTTTTTGCGATATAAACGGCCATATCTTTCATTTATTATAAGTACAGACAACAAAGTGATCTTATAAGAGTTTCTTTGCTCCTTAAAAAGGTACGGAACCCTTAATACCGGCATTTCTTAATATGAATAGAAAAATAATAAACTTGAAGTCTTAACACTGGGTTCATTTTACCTTGTGTGATACGAAAGAGCGAACTTAAATAAAAAACTTAAATATTTTCAAACAGCCTATATGTTTACGAAGGGGAACAATCGCCTGCCACACCGTTATTGGGGAAATCTCATCTCATTTTTACGCGACAACAATGTCATTCTCATTTCCTTTATTAAAATATACATGATTTAAATTAAAAATAACTATTTTTCTTAAATTTTACTATCTGTGTTTGATCTAATGCATTGGCGGGAAAAAAATATCTATTGCGTCAATTTCATTGTATCTCCTATGTCTCCTACTAGGTTCCCTTTGTGTACCTTGCTTTCTGGGAAAAATCATGAAGTTGCAATTAAATTAGTTGCCATTAAATTTCAAAATTAATTTCAAATTACATTTTAATATAACTATTGGAGTCTAGTCGTTTTATTATGATATGAAAAAATCCGCCCCTAAACTTAATGTAGGGGTGAGGCAAATTTTTTTATATGTCGGGCGGCGGAACCCTCTCGCAAATAATAATTTAAATATTTCTCAATTAATTGCAATTAATTAATTGCATTTGCAATATTTTCTTTAATCTTAAAGCAACTATTGCATTTATAAGAATAATCAGAGAAAAGGGAAAATTACACTGTCGCATAGACGTAAAAAAGTTCTGCACATATAAAATAAGATTGAGTGGTAAGAGAGGCATGGGAAAAAGGTCTCAGTATCGAAGATATAGAATGAAAACCCCTTAAAGACATGAGGATCCCCCGGAAGTCACGTATGTGGAGGTTGATGACAGCAGACGAGGCAGAAGAGATATGGGCGAGACCAGACCAGATACCGTAGCGTTTTGTGCTCCATTCTCACTGGCTATTACCGCTCTACGGCTAGAGATAAAGATTGAAGCTAAAAAAAAGTTCTGCGCTTTTTGTCCATTATGAATATAAATTCAAAGGGTAGCTAATCCAATGTCATAAGTACTATAGTTTTACCAGAGGGGGGTATACTATAGATATTGGGGAGTGGCAATGCTGAATTTTATATTAAAGACAGGTTTATAAATGTTAAAAGTATTTTAGTTATTCCTGTCTAAAATAATAAGTAAAATTGAGATGAAGAATTTATTAAAAAGCAATTAACAAGATAAGGCTTACAAATGAAAGTGGCGAATAAAGTATCTAATTTCCATTTGAAAAAACTAACTAACATAATTCACGTTATTACGGTTAGGATTATAAGCAAAGTTTCAGAAAACAAAATAAAGTAAAAAATTACAAAGAAATTGATAATAAAATAAAATCGTAGTAGTGTTTATAGGATATTTGAAACTACGTTGAAATTTCACCATATTTATTAATTGGTAAATTTGATATCAACGTAATCTTGTATCTATTTTCTTTAATTTTTTTCAGTTTCACGCTAGTGTTAAAAATTCCGTACTTTACACACGGCGCTGTGCCTCGTGAGAAAAACAGGAACTGATTCATTACCCCGCTAGGTCACTAATATCTATTGATTTCTTAAATATTATGACATTTAAAGGATTCTAGCGCCATCTTTACAACCAAATGTCAATTAAAATGACAGATTGCTACAAAGTAACAAAATATAATGCCAAAATCCTTTGACAGATGGCGGTAGAAGCTAGTGCTGAGAATTTCCAAAAATGAACTCGATATTTAATTGTGTTGTAATACTTTATCGATTTCCATATATGGGTTATTTTACTTTTCTATCGGTTAAATTAAATTGATGTATAAAATTGATTAAAAATAAATACATGCCAGTCGTGGCGCAGGGGCACAAAGTGTGACTGTAAAATCGAGTGGTTGTGGGTTCGAACCCCACTCGAGTAGATGAAATATTTATTTAAATTTATATTTCCATTTCTTCGCTCTGGTGTCCAGGAATAGCGCGACGTTGAGTTCCGCCACTTAACACACAATTCCTCCAGAATTCGGCGGAAAGTGGGAAACGGAGTGTCTTAACACTAGGTTCCCTCTGCCTACGCTGCTGTGTGCGGCATAAAGCGTGAAGTTGATTTATTTTTATTTATCTGCGAATCAAAAGGTTATATATTCTTGTTTATTTACAGCAATTATATTGTTCGTTTTAGTAAAAATACATTTAGTTTCGTTTATTTCCTTTTGATTTTCAATTATTATATCTAATGAAAAATTAATCAAAAAATAACAACCTAGCGAAGTAATTATTCAAAGTGTTACATCTATTATCAACATTAGCATTCGGGGTCATCGTATGATGATGTGAGTCACGAAAACCTAACGGTCGATTCTATGCATATGGCGTAATTAATATTCTTTGTCACAAAACACTTTTAATGGAATATATTACATAAGTAAAGCTTATAATGATTTGAGCTGCATAAAAAAGACATAACATACATTTGAAAGGAAAACCTTTTCTGGAAATTATAATAATAGTTTTTTTTCCATAAGCAAACACGGTAAGCAACATATTACTAACTATTATTATTATCTGTTATCAGAGAAACGTTAACATTTAAATGATTTCGCACTGCGGACAGTGCGAAATCATTTAAATGTTAACGTTTCTCTGCTACATATGCTTCACAGAAATTGGTCCATTCATGCCTATATTTAGAACATTTTGAACAACAATCTTTGTTTTTCTGTTAACCTGAAATTGACTAAGCCGGGTTATATATACCAAGGAACATTGTTCGATGATTTATGGATGATTCACATGAAAAATGTATTTATGAAGTAGGTGTTTTATATTAGCTATTTCTAATTTGTGATATTTAAATGAAGTTTTATTACTTAATTAAAAATTAAAATAAATGAAAAATTCTATTTTATTACAATTTTGTAGAATATTAAGATTTCAATATAGTTTTAATCTTCTATATGTTTATGTTATTTATTAGAAAAGCTGATGAATAAAACAAAAATAATCATTGAATATTAATTTGTTTTATTAAGGTGTTGGCTTCTGTCGACCAGCATGTAATGTTTGTCAAGTGACCTAAAAGTATTTGTACTATCTAAATTATACCACTATTATAATAGTTCTCCACACCGGCGTCTAAAATTAATAAAAATATTAGATAAAGTTACGGTAGACAGATTGGACTCGCAAGCAATAGCAGATAATATTAAAAAAACTGCTTAGCACAATTTTTTAAAGTGGTTCCAAGAAATGTTCTTACTATAGTAATGACTAAGTGGTGTCCATATATAAATTATATACGCCTTGTCGCGTACCGCTATTTTTTATTGTGAGATCAACATGCTTGATGTATGTACCTAATGGCCGATTAAATTGACAAATTTAAAATTAAATACATATATTTAGGATTTGATGTGAACGGAGTGCAGTTGTGTATCTGAATGAATATTTGCGGGTTCGTTTTTACTCCATCACATCAAAATTCGGCGGAAAATGAAGAATAACATGATATATCATTAAGTTCTCTCACTCTATCCTTCTAAAACAGGCAGATTTGAGGATAAAATCCATCTAACTAATAATCAATGAACATAGCATTTTTATTATGTAACTTTAGTTACCTTAAAAAGGTATGTACATATATATATATATATATATATATATATATGTACATACCTTTTTAAGGTAACTATTTTACAATAACCCTATTTTACAATCACATAATGATACATAATGATAGTGATACAGAAAGAGATTATTTATTATTAGGCGTTAAATATAGCACCTAGCATATTAGCATATTATAATAACTTTTCATAATTCATAAATATTTATATATATATATATATATANATAAATAACTTTTCTAAATTGATTTGTTTTAGGCATAGTTCTTCAAATATATAAACAAATAATAAATGATTTGAACTTAAATCCCACAAATTGGGGAAATTGAGTTAAAATAAAACAAACTGGGTATAATTTATTACATTTCCAGATTGTAAATATTGCGTAAAGTAAATTTGAACAAGAATGATAATTAATAAGGAAATGAATTCCAAAGCTAGCTGCCTACAGACCATTGATCTAAACTTTCGCAAGTCTTGACTCCCACACATCGTGGTTCAAGTGACACCATTATAAACGATCACAATGAATTGCTCTTAAATGATTTTAATTGGACTACAAAAACTACGAACATTTTAACATCGTTTAAAGAATTAATCACACACTTAGGATAAGAAATAACATGAAAATATTGATGTATTGTGATTTTAAGAACTACTTCTCAAAAATATTATTACACTGACGATTATTACAATAAAAGAAAAAAGTGACGAAATTAATTAATTATAAGTTGTTCGTAAACAATTCATAATATACGAGCATGTATACGTATTACGCACGCTAAATATAAATGAGTTCTACAATAAATAATCAATCTTCATATTTTTTAATGAATTTATGCACAATTAAGGCTATAGTATAGCTAAGTAGTAATAAAATAATATATAAATTTATTAATGTTAATTAATTTGAAACACATCTAAAACCAACAAAAACAAAATATAATATAATCAATCGAACAAAAACGGTTACAGTATTTGTTTGGGACAATTACAAGTTTACGATCGATACGAATTCTTGTTAAAGCTAACCCGAGATTTTATGATGTTCGTTCAGGATAACAACAGGACGGTACAAAAATAGTATGTTTGAGGTGAATGATCCCAGTTTTAATGCTCTCGTAAAAACAAGATCGAATTAACGTAGTGACGCAACATTCAGGAAGCAATAAATGTTTTAAACATATGAAAATTTTAGTCTTTTTGCGTGCATGTAAAAAGGGGCAGGACTTTTTTAACTGTCTGGTTTTAATTTTTTTTGTTCCTGCTGGGATTAAATTTAGAACGCGTATTTTGGAGCCAAATTAAGGTGCCATTCAAAAGAAGATTTTATTTGCAGTGCTTGTAATACTATAATACATTATTATATATATTATATATGTAAGTGTAGCACGCAATGTGTGTGAATTCAACTCCCATTCTTAGGAACGTATTTGTTTCTTTTTGGTTCAGCATGATAAAGTGCACGTAATGTCTTTAAAACAGATCAGATTCTGGAGAACAGACCTTAGCACTCATCATACTTTCCACCTTACAAAAACAGCCTCTGATAAAATAATGTTCATGTATGTGGTACTTTATTTATCAAAACGACCCAATATGCAACACAACAAGTATAAACTTCAAGATTTATCAAATCGAATGTTAAAGTGAAATATTTTCACATTTAATGAATACGTCGCGGCTAAAGCTACAGTTGGTTAACGTGATGTAATCGTATTGCCTTGCCGGAGCCCTTTGCAAAGGTAAGGCTCAATGTGACCTCCTTCACTAAATATGGAGAGTTTTGTGAGGCCACCGAGACTTTTTATTACAAGATAATTATTTTTCTCAATTTAACCTCGTCTCCGATTCTTTAGTTTTTTTACATAAAGGACGTTGCTAAGCGATGTTGCGGAAATTTTTAAAATTTCTGTACATTTAGAATGGAAATTGAATTCGACTTTTATTAAAGCATCTTGTTTCTTTTTTGACTATGTGATAAATTAAGACAAAAAATATTTTAGTGATAAATTAAGACAAAAAATTATCGTTTATGTTATATTAATAAAATATATATTGTAAAAACTGATAATTAAGTTTTACTACGATCTGCAATTAACAAAAACTGCTTAAACATACTTATTAAAAAGAAAAAATACATACAATTTTAATTAGTATTTAGAAATCAGCTTTAAAGATAAGGAGAGAAAGTAATGAAATCGATTTCAATATGAGGATATGAGCCTTTATAACTTAGCGATTCTTGGGTGGGCCGTCCGCTCAAATGTACTTGTTAAATTATTTTATTTTCTTTAGATCCTTTACTTTTCGTTAGTGTAAGGGGAGGGAAAGTTCTCTACACTGAATAGTGTTCATCCCAGTTTCTTTATTACGTTTATTTTAAAGCCATTACATATATTGAAGGGCGTTGTCCCAAACCACATATCTATAAAATAAATATCAAATTAAATTAAATATTCAAATTAGCCTTAATGGTAACCGAATTTACAATTAATGTGTACATTTAGAAACTTTTCGACTGCACCTCTATCGCGTCACCAAAATTATGTACATTGCTATCAATTAAATAACTTGTATCAAGACAAGTCTCGAGTCTGCCCACAATCTTCTTCTGTCGTTTACTTAAAACTACACAAGACGGTACGTTTCTCTCGAAATAGTGTTAAAATTAGAATATCCGTTCGTCAGTTCTTAGACGAAATGCGTTCAGTACGATGTGGTAGTGTACTTGTCGTAGTCCTTTTTGTGTATTTAAGCGGATATTGTGAGTGATGTAGTTTAAAAATTAGTTCAACAATCATAGTGTGTTTAAATATAATGTGGTAATAAAAAATATTTAATTAAAGTTAAGAATTATTGTCCATATAGGTACGTATTTATTCCACATTTATTCAAATTGAGTATTTTTTT
The DNA here is from genome assembly GCA_013403705.1 of Heliconius hermathena. Lineage (NCBI taxonomy): Eukaryota > Metazoa > Arthropoda > Insecta > Lepidoptera > Nymphalidae > Heliconius > Heliconius hermathena. The sequence goes on from JAAIXJ010001884.1 coordinate 1,105,793, forward strand.
AAGCTGAATATTTAAAATTCGACTCCCATTAATAACATGTTTCATCGAATAAATTTCAATCAATTTTAAAGTATTTAAATTAATATTTCCATTATCGGTACACTCATTTATCTATTAGCAAAAAATCAACGATTCTAATGTTTTTTGTGAAAAGCTTTTAGCGAACAAATTAAAATAATGGTTGGATGAAAGAGATTTTATGATTTCACTACTCTAATTAACATGCATAACAAAACTTAACTTTAAATAGTTTCTATGTAACAGACTACCATATGCAGGACTGAGACTACTTCAAACGTAAACATCAAGCGTAAACACCAAGTCTAATGACTCACAATGACGAAGTTTTCATTATCATATCACAACCACAAGCATACGTTAGTTGCAATCTGACACTGGAAGCTATTTGTCGTTTAACACGTACGCGTACTGAGCTAAACTTTTATTGTTATTATTTATTTCCATTTACATATTCATTCAAGGCTGTTTTAATGAGTGAACGCGAGCGACGCAGCCTGGGCTGGCGTGCAAGATAGTGCGTATTTTCCTCAACGACGAGAACAAAGGGAATTTATTTGCAAAATTTATTTAACACTTTCCAAACGGTAACCAGCCTGTTGATCTGGGCACGTGAACGTCGCATATGTGAAAACGAGACGATGCGAGCGATCGTGGTGCGCGTGTAAAAAAATCGAATGCAAAAATGATTAAAAGGAACGGTGATAATGTATTTGCGATCGCGTCGAGCAACAATCAGTGTCAAGGCGGTCGGAGCGCTGTCTCGCTCTGCGGCGCCGCCACGAGGATCCCGCGAGCCACTGCCGCTAGGATGACGCAGCCCGACGCGCATCACAACACCAAGGAGGCCAACATCGCCCTCTCGACCTACGTGGAGAAGTGGAAGAGCAGATACGAGGATGCCGAGAGGAAGCACAAAACGTACCTCCTCAAATCGGAAAAAGGTTGGTACTATTCATTTGAACTCGGAAATCTCAAATTTTTCCCACTTTTTTGTGAATTCACCGCGCATGCTCCAGTTGGCCGGGTCGTATGCGAACGAAAGTGCGAATGGTAAATCCTAGTCTCGTATTTGTCGGATTATGATAGGCGATAACCTGTTGCTTACACATTATATATTCTTAACTTGTACGGCTCTGAGATAAAAAGTTCTCTAACTTTGGGTGTGAAAGCCGCGCCTTTTAAATTATTATTTATAAGTAAATATTATGTTAAAGCCGCGTCAGATACGGCTTTATAACTAGATATCATTACTACTGCGCAATACACCTGGCGTAATTTACCTTCGGTCTGTAAATGATAACTTCACGTTCTCTGACATTACAACGCTTTTGAATGAATTTCGATATTTTTTTAATAAATTTGTAAATCGATTAAAATTTTGCAACACTATTCACGTCACATTTTTATTATTGTCAAAAATGATGTAAAAAGTGACTATTATTCTTTACGTCACATTTTTAATAATGTGAAAATAATATAAAAAGTGGCTACTATTATTATGAATTATTATTGGTTTAATCTAAACATATCTCGTTGAATTTGAAGCATTATTCAGTATAAAAAACAATGAATATTTTTATAAGTGAAAGGGGTGAAAATATGACAATAGTTCATCTACAACCACAACTAAAGTAATTTACAACATTATAATCGGTAAATAATTTGTTTTTATTAAAACACTATGTAATAAAAACTACAAAGTAAATATGTTGATCCAAAAAACTAATTTATATATCCAAATATTATAATTAAAAAAAAAACATTTTCAAAATATAGGAAATTCCACTTATTAAATTATTTATTATTTCGTTTAATTTTACGAAACGCATGAATAATGATGATCATTTCAACTTATTTTTTAGCAGCCCTGTCACTCAACAGTTATTTTAGTTGACTCTGCAGTAATTAAAGTTTTGTTTATATAACATGTAAATCTACACTTCAGTAAACAATTTTATAATTTCACTTATACAGAATAAGAGAATGTCATTATAACAATATATTTAAAGGAATGTTACAAGATGTTTAAAGTATAAATGACTTTTAATGGAGTTTATTAAAAGTTAACGAGCTATGTAAATATTTATGAGGCTATCATGATACACACCATAAACACAACAGTTATTGATTTGGTTCTGATACAGCCAAATAAATTATTTTTATTTGTATGCTCAGGTAACAAAACAAGATTTCAAAACTTGGGTAGTGTGTTAAGAACAAAGTTTCCTAACACTGAGTTTCTTCAGCTTATTCTGTTGTGAAGCTAAAATGCCAAGAATTTGTAAACATCTGTATTTGGATTTGGATTGTCTATATATGTCAAACTTTGTTGACCTCTTGCATATAAAAGAAGGCCTTTTAAGTATTATTTGTATTGGTAAAAAGATACAAGGCAACAATCCTTATTTTCACTAATAACCAATATGTTTGAAGTTTTTTTGTTTACTTTAACAGATTTCATTATTCAAACTGATTACTATGGATATGACCTGGTCAGACATATATTTTGTCAACTTTTTAAAAATTGTTAGCTATATATGTATTATTTTACCTCCTACTTAAATAAGGCTTAAAATTAGACATATCTCGGTATTTATTTTTTAAGGAGATGACATGGGATTATTTCAGATATTTGGATTGCCTTTTTCTTTATTAATAACTTAATATTACTTTAATAACTGCTAGAATTGTACTAAATAACAATATTTTATTAATATATTCATACGCTAGTTATAATTTTTTTGAAAGTTTTAATTTGGATTAATTAGTTGCTGTAATATCCCTTTTTTTGGTATAATTTTATTTTTCAATATAATATGTTAGTTTTGCTTAGAATATATGAGTTAGTAACACAAACAATTTACTTTAAAATAATGTCTGTTTAAAACAAACAAGGACAATCTTGAATAATATTTAAGCCGTAATGATTCAAGCCATTAACTAAAGTTTGTACATATTTAAAGAATGACAATGACTTATTGGTATACTTATAGGTATTGGTTACTTATCTATATATATATTATAGCTAAAACTTATTTAATATATCTAAAATAATAACAAATAATGTGATTTTGATTCTTATATGGGAGAATGATTTATATGGGAGAATGATTTATTTGCGGAAATACCGCACACAGCAGTAGGTATAGCGAACCTTGTGTGAAGACACTCCACCCAAGTTTTGTAAAGTGATGCTTAAAAATAGTTTATAAAATAACAAAAGTAAATAAATAGTAAAGTTGATTCATACTAATATGGACGTACCATATTAATATGAGACTACTTTACTATGAGGCCAGTCGTGGCGCAGCGGCACGATGTGTGACTGTAAAACCGACTGGTTGTGGGTTCGATCCCCACTCGAGGAGATGAAATATTTACTTAAATTTATATTTCCATTTCTTCGCTCTGGTGTCGAGGTTAAGCGCGGCGTAGAGTTCTGCCACTCTACACGCAATGCCTCCAGAATTGGGCAGAAAGTGGGGAACGGAGTGTCTTAACACTAGGTTCCCTCTGCCTACCCTGCTGTGTGTGGGATACAACGTGAAGCTGATTTATTTATTTTATTTACTTTACTATTCCCACTCCATGTTCCATGTTCCATGTCTCACTCTATGTGTTCCATGTCTTCTACACAAAAAAGATTTCTTCAAAACTAAAGTCAACCTCTCTCTGAACAGTATCTCTAGATATGTCCAGTTGATACAACTCCAACATCCAAAGGTTGCCTGGAAGAGATTGCTTTAAGCGATAAAGTTGCCTTGTACTTTTTTGTAATATTTTTAAAGTTTGTATGTTGTTTTGTTTTTTTTTGTCTGCAATAAAGTATATTTATTATTATTATTAATATGTCCATGTAAAACTCAAATCTGCTATCTTTATCATAATATATTTATAAAACAAGTTGCTCAAGCAAACAAAGTATTATTTGCTTAGATCTTTCAAATGATGCAGCAGGTTTTAATGCAGTTTTTGTGGTATAATATTTATTTATACTATAATATATTATTAGTATAGCCTGAGTTGTCATATACCAAATTTTGAAATGAAATTGATTTTTTTAAATATATATTTTTTAGTTTTTACAATAACACAATATTTGTGAAAAAAAAATCTACTTTCTAATTTATAATTCAGTAATATACATAGTTATATTTGAGTCTGTCATGACGCAGGGGCAAAAACGTTTGACTGTGCGACAGTTGTATGATAGATTCCGACTCTGAGGAGTATATTATAATATTTAGTATTTTCATTTTCTCCCTCTGATAACGGAGGAAAAGCGAGGCGTTGAGTTCCGCCACTCAATGTGCAATGCCTCGTGAAGTCGGAAGTGCAGAAACGAAGAGTCTAAATGGGAACGGAGTGCGTTAACATAAGGCTCCTAGGTTCCCCCTCCCACAAAGTGAAAAAACACTCCGTTACAAAAAAATAAAAAAAAAAATAAGAAAAGTTACAAAAAAAGCGAAATACTGCATGTATATTATGAATAGCAAAATTCAACGCCGCGCTTTGTCTTGCCAGAACGAGAAAATGAATACTAAGTCATTCCCTTGAATGGAACCGAACATATAACCATCACGCTTCCAATCAGATCCTGTCCCATTGCACCATGGTGACCTTAATTCTTCGACTACATGGCATTAGTCCCGGCTTTGATTGCCAAGGTTTGCCTTCCGACTCAAACTACTCCATTTTGCACGATATTCAACATTAACTCTATTGTTATAATATTTTTATTTATTTTCACGAAAATCTACAGATAACAATGTACCAAACGATTCAGAACAAAATTATAATTTTAATAACGTTATGTTGTAAAATATTTATCTAAACACGTTTGTCAGATAAGATAAATTATACAATCTAGAAGCATATTCCATGATAGTTGTCACAATCGTAATTAAACGCCGTTTTCGTGAAAATAAGACGTATGACTGTGGATGCGATGGTTGTGGGTTCGATTCTCATCCAGATTTTTCTTCGTTCCGTCACCCAACACGTGAATTCAGATGAAAGAAAAATGTTAATTATATATCCCCGGAAATATATGTTGATGTATAAATAAGTAATGGAAGTATTTAAATTATTATAATATATTCTTAATTTTTAGCATTGCGTGTATGGCGGAACCCTTACACCTCTAATAAAAATTATTAGATATTTTAAAATATATATAATATAACATTATTTTAAGTATTATTTACACTAGTGACCCATTGATCTGTTATCCAATATGTCAGGTACAAGCGCATTGTACTGTATCGATACGCGTTAATGGTCAACCGGGAGGATAAATCCGAAGGTATAATATCTCGTATCAAATTTATTATCCTTGGTTTATATGACTATCTCATATGGTCTAGTTAACGTTATGAGAACTATGATTTACTTTATAGTCCTTTGGTCTTGAGATAGGGCAATTTTATAAGTTGAAAGTCTTAAGATAGGGTATATTTATAAATGGTCTCTTTGTAAATTATATTTTTTAGTTTTAATAGAGATAATCGAGTTTTCTTTAGATTGTAGTAATTTTCGATGTTATGTCCGATTTATTTCTTAAATTTTTAAAACTTTAGTCATAAAGGATTTTTTATGTTTAAAAATAATCTTAAAACGCTGTTATGTTGAATATTTTCTCAACAATTTTGTTTATCTAGTTTATTTAGTATTCATCGATCTGGACTGGTCTGATATGATTTTATCATCTTTGGTTAGAAAAATAACATTTGACATATACATAACTTATAAAAGGCTAAAATATTCTTCCAGAATATTTATTTTATATTTATGAAGAATGACGATCACTATAATCTATAGAAGAAAAGTAAAAAAAATGTTGTATAAAGAAAATATAGCTTGGGATTTAAATTTGAAATCCCAAGTTGAATGTCATTGTTTTTCCGCAAATCACCTAAAGCTTACAGTAGGGTTTGGCGCTCCGTTCTCTGTGGCTAAGTGGCTACCCTACTAGGGCAAAAGTAAAGTAAAGTGAGAAGCTAAAAAGAAAAGAAACAAAAAATAATAACAACTACATAATTGATAATAATCATAAAAAAAATGTAAGCTTTTTTTCTTCCCACCAGCAAAACGTGAGCATGATGATCTCCAGCGCCGCTACAACATCGTCACAGAGGAACGCAACCACTTGGAAGCTGAGCTTAATGACAGGGAGAAAGAGCTCAACAAGCTGCGAGCTGTGTCTGAGAAGCTGTTCAAGGAGTACCAACAGCTTAAAAATAAGCATGAGATCGATACTGGAGTTATGCAGAAGTAAGTGATTTTTTTTATAGCTACACGCTGTTTCCCGCATGTATAAAGGTAGGCAAAGGGAGCCTAGTGTTAAGACACTGTGCTTGCAACTTTCCGAATCCGTTTTGCCTCGTCACCAGATGTAAGAAATGAAAATATTAAATATTTAATTTCCTCGAGTGGGAATCGAACCCACAACCTGTCATATTTAGAGTCGCACGCTTGTGCCCATGCGCAACGACTGGCCTCGCTCTAGCACCACGACTGTATTCAAAAATAATATTGATTCAATTAAAATTTGCTTTGCGCTGTATTCCGCATATTACTAACTAGTAGGCAGAAGGAATCTAGTGTCAAGACATTATTACTCACCATTTTTTAAAACATTGAGTGACGAAACTTAATGCGGCACTTTATCGTCTTACTATAGCGAGGAAATTAAAATAATTCATTCCCCCAAGTGGGATTCGAATCCACAACCGTCGCATTAGAATCATACGTTGTGCCGTTGCGCATGACGGCCTCCAATTTGTGATGTTGATTATTAAAGACTTTCGTGCTATCAATATGGTATGACAATAGGTATTTCAGATATTTTTATTTTATCATGTCTTGTTTGGTCGCTGTAGAGAGCCGAGAGAGAATCTCCGTTCTCCACGTTTTCTTAATTGTAGAGGCACATTTATAAAAACATTTAATATTATAAAGTGTGGTGCTTAATTTCACGCATACTAGGGGGAACCTACAATTTATTATCATGAACATTCTCATGTAAACTAAAATTTTTAACTACATTATACCTTAAACACTCTGGGATATAAATTTTCTTTTTTCTTTTTAAATGTAGAGAGAATCATGTTTTTATCACATTTCTTTCCTAATCTAGTCCTTGATGTATTAGAGAAAGTGCGGCGTTAGGTTCTGCCTATAAGTCGATATTCTTGACAAAAGAAAAAAAATAAACTAATATATCCCTTTGTCCTTTTCCTACCTCACAAAACGCAGGATTTGCATAAATTTAAGTGAAAAAATAAAATTACAACCTTCCTATTTATATTACGTTGCGTCAAACTCGTCCAAATGGAAAATTGCCTACAATTAGTAGAAGGGAGACGAAATGAATTGTTAATGACTTGGGGACACCATATGGGGAAAACTCTATAGAAACCTACATACCATTATGGCATCTAACTCTAGTTCATAAGGTCCAAATTCGCTTTGTTATATGTAAATACTCGTTCATTATTAAAAGGAAAGAGTATTATTTATTTATACTAATTAATATTAAATATAATAATTTAGTACGGAATGTAAGTTCACTCAGTCTAGACATTTTTTGTCAGTTTTGTCATGCCTTTTTGTTTTTGTTTTGGACCTGTGGCTTTTTATGATGGGAAAGTGAGTGTTGCCATATTTTACGAATGAATTAGAAATTCAAAGAAAATATGTAAATATTACAACTTGTTTATTGATTTTACCATCATTGACTCGATCATATGTCGTAAAATACAAAAAAATATATAAAAAGACGGACAAAACTGGAAATTTGAATTGAAAATCAGAGCTTTTCAAAAATAAACATTGACACAATGGGAATCAACAACCATTGAGCATGGCTAAAGTCTGACAATTTTACAGGTTACAATAGGAAGCGATCTAGTCATAATAAAATCAAAATCCTTTTACCTTCAAAAGAATGGAAATGAAATGTAAAAAGACTACACTTGAGGCTTCGCCCGCATGGTCAAATGGAAATAACTACAATAGTCTACTTCGGTAAATGGAATATAAGACACAACAAGATTTTAGTAATTCAAACAACAGTAGTTTCTGGGATAAGCGCATGCTTATCCCAGAAATTGTTGTTCTTGTTCAACCATACAAACTCTTTAGCTGTATAGTTTAAGTATATGCATAGATTTTTTATAGAAAAAGTCGGGATGGAGCGCTAGTGTATATTTTTAAATATATCACAAACATTTCGCAAGCAATTTGCATTGAGTTAGAAAGTATGAATTATTTATGTAAACGTTATATCGATATTGACTCGATATTATAATTATAAACTAAATTTCAATTCTTACGGTCGCGTCTTCCAACCATAAGTGTTCTTATTATAAAAAAAATTGTTTTTATTATGGCCTTAGGCTGTTATTTGGAATGCCCAATAGTGTTAAGTGTTATCTGTGTTTATAAAAAAGTAAAATTTAAATATTTGGACGTGTGTGAGTGCGAAATTGAAATCGAAATGTAAGTATTGTTTACTATTTTTAATACGAAACATTTTAAAAATATTATATATTATACATTTGGTTTGTTTTTAACTATTATAATTATTTTTACATATAATATTATATTAAGATAATAACATTAAAAAAATCCTGTTTATTTTTGCGGGTGCTGTTAGTTTTTTTAGAGGTTTCTGGTGCCATATCTCGGGGCACTGGACAGTCCCGTTTTAAACGAGACGCCTGGTCACGTTAAGTATATACCAGCAGGTTCCTTTTTTCCTTAAAATGTACGGAACGGTTCCGCTTTTGGCGAAAGAATATCTCTTTTTTACGTAAAATGTTTAAAAATTCCTCTGTTCCCTTAAATAAAATCTGGCGACGCTGGTATGTACCTATATATAAATATATTTCTTTAAGAGACTTGAATTCACTGCCTGTACGTTTTTAACTATGTCAACTCCAATTGCGACAGAGCATCAATATAATAAATTATGTTTCATATTTTAATATTATACTTAATGGCCTATGTTATTTATGTACGAAGAAAGTTCCGATAATTTATTAGTTTACTAGCGACCCGCTCGCGGCTTCGCCCGCTTGAATTAGATGATTATTCATTTAAGAAATAGAGATATTACGAACANATAACGAATGCTTGAGCAATTGTGACATGTTTTGAAATATTATTTTCCACTTTCCTTTCATCTTTTGTATGATGGAAGTCAACGCCGCGCTCGATCTCCAGTGCTAGGAAATGAACATAACATCTCAAAATTGGGCGTTTAGTGGGAAGCGAAGTGTCTTAATAGCTACCGGGTTTCTACTTACCTTGCTATGCGGGAAAATGCGTGAAGCTGCTTTTTTTTATAATAGCTAAAAATCATTACTTCACTGTGAATAAAGTGAAAACTATTCAGGACAGGTACATAAAATAACTACTACACGTGTGTGTAAATATTACAAACATACATTACTCATTATTAAGAACAAAAAGCCGATGAGACAGTACATCTAAATAATTATTATAATATATTCATATTAAATTGTATCGTATTAGTCGAGTCATTTTTAATCTATACTTCTATACTAATATTATAAAGCTGAAGAGTTTGTTTGATTGAATTTTTATGTTGGATAGTACATTATGATGTGATGTACACGTTTCTATGTAAACCACTTTATCAGCGGTAATTACATCGGGCACTTTTATACGTTATGTATATGGGAGTAAGAAGGAAGGGGAGGGGAGGTGGGGGGGGGGGAGAATTAACCGTGCCCACCCCAATTTGACTTAAAAAAAAATTGCCCCTAAAAAATTTAAAAAAAGCTAAAACGCCGGAAAATATCTGTAGATACGCTAATGGTCATGTCTTTTAATTATTTTCATTTAATAACGCAGACAAAGCCACACGTATATACTAGTATAAAATATGTATGAGAATCATAAACAAAGGTCTGCTATTAAGTTGACGTAATATGTTAGAAATAGACCTCGGTATGCACTATTCACATAATAAGACCTAGTTCTAAATAAGCGTAGGTTGTGACGTTTTATCATTCAATGTTTTAATGTTAATTGGATTTATAGTCGCATTCACAGATGTATACCAACGGTTCAATGATATTAAATTATTTGTACTGTATTTTTTACTTATACCTACTGAATGGTTTGTATGAATATAGTAGAACTATGCTCCGTTCTCCATTTTTAACCTATTTAATAAATATTATAGGATCGAAAGGCAAAGTAAAACACCGCAACTCTCCCTTGTAATATACTTTTTCATCTATAATATATCGAAACTTTTTTGATTATAATCTTTTGTCAAAGCTAGTATCGAACTCATAGCCACATGTTGTAGAATTAAAAAAAGGAACACCATAATTATCCCTACTAATATTATAAATGTGAAATTTACTCTCTCTGTTTGTTAACATGCACGCCTAAACTACTGAACCAATTTTATTGACATTTGGTACAGACATAAAATGAACCTAAAAAAGTCATAGGTCACCTTTTAACAGGAAAAAAGTGTATAGGGAATAAAAGTTGTATTATAATTGTATGGTGGTTACATTCTATTACTACTAGATATTTTTTAACTTCACGCTGTATCCCGCATATAGCCGGAGAGAGACACGCCGTTCCCATTAAGACTAAGATTTCCGTTCCCCACTTCACACCGAATTTTGAAGGCATTGCGTTGCAAGTGGCGGAACTCAACGCCGCGCTTTGCGTTGTTACCAGAGCAATAAAATGAAAAAAATAAATATTTAATTTTCTCGGGTAGGAATCGAACACACAGTTCCTCGGTTACGGCTGCCATCACGACAGACACGTATTTTAATTTATATTTTTCGTGTTTCCAGGGTTATGCAACAGGCTGGTGAATGGTACAAACAGAATAAGCAGTTAAAAAGACGGAGTACAGCCCTCTTACATGCATTGCCCACAACTGTAGACATCGATCTTACTGACGCTACTGACTCTGGTAAGTTAAGCACTTATTATTAAAGAGTTATAGCCCTATGTTTTGTTTAAGTGGGCTATAAAATATTTAACATTTTAACCGTTTTCCCGTGGGAATTTGGAAAATGCATTCTTATTGTTGTACCTTTCACCCCCCAAGGAACCTGTAAAATTAAAATTTTAGCTTTCTATGGCAAGTAGTTTCAATTGTGCGTTGTCTGTTAATAATAGAAGAGTATAGTATATCTATACTTACCTACTTATATTATATTTAGCTGTGCTAATATTATAAAGCCTGTTTGGTTGTACGCATTAAAGTCACAAACTATTGATTTAAATTGAATAATTCAAAATTATATTTACACTTATTCAGTATTTATTAGAATAATTTCATGTACCTTAATGTTATACGCCTTTTTGTTCGAGATAAGCCAAATTATACTAGACGATTAGATTATTATAGAAACTTACAATGCTTTTTTTTTCTTTTTTTTAAATATACTATATGTGTTTTAGCATTTTTTATAGAGTAAGCAAAGACGGATTGTTGGTAAATAATTTTTAAAAATAAGGAATATTATTCATATTTTTAAGACGATACAGATATTATTACTGAAATAGACTACAAATTTATACTCTATAGTAGTATTTCTCAAAGAAAACCTTAAAGTTTACGTCCAAAAATTAAGAATTATGTCACACGTCGTTCTACGGAAAACTTATTTAACAAATATTGAGTCACAAGTTATTTAACTAGTAGATTAGATTATACTTCAATTTCTATGTAAATGTGGCCTTTTTGCGTAATCTGACGTATACATGATATGCGTAGAATATTTTAACGTATGAGGAAATTGTTTAATTTCTTATAAAAAATGCATTTTCACTCGTAATTGGTTATAGAAGTGATCTTATTAAATTAGTGACTCATTTCTCCGTGTTCTACTTGTTCCTTTAAAGATATGGATACTTCATCCATATCATTATTTAAAACAAATTCAAAATTTACAATAACGGTGCAAAATGACAAGTCCATTGTGTGTCAGAGAAGCAGTGTCTGACTGTAAATGCAATGGTTGTAGGTTCGATTCCCTCTCAGAGTTTAAGATTTTAATCATTTCCTCGCTCTGGTAAAACAATGAACGGCGTTGAGTTTCGCCATCAAATGTGAAGAACGATACGTTTTGACCCTAGGTTTTTTCTACCTACCCTACTGTACAGGATAAGGCGTGGAACTGAAGTGTAAAACGACCTTGTCATTAACTTCTCATTCGATCATCGAACCTGTGACTTTCACCAAACAATACGCTTTACTAACAAGTTTTTAAGAAGTGAGTCCGACAGTTAAAGCTATCGCAATTTTAAATCACATATATTCGTACGTTTAAATGTACGGGAACAATAAAATTATTCATGCAATGATTCACTTTGTATATAGATAAAGAGAGCTAAATGCGTTTTATCATATAAACAAAGTTCTTTATTGCTTTTTTTTATTTTGGTAGTAATTTTTTTTACAAACAGTAAAACATTGTGATTAACTTCTCTATTTTACTTTGACTTTATATTTTTTGTTTATTTTAATTTAACTTCATGTTTTGTATTTGAGTCACGGTAATTTGAGACCCCTTTATTTATTTATTTTTTGTTTAAAAAAATACCGCCCATTTCTTCGTCTAAGGTATAAATTACAATTTTGGTTTTTATATTATAGTTTTTTTTTTCTTAGTTTTGTTAGTTGAGTTGAATATATTATTTGAAAGTGAATCGTCGTCGCCTTAATGTATTAAGGAAAAATCGTGAAATTCTATGAACAAATTTTCAATAACTTTTAACCTTAAAATTGTTTTGATTTAATAATATTGCAAATGTTCAGATATTTCTATTTAAAAAAAAAAAATTTTTTTTTAATTCTTATCTCAATTAAAAGTTTAACATCATCAGGCGAAACTTTGGACTCAATTGCACAATAACATTATTATTTAATGTAATTAAATTTTAAGTTTTTATTACTCAATTCAAATATCCTCTCCAGCATCAGACACGAGCAGCAACGAGGAGGTAGAGTTCCTCAAACGCACGGTGAGCGAGCTGTCCGAGCAAATAGCGACACTGCAAACTGAAGTGAACACGGCGCGGCTCCATGAATTTGAAGCACATGAGGTTAATGTGCAACTTACACAGGTGGGTGGGATTGATTTTTTGTTGTTTTTGTTGTCTATCTAAGTTCATTTACCGTGTTGATATATAAACTATTTTGAAAATCCTACATTCGCATTTTTTTGAAATTTTTCGTAGATATCGCTTTTTGGCTGGGTGGTTACGCTCAAAGTAATACAATATCAGGATTTCTCCCGCAATTTGAATGCGTTCATAATAATTATTGCTGATTTGATAAGTAAACAAATTGAACTGCTTTATCAGATCTAGAGTATTCCAAGAAATTCTCTAAAAATAAACTTGTAACTTCATTTTCTACGAAAATAGTAATACAATGACTGAATAATTAGTCAATCGGTTTTTACCATGTGTACGTAATATATCTATTTACGCGAATTACGAACAATATAACGGAAACCATCATAGCGCAGTGGCACAGAGTGTGATTGTAAACGCGACGGTTGTAGGTTCGATCCCCAGTCGAGGGAATTAATTATTATACATGCTATAGGGTAGGCGAAGGGAATCTGATGTTAAGATATTATATATAATAATTAAAATATCTCTTAATTATTATATATAATGTCTTAACACCAGATTCCTTTCACCTACCCTATAGCGTGAAACTGAAAAAAATATATTTAATATTTGTAGGAGTTGGAGACGGAGAAAGAAAAGAGTTTACAGCAACAAAAAGAGTTAGAAGAAATTAAAGGACAGTTGGAAAGACATCACCGTGTTTCCAAATTGTTGTTAGACGAAATGGCCGCATTGAAAAATGATGCTGATAAAGATAGAGAAATGGCGGAAACGTGAGTGCTTTTTCTTTATTTTTTTGTGTATATTTGTAGGTAAAGTTGTAATGAAAGAGAAATTCCGACATAAAATTCTGACATTAATGTCTGTATACAATGATGCGTATACGTGTCACAATTATCTTTGCAATTAGAGACACCCACATTCATACAGCAACAGTCTTTGTATTCACTGAGTGTACCGTGAATAGAGTCGTAGTCTATTCACATCTAATAATTGGGACAGAATTGTTGCCTAAATTATAGATTTTTTCTTATTTGATTTCTTCAAATAACTACTAAATAAGAAGGAATATATTATAAGAAGGTGTTTCAAATTTCTGGATTACAACAGATATTTTTATTGGTTTTAGTTTTTAGATTAAGTTTCAGATCTCACTGAATTGATTATTTGTTATAAGTGTTTTGTTTTCTGGAGAAGACCAAATAAGATATAATAAGAACCTATATCCTAGATATAGAAGAATAACCTAGATCCTACCTTCTCCATGTCCTAGTGGTAATTAAACAAAAACATCATTCCTTCTAATTCTATCTTTCGGTAAAGGCAAAAACAACAATTGCCAAATATTCCCGTTGGGTACTCAGCGCCGCGCTTAGCCTCAACTGTAAATGAAAAAAATATCAGAATATATTTTTATTAATGTGGAAATTGAACACACAACGCTTACAGTTAGTCAGACGGCTTCGTATTGTTCATGAGAATAGTTATAAATAGCGCAAATTATTCATTTGCAACTAAATATATGGTTATTTAGTTAAAATTTAATATTTTTTTTTTACTTTTTAAGTAAAAAAGAACCCACACTAATTTTTCACTATCCTTTATCAGGTACAAATCAGAAGCTAGAGATGCCAAAAAACGTGCCAAGGTCCTGGCACATCAGAGTGCACTACTTCTTGGGGAACTAGGGGAGTTAGGTCCAGACGAAAGGCTAGGACTACTTCTTGGTGAAGTGGATAGTCTCCGAGATGCCCTAGAACACCAGGCCATGAGGCATAAAGACCAGCTTGAGGAGTTGCAGGTATGGACTACTAAGTCTTGATGTGTTTTATCCAAGAATTTCTTGGTGTATTGGTTTTGGATTAGCTGTGACTTCTTTTTATTTAATATATTGTGCTGGGTTATTAAATAATAAATTGCTTAATTGTAATATGGATTTTATTTAGGTATATCGTTTTGTTTTTATTTATAACTTACTTACGAACCTGGTAAATTCGGTACTATCAAAATCATTTATTTAAAAAAAAGTACAAAAAGCCCAACAAAAACTTTAAAGTATAACGAAAAAGCAAATTTTTTTATTATCTTCATTACAAGTGAGAATCGAACTTACGATTTGCAACATTCAAAGCGAATGACAATTTTATATCAAATATTGTTTTTTTTTCCTTAAGCTATCTCGCATATAGCAGGGTAAGCAGAGGAAACCTAGTGTTAAGACACCCCATTCCCCACTTTTTACCAATTTTTTGCTTATTACAACCAGAGAGAATAAATGAAAATAATTCATTCCCAGAGTAGAGATTTACCTCACACTGTTATACTGATTACTAATAATTTGAAAAAAATTGCAGCTAAAATTAGCAGAAAAACACGAAGATACCGACATTTTACTATGGGAAGAGAAAATTAAATTGGCCGAAGAAGATGCTCAAAAAGCTTTAGCGAGAGCAGAGAAAGCAGAGAAGAAACTCACCGAAATAGAAAAGAAACCGAAGAAGTCTAATTTAATGTCGAGAATAAGTTATTTTGAAAATGGCGGCAATGAGAAGGTTTTAGAAGTCAAGGAAGTAAAAGAAGTGAAGGAAGTTGAGGAAGTTAAGGAAGTAAAGGAAGTGATGGAAGAGATGGTTGTTGGTGAGTCTTTTTTTTATATCTATTTTATATCTATTTTTTTATATATTTTTCGTTTTGTTTTGGTTTTTAGTAACTAGGTACAGTCCATGAGGCTTAAATTTAGCTTTGCATTAGTTCACACTAAACGAATATAAAGTGTAGATATGACGTCACTAGCGTGACCTAAACTGATTTATATTGCATTTTGACTCAATAATAATGATTCAATAAAATCTGTCCAGCCATTTGAAGATTATCACATATTTTCTAGTTCATGAAAGGATGTATATAAAATATACTTTTGTGTATTTTTATTTTTTGATTATTATATCATTCTTATTATATCTAATATTACAGAACCAATACAGGAACAACCACCAAAACAACAAAGCCCACCTCCTTCCCCCACTTCTTCTCACACTCCTTCCCCAATTCTCCCACCTCCACCGCCTCCCGTTATGCCACCCCCGCCTCCCCCTCCGCCGCCTCCACCCACGGTGTTTAACACTACGCCGTCTAAAGTAGAGGACATGGCGGATATGCTAGCAAATAAGGGAGCGCAGTTGAAGAAAACTAAGCAAAATGGTGGTGAGTAACGTTTTTATATTTTTTTATATATATAGTCGCTAGGTTCTGTCAAGTAACTAGTATTTTTTTCATTCCTTAATCTCCTCCACTCCTTAATTACTCCTGTAACCGCGACAGGTTCCGATTCCCACTCGAGGAAATGAAATATTTAATATGTTCGTTTCCTCGATCCGGTGTCGAGGCAAAAACGTGGCGTTGAGTTCCCCTTCTATAATCCTCCAATGCCTGCAGAATTTGACGGAAAGTGGGAGGCGGAGCGTCTATAAATTAGGCTCCCTCTGCCTACCCTGCTACGTGCAGGATAAGCTGAAAAAAAATGTTATATAAGCGTCCAAAAATATGCATTATCTATTACCTTTATTTATTTTTTATTTCTGCCATCCGACTTAAAATATACGCCTTATTTCCGGCCTTGAGTTCCGCTTCCGATCAATTATTTAAACTTTCATAAAATGATTTCCCTATATCCTAAAATACTTATTCTTTATTTAAAAGTATAATACGTTTTGTCTCTCTTTATGTCTCTTTTTAATTTTTCCAATGTGTACAAAGAAACGCGGTGTTAAGTTCCGCCACTCAACACACTGTCTCAAAATGTTGGTGGTCATGGGGAACGGAGTGTCTTACCATTAAGTTAATTCTACCTACCCTGCAACGTACGGGATAAAGGGTGAAACTAATACAACAGTTTTTTTCCTATTTTCTTATTCCTATTCTTGTCGTGTACTAGGCGGTGCAATAGACGCGATAGTGGATCAAATCAAAGGCGGTAAGTTCCAACTCAAATCTACCTGGGAGAACTTTATGGAGAAAAAACCTAAAGATGACCAACCTGAGGCCGTCAAGGAAATGCTACAAATATTGGGAACTTTAAGGAAAAGGAGGAATGTTAATAGACCTAATGCTGTGACAGATGAGTGAATTACAATACAGTACGGTCGACTAGTCGTGGCCGCCCTGAAGTTAGATTTTCTTAACTTCTGTGCATTACTTACTTTTGGTCGGGAAGAAAATGAAAGGTAAGAAAAATCTTAAAATCTAATTTGCAGAGCCATGTACAGCTAACCTCAGAGCGGCCACCACTCCGGGCGTACTGTATATATTACTAATAGAAATATAAATATATACTAAGAGTATGTATGATACATTCTAAGTGATTGATAATTAACAGTATTCGGATAAAAGAATATCCGGACGTTCGAATGATTAAAGAAGTTCATAAACTATGACGTCACTTTCCTATACTTGTAGAAACAAGTCAGACAGAAGTCTAATAACAAATTAAGTTTTTTGGTTTTAAAAAAAAAATTTTGGTCAGTTTTTTTTAATTTAAGTGTTATATAAACATCCATATCTTTTCATTATGTTTTATGAAACGATTTAATGTTTTAAAATAAGGTAGAGGTATTTAGCTGTGGAATAATATTACATTGATTTAAATCGCCATATTTTAAAATTGAATCTTGAAATTTTAGAATTGAATTGTCGTGGCGCAGCGGCACGAGGTGTGACTGCAAAACCGACTGGTTGTGGGTTCGATCCCCACTCGAGGAGATGAAATATTTACTTAAATTTATATTTCCATTTCTTCGCTCTGGTGTCGAGGTTAAGCGCGGCGTTGAGTTCTGCCACTCAACACGCAATGCCTCCAGAATTCGGCAGAAAGTGGGGAACGGAGTGTCTTAACACTAGGTTCCCTCTGCCTACCCTGCTGTGTGCGGGATACAGCGTGAAGCTAATTTAATTTTTTTTTTTAATTATACAATATCTTCAAAAAAAGTTACTCTTAATTGTACTTTTTAAATATGTAAAAACATTTGTTTTAAAACTATACTTTAAATGTATATTTTTTTTAATATAATATATTTTTTGAATGTATAAAAATACAAGATTTGAACCTGCACTTAACATATATATGTAGATATATTTTAATAAAATTTGACTGATTTTTAAAAGATTTTACTTGACAACACTTATAATTGAAAGTGTACTTTATTATTACCAGAAAATGACTAAGTTATATCTCAATAGATTTATATGTATAGACTTATTATATTTCTTAATAGTGAAACAATTGTTAATTAATTATTATTAATTATTATTCATAATATTAAAAACAAAAATATGAGAAATTTGTTAACAAAAAATGAACATTGTTACGTAGATTTTTTAATTTTTATTTACTCTTTTCACCCTTATAATTATTTCATATTCATATGAGATTTCAATATATTTTTAAAATATTTTTATAATAAAATTGTACATTAAATAATTGTAATACTGCCATTTCTCTTAATTATGTATTGACTTTAAATATTAATTTATCACTCTGTTCTTTGCGTTTAGATATACTGCATATACCTAACTAAGTGCATAAAGCTAACCTATACTTTAATTTTGTGTTTTTTTTAAATTAATTTGGTGTGGATTTGAACCTATAGCAAAATTTCAATAGTATATTTATATGACTGTAAAGAATGAAGTGAATAATATGTAAAATACTTTTTAAATAGATAATAAAATCTTATATATTTACTACCATTTTATATTTCTATATATATGATTTAGTGTTGCCATTATTATTATTTTTAATATTTTTTTTTTATATTAATTATTATTATTTTTATAACTAGTAATAATTTTGCGATGCGATGGAATTGATTATGAAATTGTGATATTTTAAATAGTATTGATAAAGTAATATTTTATAAATGTTTTTTTGTACAATATGTTTTTTTAGGTAAGCAAATGTACTTGTGCCTTATAAATGTATGTGACTTTTGTAATAAATGGTTTATTCATTATATAGTTGTTTTATTTATTACTAGCAGCCAGCCCGCGGCTTCGCCTGCTTAAACTACATGATTATTGATTTAATAAACAGAATTGATTGACAACAATATTATCGTAATTTCTATAAGAATATTTGATTGTTTTAAATTAAAAATTACGACCAATGTTGATATTTCATATTTATAAAAATATACATAAAGCTAATTATTTATTATGCGTATATGTTTTTGTAACATTACGTTCTTTTTACCTATGTCATGTACGTCTCATCATAATTTTAAAACTCTGTTAAATGTGCTTATTATGTCTGTGAATAATTTAATTTACTGCATTAGAAACAGCCTTAAACGTTAAATTATTGATTTGGGTTAGGATTCATAATATTCTATGTAAAATAACTGTAATAATTGCATATTAACTCCTGTACAGTTTTTAAATTAGTTACATATATTATTAGCTAAATGTACAATTGGTAAATATGTAGTTATTACAGTGTACACGTAGAAAGGATGTTTTTAGGCATTTTTATATAGATTTATTTCAAACGAACGAACTAACAAAAAAATCTTTGTATTTACTTGATATTTCTTTGAAGATCAAATCGTTTTTTATCTCTGCGTTGAATTAATTACAACTTAAACTTAACTGTTATGATTTATGAAGGTAATCTCCACTAACAATTCAATTTTGTTTACTTTGTTGTATAAAATATTGTATAATAGTGTTTCAAAAATATATTATATATTTTTATCAACAGTTATATAACCAAGACGTTGCGAATGTCATTCTTTAGCCAGGAATCTTACCAGCGCAATTGGTATATAACCTTCGCAGGCAAATTAATGCCTTGAGTTCATTCAAATGACGATAACTTTTTTTTAATAAACCGATTTTGATGAAACAAACTTTAATTGTTAAAGTGAATTAAAACAAAGCAATTGGTGAAACTTTTAAGTAAATCGGTTCAGTACTTTCGGAGATTAGCGTGACCATACATATTGACAGACAGACAAGAAATTAAAAAAAAAACTTTTTGCTTTCTATTATTCTTTTAAGTGTCCCTCTATCCATTTAAGTCAAAATTACTAAATGTACAGACAAAATGTTTTTACTGTTTTATCATATATAGAGATTTTGTAATATTGCCCCTAAATAGAGGGACAGCGTCTGACTTTAAACGCGAAGGTTGTGGGTTTCACTCAAGGAATTGGTGTCAATTAACACTAGGTGCCTTCTACCTACCCGGCTATGTTTGAAATACAACGTGAAGCGAAATAAAATGTAATTGTTAATTTAACCACTAGTAAATGAAATAAACATAATAACAACATATTTTAAATATAATTAATGTTTAATACAACCACAATTAAAACAAAAGCTATTTACACATATAACGATTAAAAAAGTATTTAACAAATTATACATATTTAACACATCATTTTAAATAAAAAAACATTATATACAAATAGTAATATGGCAATGTATGTAATCTTCTTGAATTACTTTTAACTATCCACACTATAGGTCCTTCGAAATCCAAAAAATCTCTGTGAATTAAAATATTAAGGCTCAATTAATAACTTAGGCCAGTCGTGGCTTAAGAGGAGGAATCCCACTAGAGGAATTCGCCTTCGCTGCTCAACACGCAATGCCTCCAGAATTCATCGGAAAGTGTGGACATGGGAAACTGAATATCTTAAATATTTAAAGTGCTTAAATATTTACAGATTTATGCGATAAATAGCCCAATGTTTGTTTAAGAAATATAATATATCAGTAGAGGCTACTATGTCTCAGTAACTTGACCAATCTTGGATGAACTCGATTCCCACTCGAGGAAATGAATTATTTTTATTTCTTCGCTCTAGTAAAGAGGCAAAGCGCGGCGTTGAGTTCCGCCATTCACCAGGCAATGCCTTGGGAGCTAGGCGGAAATCAGGGAACATAAATGTCTTAATGGGAACGGAGTGTTCTAGCAATAGGCGCCCACGTTTCCTTTGCCGGCCTGCTGAATGCAGAATACAGCGTGAAGCCAAAACAACATTAAATACAAATAAATATATGGGAAATAAAATAAAGAAAAGAAAATTAAGTTAAATATTTTTATTTGTGACTTTAATCAATAGTTTAAAATACTGTAAAAAAATAACTTACAAAAAAACATAAAAAATATACAGTAGACAAAAATAAATTTTAAGTATTTTAACATGGACGGAGAACAAATTTTACGGTTAGTAATAAAATTAATATACAAAATAATAAACTGACTTCAAATAACTGCTATATTTGAATCAAAAAAATAATTTTGGTATGACATTTAGTTTCCGACAATTGTGTGGATACATACACTTATGAAATTTTTAAACATGCTTGGATTTCTAAATATGTAGATTATTTTATTTATTTAGATTATTTTATTTCTTTAGATTATTTTATTTATTTAGATTATTTTACTCAAATGTCTATCTGCAAACCTTCATACTTGAAATCTATTCTTTTTTAATTTAGCAATAATAAATCGTTATTACATATTGTTTAATTGTCATTTACTTCTAAATAAATTAAAACATAACAGAAAATATTAAGTAAAATAAATAAAAACAATAGTGTACAGGCTGTTTCAAATTAATTATTATTCATTGTGTATTTTTTTATATAAATATATAATATTAAAAATAAAAAACAAAAAATTACAATACATAGGGTGCTATAAATTTATTCCTGGTTATGTTGTGTATTGCATATAGAGCGGATAAAAACACTGGCTGCGACTCCCACTTGATGTGTGGTAGTGGAGGGCTGTTTTTAAAGAAGGGTTAACTGTTTGAGTAAATTGAACTAAAAAAACACTGTCAACATTATTTGTAGCAAATGATAAAAAATAAACACTTTTTTTCTATGTTATAAGCACATAAATACTTTTTTTTGTCAAGATTATATTTATGTTAAATGTCGTTGATTTTGTAAAATAGTATAGTTCTTTTGTGTTTTATAATCTCAATTTATAAAAAAAAGTAAATTTCGTAAAATATAAAAAATTACATATGGTCACTGATTAATTAAGTAAGAGCCTACAAAAATACTATTAATTTCTACCATTAGTACTGGCATTTGCAATAACGACTTTATAAAGCTGCGTTTTATAACATTCACTATATTAATAATCATATACATATTAAATTACGTAAACACCAAAAATACACCCAAATCATTAGAATAGACTACATCACAATATTATTTATTACTATAACAATAATATTCTACGAATTACAAGAAAAATAGGTTTAAAAATAAAAAGAATTTTTGCGTCAAATATACATGAAAAGTGAAAATCTAATTGTTTTATCGAAAAAATCGCTTAAATATTAAATATGTAAAAAATATATATGAATTTAATATAAAACATTTGTCGAAACGATGATACTAAATATAAATTAAGAAATTATATTATAATGAATATTTATATATAATTTTTTAGTTATTATTAATTTCTAACATTTATACAGCATGTTCAAAAATAAGTAAATCACGAAAAGTACTATTTAAACGATTTATTACAAATCTAAAATACATAACAATAAATACTCTTACTATTGTTCTTACAGAGAATATTCTCGAAGTTTATCCACAACAAGTTTCTTGTTCTTCTTCAACCAGTCAATGTTTATTCGAGCATTTTCAATGCCTTGAGATATTGCTAGTTTCGATTCTGTGAAATATTTTGCGTTTTTCTCTTTCCAATCTAAGAACTAAAAACAAAAGGAAATGAGATGATGAGTTTTTTTTTGTGCTGTATTCCGCTTATAGCAGAATGTGCAGGCAGCGGAAACGTAGCGTTAATGCGCTCCATCCCCACTTGCTGCCTAATTTTCAATAAATTAAGTGTTGAACTTCTTATTACCAGAGCGAACATATAAAAATATATGACAATAATTTCCTAATAATATAATTAATATACAGGATGGAAGCGTCAACGCTCCTTTTACGGGAACAGCACATAGGGTGACATATTTTAAACCCATACCTAAAGAAATTAATCAAGATACCTCAACAGTTTAGACGTAAGATTTCGTCTAAGTTGTTGAGGTACGACGTCATTTCACGATGTTTATGCATACTTGTATTTTGTGAGACGCAGTTGCGCATAGATACTAATAACGTAAACACATACTACTACAAAAATACTACTAAAGGTTAATCAACTTTGAACTTTGTCGCCAATACCTACGGCTCGATTTGGGAATGAAGCGTATGCGTCGGTTTCCTTTGATAGGTTTATGTCTGCGTGCATCGTTCTTGATAAATGGCGTTGTATCTTACAACGATAATTTTATTATTTATTTTGTTTAAAAAATAACTTTTTATTGTTGGCTTTTATAGATTATTATTAGGCTTTTATAGATTAGTTAAAATTGTGGTTCCATTTAAAGTGGAGCTGACAATAATACCCTGTATATTTACAAAATAAATAGATATCTATAAAAGGTTCATTAAATTACCTCATTAAGTTCCTTGTCTGTGGTGAATTGACTTAACAATGCCTTCAATATTCCACCGATACGCCTATCCTGACCGCGGAATCTGAAACATATATAAATAAAAAAAATAGAATAATTACCTATATATCTAATATTGTAATTGTTGTTTGTTGAGTCTGCGGTATGGATATAAAACAAGCCCTCAATAATAAATCTTATGCTACTAAGTATAGGATTTACCTATTGTCAATTTCACTCTGTGTCCCGAATATAGTAGCGTAGGCAGGGGTAGGAAAAAAGTTGTCTTGTTACCAGAGCGAGGAACTTAAAATAAATCATTAGTCCGCGTGGAAATCGGACCCACAATCGTCGCATTTACAGTTAGATGCTGCGCTACGACCTCAACTATTATCTATTATTTTATTATCGTCTAAAAATTGTCACAACTAAATCAACTATTCATTTTAATTAAAAAAAAAACTTAAAATCCTTTTAAATGTAACTCTTAAACCGGATTTATTGCGTATATTTTGTATTATAGTACGTTTTGAGCAATTTGTAGTAGTCTCAAGAGGTCAGGTTATCAAAAATGTACTACCATATTAAATATACGCGTTGAATCCGTTTCATCTAAAATGTATAAAAATTACGAAAGTCAAAAATATTATTAGCTTCAAATACAACTCACGCGTTATAAACATCGTCAATCCTGTCATAAATGAAGTCCTTGGCGACGTAGTAGCCGACGCTGGAGCGCGCGACGGACGCGAGCACGCTGGCGGCGTCCTGGCGGCGCACCTCCGACCCGTCCGTCACCGACCACTCTAGGTATCTGGGGAGCACGAATAATATGGAACTTAATAATGATAATGGGATTTTCATAGTTTAACTTTTAAATGACGACATATGCAGTGTGATAAAATAATAAATGATTAGAGACCCGAAGTAAATGAATTAATAAATTCTCACATATAACAGGGTAAGCAGAGAGAACCTAGTGTAAAGAAACCCCGTTTCCCACATTCCGCCGAATTTTTGAGGCATTACTTGTTAAGTAACAGAACTCAACGCCGACGATCAATAATCATAATAAATCTCTATATATAGTATAATCTCTATATATACTATATATAGTCATATATTATGTATATATGACTATATATACATAATAAATAAATATTTACTCACTGTGCTAATATCCACACATCCCTGGAACATGCCAAAGCATATAATAATACATCTCTCGCGGCGGCCACGTTAGAAGCGCGTCGTCTTGCGAGAGCGAAGCGCCATTCTTTTACTCCACCGCGACGGAGCGCCACGCAGTAGGTGGCACGACGAAGGTCCAAAGGAATACTGGAAGGAAATTA
Organism: Heliconius hermathena; assembly: GCA_013403705.1. Lineage (NCBI taxonomy): Eukaryota > Metazoa > Arthropoda > Insecta > Lepidoptera > Nymphalidae > Heliconius > Heliconius hermathena. The sequence goes on from JAAIXJ010001884.1 coordinate 1,130,811, forward strand.
TACTTATATGACTACAAGTTGTTGCCCAAAACTAAATGCAGAATGCCAACAGGGTAGGTAGAAAAAATCTAATGCTTAAACACTCTATTGATACACTATAAAAAGCGACGTAGATATTTCTTGATGCCGCGCTTTGTACGAAATAGAGAAAAAATAAGTGCTCTTTCTAACAATTTTATTTATCCATTTAAAATGCAAGGATAAGTTACTTAAAATTATTTTTAAATTAGCAAAAACGAAGTCACCAATGATAAAAAAACCGTTTCAATGAGAAATTCCTAAAATTAAAAAATATTTTTACTTTCATTAATGATAAGCTTTAAGTAGCCTAAATAAAGGACTCACGGGTTATTAACATCGGGGTTATCCGTGTCCATCCACTGCTGGAACAGCTGTATGGCGTTCTCTTCACAACCAGGTACCTTCACGCTACAAGCCCAAGAACTCGTCAAACCCTGGAAGATACATATAAAAAAATAAACAAAAAAAGTAATATACATTTTAATTTAGCTTCATACTATATCCCGCACATAGCAATTTAGGCAGAGGGAACCTAGGCCATATTCAAGACAATGTGTACCAATGGCTATACGCCGTGGATGGCTTCACCATCAATTTCAAGACAATCGTTCACCACACACCACCCAATGCGTGTTGATCGCCGAAGTCAATGTCGCGTCACCAGAACGAGGAAATGAAAATAATTCATTCTCCCAAGTGGAGATAGCACCCACAACGGCCGTGTTACAGTCAGACACAGTGTCGCTGCGCCACGACCGCTACAAAAAATGTTAAAACAATAATAAATAAATATCCACCTGCATTTTAACACTATTCAAGTCGTCGCCATTAACGATCCTCTTAACTGACAGTCCTCCAGCCCTCTCATAAGCGTTAGTAATCAATCTTCTCATGTATTTCTGGAAAGCTCCAAATTCTGGTGTCCTTTTTAGAACATTCTCGATCTTTCCTAACGCACTGAGTCCAGTACTGAGGGGTGAGTATTCAGTCTCCCGGCGTAGGTAGCTTGCAAGCCTGGAAGTTACAATAGGTAAGTGATAATTGTAGGATCAAATTAGACTTGAGTTGTTTTCATATTCGGTAGTGTTTGTGAGAAAATGTTAAAGTTATCAAATATTTATTAGATGGAAGCTTTATATATAAAGAAACTCACCCCAAAGTGGTAGCATAGTCTAATTGGTTATTCCACGCTAGAGCAAATGCATCAGTCAGTAGCTGAACCCGCCCTTGGGTCGGTACAGTGCGATACTTCTCACTTATCAACGTGTCGGTAAGGAGTTTCCAGTTTCGTGAATCGTAGTTTACTCGATATGGGGCTAAAATAAAAAAAATGTTTAAAAAATGCATGTAGTAAAAAATATATTTTAATACAAAACGCAGCAAAAATGATTTATAAATCCTCGCATCTTTTGGTTGCGTTGAATTAGCCTCTTAATTTATTTCTGTGCTTCAAGGCACCGTAGACTTGAAACGTAAATTTTAGCTTGATACCTCCACGTGATCTTATGATAAATGATCTTGATAGACGGACAGACGGAAAACAAAGTAATTCTACAAAGATCTAATTTTTTTAGGGTTCCGTACCTCAATTTAAAAAAACTAAAATCGAGGTTTCCGTACCTAAAAAATTACAACTTAATAAAAATCACAGAAAATTAATATTTTGTATACAATATTTATTAATACTCACCGATCATATTATAGTTAAACAGAACCCATTCATCAGGTTTCGCGCCGTGCTCGAACTTGTGTTCATTCATAACGCCCTCCTTATCACTCAACCACTGTACGCTGTTATCACCTGTTTCCTCATTCTGACAGAGAACACTGAGTGGTACCCACCAGGAGGAGGATGAGCGAGTCGATGAGCCGAGAGAGAGATATCTTTTCTGTAAGAAAAAAATTGTTTCAGAATAAATTAAAAAAAATGTAAAGAACAATTTGTATATAAAAGTGTTAAGGAGTTATGACGTCACAGTTTCGTAATGTTCCTTATAGACCGAGACCCAATAGTAGAACAGTAGGACCACACCTTCGTTATTTTATAAAATTTCAAAGTTTCTGTGCTCATACACCCACATACTGGTAAGTACTGTTAGAGATTATGCAGTTTGGGTGGTGGTTACTTGTTAATAATATTAGAAATGACATTGTCCATAGCTACCCCCAAATTCTATAAGCTATAAACGCCTACGAACGTATTAGGAGCAAATAATATTTTTTACACTTTAGTATATTAGATTCGTATGCGCTTGTAATTTATTACAGTTTAGAGGTGCGTCTGGCAGGTGGTATGGACAACGTTATTTATCGTCAACGTTATAGCGTTCTAATATTATTTCCAAGAAAATATTTAAAAATTTGGTTTATAATTTAACAAAAGTTAGATACTATTTCTTAGTTATCTAGTAACTACCATAGTAACGACCACTCAAACTCCATATTTAATGAAACTATCTACTATTGGTGTGACTACTATTGGTTCTTAAATTATTAATTTTATTAGGGCATAAACCATAATAAAGAAATATTGCATGTTGGACGTTGGAAAACTTATGATTATTTCCTTAAAATACAACACTTTGTAAATTTGTAACTGTACAACGTGCACTATCATCAGCTGCATCTTCATTCTAATCGAGAATATAGAGTGGTGTCCGACAAGAGGAAGATGATTATATCCCGCACACAGCAAGGTAAGCAGACGGAACCTTAGTACTAAGACACGCCGAACTCAATGCCGATTTGCCTCGAAACTAGCGCGAAGAAATTACAATATAAATTTAAATAAATATATCATTTCCTCATGGGGTGATCGAACCCACAACCAGTCATCCATAACCATAAGAAAAAATGCTGAATTGAATTAAAATTGCTTTAAAACAACTTAAAAAATATATACATATATATTTTTAACATTTACTCTTAAATAGAAATATTTTCCTAAATGCAATCTCCTCGTGCATATGTGACCACAAATTTATACATATAATCACATATGTGAATATGTATGTAAATCAACATCTATACATTCATATATTTGATTATAAACTATATTTATACCCGTGCCTCTTGAAAGCCTTTCAAATTTTAATACTTTATCTAAGTGTTTTTTTGGTATGGAATAACATTTTAAAAATGTTAAAATTCTGTTAACATTTTTTTAATTAATAAAAAAAATTAAACAGAATCGTAAAGCCTGAAAATTAATAGATGGCGGTGTACGCTTTATGTTAGATTAAGGAAGTTTCGTTCGTCATTCTTGAGAAAATATTTACTAATGTTTTTCCTCAGCGTCGTAAGGGGCGGTTAGTACTATAAAACAGTCCTTTTGATCAAAAAAATTCAAACAATCATACAAAACAGCACAAAAAAGAAAAAAAAAGGAATGTAAAGTCAAACCTGCGATATCGTTAACGATTTATCAGAATAATCCCTGGTGACAGTAATTAACGGATATCCGGTCTGTTTGGTCCACGTGTCCATCACTTGTTTGACAGTGACGTCCCTGCTGAGGCCACCATGTTGGCGATTGACAGCTGTCAGTTCCGACCACAGATCATCTTGTTCCGCGTTAGAGTAAGAATATTTTGTTAGGTAGCTGAAATGTTATTATTATTTGTTATGTACATTAAAATGATGAAATGATGAACTAAATATAATCTCCTTAGTCTTAATTAGCTATATAATTAACAACTTCCTATACATTTAAGAATATTTTGATTTAGCCAAAAGCTGGTCGTTCCGTCGAAATTTTCTAATAGGGATGTTTCGAAAACCACTGACTCAATATTAGCTTTATTTAAATAATTAAAAAGGATTATAATATTTTCTAAATCTTACTGTGATATAATCCTCAAACGACTTAAAAAAGCTATATTTTGTTGTAATGCTCAAGCATTATTATGCAATCTGTTAATTTCAGAATTAACAGAAAATTTCAACGTAAATTTAACATAAAATACATTTTAAGTACGTCTCTATACATACTTATGCAAGGCTTTCCTAAAGACATCTTCTCCGAGGAACATGGTCATCATACGTATGAGCGTCGCGCCTTTACGATAGGAGATCGTGTCGAATATCTCTGATATACGCTTGGGATCGTCTAAAGGCACTGAAACCTGAAACAAATGTATTGTTCATGACATTTGCTACAATTTTTTAAATCATTTTAAAAGTTTTTTTTTACTCAATTAGGACCTATGAAATAAGATTCATAAATCATATAAGTTTCACAAGCGAGAAACGGGTAATCTTCATATAGCAAAGGGTGAAGAAAAAGCCTAGACTTAAAACACTTCGGTCTCCAATTTTAAACCATTGTTTTTAGGTTGAGGATACTTTCGTGAAAAACATTGTATCACTGCTCCACGATAGAAGTGCATGCACATAATTTGTAACCTAATTTTCAAACATATAATACTACACTAAGGAATAAAAATATTAAATCAGATTACTAACATCCTTAAGAAACATTTGCATTTTATTTAAAAGACTTGCATATCTGTTTGGTAGGACACAAAGCGGTCGTCGTTTTGATATTCAGTTAGCTAGTAACAGGATTAATTAAAAAATAAAAATATTTTTCATTCAAATAGATTAATTACTAATTCAAAATATTTATTAGATATTTTTTTAATTTCACACATGTTCACATTTGTATGCGCAGTTCTCAAATGGTAAATGAATAAACACTAAAATATATTTCATTTCCTCGAGCCCGAATCGAATCTACAGCCTTTCACGTTTACAGTCGCCGCGCCACGAGTATCCTTAGATATTTTATAAGTTACTTTTCATAAAAAATAAGTATATAAAAACAAAAACAATCACCGGATGCGAAGACTCCAAAGCATCTAAAGCCAAAACAGACAATGTATGATCCACTGCATTATTAATTTCGACATTCCATTCAGGCTCCACGGCAGCCATACCTACGGACGCCATGAAGGTTGCGAAACCCTCGTTCAACCATAGATCCGACCACCATTTCATGGTCACCAGGTTGCCGAACCATTGGTGAGCTAGTTCGTGAGCTACGACCTGGAGAAAAGAAAAATAGAATTATTGTTATTACTTAAGAGAAAATATTAAGATATTATTATTATTATTTAATATTAAAAAAATATTAAATTTAAATATTCAAATTATTATTATTAATTAAGAGTATAAAAATATTATAATAATTATTATTTTCTTTTTCAGCTTCACGCTGTATCCCGCATGTGGCAGGGTAGGCAGAGGGAGCCTAGTGTTAAGACAACAAATGAAAATATTAAATATTTTATTTCCTCTAGTGGGGGAATCGAACCCACAATCTGTTGCGTTTAAAGTCACAAGTTTGTGCGCCTGCGCCTTGTCTCAAGACTGGTCTCAAGATTATTACCTACGTATAAGTATACAATTACTAAATAAACAAGTCCATACCTCAGCAACCCTCTCCTTATTCAAAAACGATGACTCCTTCTTATCATACAACAAGGCGGTTTCTCTATACGTTATAAGTCCCCAGTTCTCCATGGCTCCCGCTGCAAAGTCGGGAATAGCTATCATATCCTGTTTCGGCAGGGGGAAGGACACGTTGAACCACTTCTCGAAATATGATAGCACCTTTGGACCTATTTGGGCTGCGTAGGCTGTCTGGAATAAGAAATTGTTATATAAGTAAATTAAAAATATAAAAAAAAATCCAAATGTGAATTAAATGTGAATTAAAAACCAAATGTGAATTAAAAAGGATTCTTGTGTACTTACTACTACTTCTTGTGTACACAAAGCTAAAATCAAATCAGAATATTCTAATAGTTTTTTTTTCTAAACAAATACTTTATCGAAAAAATTTATCTTTAAACAGACCAAAAATCTATAGGAATTTGTAATCAAAATCATACAAAGCAAAAATTACATATTCTATTTTCTTATGAACTCAAACTTACCTGATCGATAGCATCATTTCTTGCCCAAATTTTGAACTTAGTTTTAGATAATTCTGCAGGACTCTCCACATAGGAGAATGTAGAGACGACGTAGGCGACGAGGTATGTCGACATTGGGACCGATTTGTAGAACTGATCCGATACAAATGATGATTGTTCCTTTCTGGAATATGTTTAGAAATATTAAAAAAGTATGCTTTGAGTTCGTTTCATTCTCACTTCGGGGAATGATATGTCGATTCTCTCTTTATAAAAACTCGCCCTATTAAGGAACGTGTAATTCTAAAATTGGACGAAAAGTGTGCGTTAAATTTGCCATTATTTATTGTAATAATTTGTTAAGACGATCGAAACAAAAATAATAAGAAAAGCACAAAATACTTCAAGGATATATAATTATTTTATTCATTATTGTCTTTTGTAATTCTATAATAAATCTGAAGCCAGTTGTGGCGCAGCGGCTCAAACGTGCGACTATAAACGCGATTGGATGTAGGATTTCCACTCGATTGAATTGCCACTCGAGGGAATGAAATATTTAATATTTTAATTTCCTCGCTCTGGTAACGTTTCGGCGGAAAGTGGGCAGCGGAAATGTCTTAATAGCTATGAAGTGTCTTAACACTTGGTTCCGAGGTTCCCTCTGCTGTGAGATACAGTGTTAACCTACACCGCTACATGTGGGATACAGTGTAAAGCTAAAAATTATTTAAATAATAATAAACAAAACTTACTGAAACTTCTGCCTAATTGTATCCCACGACCAAAAGTCTTCCATGGCACTGTAAAATAAAAAAAAATATCAAAGAAAATTTCAAAACTATACCATCCACAATTTTAAACTAACTTATAAGTAAAATATAATATTTTAATTAATTGACAGAAAAAAATATTGAATAAATATATTAAATAAGGTATCTTTTTTATAAAATTAATATTATTAGCTTTCGCTCGGTGTTTTTAGAAGTTATCTATTAATGTTACTTTTGCCTAAGTTTGTTCATTACCAAAATATAAAGAAATAAAGCAACACTAACTTATTGTTACTAGAAGACTGCAGTGGCATGTTGGACACAGCGGTATATTCTTTTTGATGCGCGATGTTGATGGTAAAGGTTGCCTTATAGATGGGCTCGTCGAAGCACGGGAAAGCTTTGCGGGCTGATATGGCCTCAAATTGAGTCGATATAAGGTACCTGGAAAAAGATCAAAATATATATCTTTTTCAAGAAAACCTACTGTCAAGATACTCCCTTTTTCGATACTAATATTAGGTCCTTGAATAAGTTATCGCTGTTTTATTTGTTTATTTGTTTAAAAAAAATAATTTACAATATAATGCTTACAATGACATTACTCAAAGTATTGTCCATCATTAGAGACCACTTTCTCCCATCTTTCCGGTAGCAATTGAATCCCCCGTCGGAAAAACGACTCCTCTTTCGAGGCAATCCAGGAATCAAGCCATTTTTCGGCTTCTTCAAAAGAATGGAAGCGCTGCTCGCTTAAACCGTGCGCCATCGACCGAAACAAGTGGTAATCGGAGGGGGCTATGTCCGGTGAATACGGCGGGTGGGGTAGAACTTCCCATTGAAGTGTTTCCAGGTAAGTTTTGACTGGTTTTGCCACATGTGGCCGAGCATTATCATGTAATAAAATCACTTTGTCGTGTCTCTGCTCGTATAGTGGCCGCTTTTCTTTCAGAGCGCGACTCAAACGCATCAACTGAAGTCGATAGCGAGCTCCCGTGATAGTTTCATTAGGTTTAAGCAGCTCATAATAAATTACGCCCTGCTGATCCCACCAAATGCAGAGAAGAAGCTTAGAACCATGGATATTTGGTTTTGGCGACGATGTTGATGCGTGACCCGGCATGCCCCACGATTTTTTTCGCTTTGGATTGTCGTAGTGAATCCACTTTTCATCCCCAGTGACGATACGGTGCAGAAAACCTTTTCTCTTTTGCCGTTGAAGCAACAATTCACACATGAGAAAACGTCGTTCTACGTCTCTCGGCTTCAACTCATACGGCACCCAATGCCCTTGCTTTTGGATCATTCCTAACGCTTTTAAACGTTTTGAAACTGTTGACGCATCTACTTGTAACGTTTTCCCGAGCTCTACTAACGTCTGACATGGATCTTCTTCAAGCAATGCCTCCAATTCTGTCTTCAAATTTTGTCGGTGCTCCAGAACGCTCTTTGTCTTCAAGGTCAAAATCATTACTTTTGAAGCGCCTAAACCAGTCTCTGCACGTTGTATTCGACAAAGCATTGTCTCAACGAGAATTCTGTGTGCTTCTGCTGCAGATTTTTTCTGAATAAAGCAGTGCAATAAAATTCCCCGCAAAAACACTTTATTTGGCACAAAAGTACACATTTTCACAAAGGGAAAATAAATATGTAGTTGACACTGTAGTAAACACTATTCTACTATAATTTGAGGTTACATATAGTACTACTTTGGTGATTCGTTACCGTACGAAATTCCATGCACAGAGTGCCGCAACGCCATCTTTCAAAAAACAGCAGCAACTTATTCAAGGTCCTAATAGATATTCAATAATTAAATAAAATCTTAGTAATCCAAACAGAGGTTGTTTTTGGTGCAGGAGTACACGTGACGATTGTGTTTAATTCTTACTAGGAGGAATCAAATATGTGATGGTTTCATTTACATGCTCTGGTAACGAGGCAAAGCACGGCGTTAAGTACCCTACCGCTACTCAAAACGCAATGTGTCCAGAAATCGTCGGAAAGTGGACGGAAGTATTTTAATGTGCATGGAGTGTCTTAACACTAGGTCCCGGCCTGCCTACCCTGTACCATGTACGTGATACAACGTGAAGCTAAAAAAAAGAAAATACTAACTCGAATTTCCACAATAGCAGTAAATAGTACGTGCAAAGTGAAAATAACAAATACTCACTCAGTCTTCTTACTGGTATTATCAGTGTACGTACTGATATAAGCGCCATCGAGGCCTCTCACCAAGTTACCATAAAACGGTATAGTTAGGGTATAATTCTCATTTTCCTTCAACTCCTCACTGAGAGAGATAATTAAGAAATTGACTGTATCATTCGTTTTGATATCATTGACTTTTGGTGACCCACTTTGACCGACTACGGTCACTTTATCTACGGATATTGAAAAGTCTTGGGCGTGTAGAACTATTTGTTGAGTGTTTTTCTTTGCTGTTAGCTGGAAAGAAAAAAAATATTTAAAACATTTTAAGAATTTTAGAGACCAGTGTGACGCAGGGGCTCTACCTTGCGACTGTATACGGTACAGGTTGTGGATTCGATTCCCACTCGAGGTAATTAATTTTTAATATTTTCATTTCTTCGCTCTGGTAACAATGCCCGGCGTTCTGTTCGACAGTCAACACACAATGCCTACAGAATTCGGCGGGAAATGGGAAACGGAAGCACATTTTTAATGACATTTCTATCAACCCGTTTATGGATACTTTTCGACCAAACAACATTATATTTTTAAAAAACTAGGACCTGCGCGTCCTGGACACCGTCCATTTACATGTGAGTGATAAAATCCTATATAACATAAATACAACCTATCTAGCAATATTATATCGCTGGCAAGTTTGCTTGGTTGAACACACTAATCTCAGGAAATATACTGGGTCAAAATGAAAAATTATTTTCATCGAGGAAGGCCATAGCCCATTACGTTAATAATTTCGATAAAACCTACTGTAATTGCCGTTAAAGTTACCTTGAGAACTTATAACGTGTGTACCGTAACGTTGTGTCATAAACAACTGTTAGTTATTTCTATTTGACTAAGGGGGTGAAGGTAAAGAGCTAAATTAAATATATATCCATAATTTTAGAAAAAAAATATAATAAACATTTCAAGTGGGATTTCAACCCACAACTATCGTGTGCAAACAAAATATCAATAAAAGATAATGAAATCAACGATAAATAATAAATATCAACGGAAGACACTCGAGATAAGTTCATTAATTTATTTCAATTGTTGACTTTCCGAATTCATTGTTATGATAATGGTCATTCCAAATCAAAATAATATAATAATAATCATAAGTACTTATTATTATTTATCAAAGCATTGGGCACGCAGTGTCATAGTTTCTGAGTGTAAAAGTAATAATTGTAGGTTCGAACCCAACTCGGGGATCTAGATTATCTTCATTTTACCGCTCTTCTAAGGAAAGGTTTCGAATTCGGGCGATGAGCGGATAACAGAGTGAAAGTATGCTCCCTCTGCTTACCCTTCTATATGGAGAATACGGGATACAGCGTGAAACAAAGCGTGAAGTAAAAAAATAACAAACGTGTGTTGGTCGTCTTCTACCGCACATGGCTATAGAAATCATTATTTAAGCATTTTACTGTATTTATCAATTATACATTAATTTATTGTAGAAATGCTATAAATAATAGATGTCCTTTAAACGTTATGGTTACTACAGTATTTCATCTTTAAAATAAAATACGAGTATAGAGAGAGAGTATACCAATTGTCCGCTATTAGAGTAGCTTGTAGAGGTAAAGGTAAAAAAAACTCAGGTAAACTTAGTTTTTAATCGAATATATAAAAAAAGCAAAAAAAACTGTCATAAGCTCAACTTGCTTATTATATTCATATTACGTTCTTTTCATTCTACAAAAATTATATGTGACACCACTTTACACTGACAACTTTCTTTTTTTTTTTCTTAAGATACTGTTTCTTTCGTAATGCCTATTTATGCGGTATCCTTTTGTAAGTCTATATTTATGGCTATTGGGAAAGTTCAACGATCTTGTGGCGTAAGATTTGTCGAAAAAAAAGGATGTATCGAAAATAAAACTGTAAATTTATTCAAAAGAGCTTCACGCTGTATCCCGCAACTAACCGTTTCCTCACGCACTAATTTCAAGACATTATGTGTTGAGTGGCAGAAATCGACGCTGCGCTTTGTCTTGTTACTAAAACCGGAAAATTAAAATTATTAATTCTCCTGAATGGGAATCGAACCCACAGCCATCGTGGTTATATCCTGATAACATCAAATGCATACCTACTTTTTATTATAGCAACAGATAATATTTATACATTCAAAAAAAAATAAAGTCATTGTAATCAAAATCCTAAATTTTTACCTCAAAGTTGCCCAACTGGCATCGTATTTAGAACGTTTTCCATTCTTTGAACTTTTTGTTGACTGAATTATTATCGATTGCATACACAATAATACAAAAAATGATATTTATTATAATCTGTATCGCAACACTACGTGTTTTGGGTCGGCACCGTGGAGGCGTATTGTATTAAAATACAATACAAGAAATATAATACAATAATGTATTACAATATGTCCAAACTGGGTTATGAATAAGCGTGATTAATTTTCTATTTTTAGAGGTCAAGAACCTGAAGTCACTAAAATGAACTCCTGCGTAGTCAAAACCAGTTTTTATGCTTATTCCGATCGTATAAAGTCAAAAATAAGTCCCGATCCTAGGACTTATTTTTGTAATTATCTTGGGGTAGCGGAAATTTATAAAAATCTCCCTACAGTGATAGCAACAAAAATAAGTTGTAACAAGCATACAAGAATTTCGATGTAGCCAGACGAGAACGTATGGTTAGTTGGTCAGAGCGCTTAGACAGCTTTTCAAAACCCGTTACGTTCAAAATTTATATATATTTTCTAAAAAATACTTCATTCTCCGAATGGAAATCGAATCCACAATTGTCGTGCAGTAATTGCAGTCGCTTTCCCACTGCGCCGCAATTATCTTATATAATTATCAATAAATTTATCTATTTCAATAATAGTATAGTATAGAGTTATTTTACTAAACAACCTTTACCTACTTATTAATGAAAAACGGAAAGAAAAGAAACTCGCCTCTACCCTTCTTAATCTATTATACAGTACGGTCAAGAAGTAGTGGCTGCACTAGAGTTAGCTGTGGATGGCTTTGATTTTATGATTTTTCTTACTTTTGATTATTTTCTTCGTTCAGAAAGCTCAATTTCAGGGCGGCCATGATTCGTCGACCGTATTGTACACCTGACATACTTCTCATATATTGCAATTATAGAATAAATGCACGTGTCATATAGAAAACCTTCGCAGTAACATTGCCTCGCCTTCGAGCGCTATGTGAATAATAAATCTACACTGACCTCTATATACGACGTAGTTGATAAGTTAAAAGACTTCTTGGCCATAGTGGTGCAGTGGTACAGTGTCCAAGTGTGAAAGATGGTTGTGGGTTCGATTTCATTCACGTTTTTGTAGCACTACTCCATATACCATGCTACACTTCTTCTATAATATAGCAGGAAAGGTAGAAAGAATACAGTAGTAAAGACACTTTCCGTTAGGAAAAGCCGTTAGGCTTCCCTCGCATATCTCAATAGGCAATCCCTGTATCCTGTATATAGCAGGGTAGGCAGAGGGAACTTAGTGGACTTTTGCTTTTGTGTAAGAGCGAAGAAAAGAAAATATTAATAAATAATAATTCATTCTTCCGAGTTGGGATCGAACCCACAACCGTCGCATTACAGTCGCGCCTTTGTAGGCAATAGGTAATAGGCGAAAAGATGCAGTCGATCATTACTTTTTTTCTATTTGCTTTTCCCGCATAATAATAGGTGACGGTAAAAACCAGAAAATAATAATGGTATCTGCCTAGTCTGTATAAATTTTAGTATATATTTTTAAATTTATATAAAACGAAACATTGAGGCTCATGATTATATATGACGGTTGTGGGTTCGTTGTGAAATGATTAAATGAATTTTTTTTTTATTTCCACATTCAGGTAGACAAAGCGCGGTGTTCAATACGCAATGTCTCCAGAATTCTTCGGAAAGTGGGGAACGAACGTGTCTTTTTCCATAGATTTTTAGGTTCCCCCTGCCTACAATGCTACGTGCGGGGTTTTGCGTGAAGCCAAAGAAATTTATTTTTTGATTCTTTAAATAGCTGTTAGATAACAATGACAGGAGATAAAAAAACCAGAAAGTTAAGAACCATCACTAAACACTGTGACATCAATCAACTAGAACTATGAGTGGAATAGAATTTATAAAAACATACATTTAAAATAATAACATGAAAGAAAATGAGATCGCGTTCAGGTCAGTAGGTTACAGTGCGTACGTTTAAAATATAAATGCAAATTGCACGCTATGTAAAGAGCCTACTTATTTATACCTATATCTATGTCTATACTAATATTGTAAAGCTGAATGGTTAGTTTGTTTGTGCGCTCTAATCTCGGAAACTACTGGTTCAAATTGGAAAGTTATTTTTGTGATGGATAATCCATCTATCGAGGACGGGATGATAGAAATGATGTATTATCATTTTAATCATTTCAATGTAAGGTAGGTCAGAGTTACTTCGGGCACTTACAAATAGAACGTGTTACAACATATGTTAGATAATAAGCAAAAAGATGAAAACAAAAAATAAAATAAAAGAGTTCTAGGATATTTAACGCAGAATACGCGTCTATTAAAACAGTAGTAATAGTAATATATTTAAAACTTTCTATAATATATTACGTACATCCTTTTACTATGAAAATCATTATATGTTATTATGTATCGCTTTTACGGTTTACCAATATTAGGTATTTATTTTAAATCGTTCATCGATAACGTAAACATCGGTTCAGTAAAATTGTTTTTATCTAAATTACAGCCTTTTTTGTAAAATGAGGGTATTTAGTAACGCCTGTATGGAGATAGCAGGTACACGTTGGTTTTTTACTAGATTTTTTTCCAATATGAAAAAAAAATCCTACTAATATTAAGGACGTTTTTTTTAATTTCACGCAAAAACTATTGATTTAGATGAAACTTTACAGTAATATAGCTTATACAACAGAATAATACATAGACAATTTTAATAAAATACTATCTTTTTTGTTTTGTAATCCGCAAATAGCAGACTATAGCGTTCCCCAGCTTTTGCATAATTTACAAGACTTTGAGTGTTGAGTGGCGGAACTCAACGCCGCGCTTTGTATTGTTAGCAGAGCTAGGAAATAAAAATATTCCTTCAATTAGCAACAACTAAGAGTTAAAAATATATAAAGTAATAGCTCATTCTCAAGGAATCCAGGGCAGTACGCGAAGCAATTAAGAAATATATTTATAGGCAAATAATAATTATGTCAACTGACAGACGAATGCCACCTCAGTCTACCCGTGACCACGGACTACTGCAAAGTGTCCGAGACGTCGGGTTTCCAAAAATGTATAAAAATACAAAATATACGCGATTAATCCGGTTAAAATAGTTTCATTTAAAATGTGTAATAATCGTGAAAATCAAAGAACTTATTATAAAGTAATATTTTTTAAAGCAATTGTAGATTATGTCTAACATAAAAAATAACATTTTCAAATTACAATAAAAAAGAAATCAACTTAACGTCACTTCTGGCTAATTATATGCGTTATATTGTACTGTTTACATAAAAATAAATACAATGCATACTTAAGAAGATATTAATTTAAATATTTAAAATTTTATTGAAATTGCCGCATTCTAAAACAACGATAACGTAAAAAATATATAAGTTGGTTAACTTTTTTTGATTATATACATATAGTAGGATGGACAGAGGAAACCTAGTGTTAAGACTTTGCTGCGTGTTGCGTGGCGTAACTCAACGCCGGGGTTTGTCTAACAAATAATTTAAATACAATTATTATCTCAAGTGGAAATCGAACCCACAACCATTACCAAAAACAACAATCACAATTAAGTCAGACTTGTAGCCCGATTTCCACCGTGAGTGGGCCCATTAGGGACTACTACTTATAGGGACTATGTTGAATTCGCAAGAGTAAACTGCATACTTATAATTTCCAGCAATAAATAGTAGGGAGAAAAAAACCGAACGATATTCACATAAATTCAGTTGTAGGCGGCCCAGCGAAGTAATCACAAAATACAAAACTCTTTATTGGTGGCAAATTAAACCTGTTTTATTTAAAAGGAGTCCGTTCCTAAGATTTACCCACTCATTTCTTTTTTTTATGTTTGTAAAAATTTAAAAATAGCGTCAGGCTGTATCGCGCACATAGCAGTGTAATTTAGGTAGAGGCAACCTAGTGTTAAGAGACTTCGTTCCCCATTTCCAAATGAATTCTGGAGGAATTGCGTGTTAGGTGGTAGAACTTAAAGCCACGCTTTGCCTTCGATACCAGAGTGAAGAAAATGAAAATATTTAATATTTCATTTCCGCTAGTGAGAATCGAACTCACAGCCCGTCGCGTGTACAGTCAAACATTTGTGCCCCTGCGCCATGACTGGCCTCATTTTATTCACTTTATGTTGGTAACATATTATACTATAACTATATTAGGTATACATATAATTTCAGAAACTTATTTTATTTGGCCGCCTCATTTCTGATGTCATTTTAGATTTTTTTTAGCAAGAATATGTTTTATGAGTCATGAAATATTAAAAGAAATCAAGTACCAGTCCCATTAATTTTTTATTTCGCAAACTTAGATCCGCTAACGTTCACCACTCACACAAGACGGATAATTAATTCAAATTTCAATATCTATGTAGATAACATAATACATTTACAAATATAATAAAACTAAAGAGTGTGTTTGGTTAAACGGGCTAATCTAAGGAATTATTGATTTGAATTGAAAATTGCGTTAGATATTCCTATGATTAAGAAAGGCTATCAAGGCTGAGGCCGGTCGTGGCGCAGCGGCACGAGGTGTGACTGCAAAATCGACTGGTTGTGGGTTCGATCCCCACTCGAGGAGATGAAATATTTACTTAAATTTATATTTCCATTTCTTCGCTCTGGTGTCGAGGTTAAGCGCGGCGTTGAGTTCTGCCACTCAACACGCAATGCCTCCAGAATTCGGCAGAAAGTGGGGAACGGAGTGTCTTAACACTAGGTTCCCTCTGCCTACCCTGCTGTGTGCGGGATACAGCGTGAAGCTAATTTAATTTAATTTTTAATTTTATTATTATAGGCTAACAATAATCAATCATTAAACATCACGTTAATCGTTTCGTTATAATCTACTGTACCTACGGTCAGAGATACATCGGGCATTTAGAATTCTAAACTCTTATTATTTCCATCTGGCCACGAAGGTGAAGCCGCACATAAAAGCTAGTTATCTATATAAATATAAAACTTATTTGTTACTAAGTAACTGACAGACAACGCACAGACGAAACTATTGGACTTAGAAAGTTGAAGTTTATCATGTAAGTAAGTAAGTTATGGAGGGACTTTTCAAAATTCCTACGGCAATATGGAAAAATGGAATTTTACCTTTGACACAATTGCGGGCCATCACACTATATTATAATAATGATAATAAGCGAGAATGTATGGCTCAGTAGTCAGAGCGTTTGGACTTGGTTTTTAAGAGGCCGGGTTCAAATCCAGCTACGTGCAATTTTTTTTATGTTTTGTAACAAAAATATTTTTTTCGTAATTTTTTAACAATACTTATACTTTAAAAATCAAATGAATAGAGTAATGTTTCACATTAGTCATTCCTAACTATGCATACAACATAGAGGACAATTGAAAATAAAGAAATGTTGCTTTATTTTTTTGTTCCACATAAAATTCATATTATAAATAAAAAAAAATTTAAGTATTCTCTATACTTTGATAAATATTATTTTAACATTCAAAATAGAGAGAAATAAACAATATTTTTTAAAAAAAAATATAGCTACACACTGTAATCCGCTATCATAATGTAAAATTGTAGACAGAAGGAACCTAAGACACACCGTTCCCCACTCACTGGCGATTTTCGAGGTATTGCGTGTTGAGTGGCGGAAATCAACGGACCGAACGGAGAAAATGAAAATGATTCATTTTTCCGAGTAGGAATCGAATACACAACCCTCAGTCAGGGGAAACTAGTACTTAGATTTCTTATAGCCTTAGTCGTCACATCAGAATAATTTCTGCTTCACACTGATAATATAAAACACGTGACGGTTACGAATAGGTACAAATTGCCCGTAGTGGTAAATTAAAAATTTATTATTATTTTATTCGCTTATTCGTAGTCATAAAAATATTGAAATTCAATATGGTTTCTAAACGAAAGATTTCTAGCTCGTGCCCTTTTTTACTTCTTTAGAAAACGTATAATAATGTAGCAGAATTTGAACCCGCTCCTATGTCAATGTCAAATGTATGAAACAATTTAAGTACCCGAAGTACCTTGACCGCAGGCAGAGTGGATTACAAAGAAATTATAAGCTTTACGGATAAATAGATTAAAGAACAACACAGACAAAGAATACATACACACACAAACTCTAATACTCAAAATATAGATATAGAAGTATATAATAGAACGAAACAGTATAGATATCATATCTACCGTTTAAAAAAATATATAAAAACTTACCAAAATATCAGCAACTCCAAAGAAACTGAAGTTGCTGGAAGGATCTATATCATATGCCAATCTCAGGTCATAGTGAGAGGGGACCACGTCGCCGGGCAGCAGGTACTGGGCGCTGAGCTGGACTGCAGCCAGCAGGATGAAGGCGGCGTGCCATCCCATTGTGATCTCTGGAATAAAGAGTTTGTTGAAAAATTTTAAAAAATATTATAGATACATTAAGGCATAATAGGGAAATGGTCGAGGCGCAGTAGGACAAAACCTGACTGTAAACGCGCCGGTTGTGAGTTCGATCCCACTCGACGAAATGAATTATTTTCTTATCCTGGCTCTGGTATAAAGCAATGAGCGGCGATAAGTTACGGCAATCAGCACGCAATGTCACGAAAATGCGGCGGAAAATCGAGATTGTCTTAACAATATATTTCCTCTGCCTTTTCCCGGGTAGCCACATAGTAGGATGCTATGTGCCTGCAGGGGAAACAGCTTGATGTTGATTAAAAAGAAGAGGACTTTTCAAAATTTCATTTTTAAAATTGGATATGTGTGCTTAGTTTTACATTACGGACTGAAATGGAAAATTATAAAATTTCTGAAAAAATCTAGTAATTATTCATTTATTTTCTGATGCTCAATAGTTAACGTCAAGTTCACTGTGTGGATATCAAAAAACTAAATTATATATTACTATGCGTTTTAAAAATTAATTTAATAATTTTTATTGCGTAAAATTTCAAAATAAGTTTTTCATACATTAAATTAATAAATAAAGTAAATTATAATATTAAATATAAATAAAAAAATACTCGTCCGACTTCCAGCACACCTAACTACTAACTACTAACACCTCTAACGACTGACGCAAATGTCGCCCGACACTATGCAGACATATATTATCTTATTTATTCACTTATGAATATATGTAAAGTATTCACATTAGTTTCATAAACGGGTCATATCTTAAAATACTATATTATGTTCATTTAATAATCGATTTAATTATGTCATATTTTCGTGCAATTTCTAACTTGTTTGTTTAATTTTCTTAACTTCACGCTGTGTCACGCATAAAACAAGATAAGCAGAACAGAAGTTCTTTCGCTTTTTTACCACAGCGAGGATTAGAAAATAATTGATTTCTCCAAGTAGGAATCGAACCAACAATGGTCGCGTTTATAAAATTAATACTAATAATTACGATGTTCCCAGAATGGAATTGAAAAAATCTATTGATACATTACTTACTTCTCGAAATTCTATCAACAGTAAAAAAAAACAGATTAATACTTAGTTTTTATTCAACATCACGCTGTATTCCGCACATAGCAGGATAGTCAGAGAGTCCTTTGGAATCTAGTGTTAAAACACTCCGTCCCCATTAAGTGTCTTAACGCTAAGTTGGTACTAAATATTAAACGAAGCTGAATATTAGGTAGCGTAACCACGTCAGTTTCTGTATGATTTGAACGTATTACATAGACCAGTCATCTATGGTGCAACTGAGATGTTTCACTGAACGCGAAAATTGATTTTGTTATACTCTAGAAATTAATATTAATTATTTTATTTTATGGTTATTAACCAATAGTGGTGGCGCATATAAATATCTTCAAGATATGGGCTGCTAAATTTTTGCCCATAGACTATTGTAACAATTTAAAAATTTCGTTAATAAACTACTACTACTAACTAACTAATTTCTAAATACCCCCCAAAGTGCAAAGTGGTTAGGAGGACGGCAAAGTGGATGCTTTACTATAGAATAAACTTCCACAGCTAGCTGGGCCAGAAGTACTTGTGCTTCTCAAAGAATTAGAGGTAACACGCAATGTAACAAAAAGATCGTAAAAGCGACAAGCAGAATAAGTTCTCATCGAGTCATGTCTGCCTTATCTGCTTATATCTCTTGCATATGAAAAAAACCAAAATCGATTTAACCAATACAATTTACAAGAAATATAATAAATGGACAAACAGACATTAATACATCCAAAGTATTACATGTTAAAGAATAGATATGACACTGACCGAATATTTTCTTCATTTCATTATACACCCGCACCATATTCTATGTAGAGGAGAATTTTAACTATTTGTCTTACTATATCAGTACAGTAGTCTCAACGAGTCGTGGTCGCGCTGAAGTAAACTGTAAATCATGCGTAGAAGTTCAGAAATCCTAACTACATGGCGGCCACAACTCGTTGACGGTACTTTACAATAAAGAAGCCTTTCAATATGGTGACTTCGAACGAAAATTTCACATAAGCGGCTACGTCCTCAATGGTTATAAAAAAGGCAGGTTAATTTGGAGTTGAACAAAATGTGTAAGTTTTCAAAGATTTTTTTACATACGTACGTATTATTGAAAAAAAAAATATTATAGCTTGAAATTAATGGGATGGGGCTAAGATCAATATTTAGATTGTTAGAATTCAAAAATACTAGGCAAAATATCAAACAGGTCGTCTTGGCGCAGTAAAAAGGGTTTGAATGTAAGCGTGATGGTTGTGGTTTCAATCCCCATATCTCCACTATACGTAAATTATTTTTAATTCTCCGCTCTGGTAGGGAAAGCCTGAAACAATTGACGTGATACAACATAAGCTTCCTTGATAAATGGACTATTCAACAAAAACATAAGAGATTAGTAAGTCCACAGTCCAAATAAACAATCTCTTAGGCTTTATAATATTAGAATTATAATATATTTAGATTATGTGGTAAGTAGGAACAAATAAAGAATCAAACCCATGACCACCGAGTACATTAAGCCATTATTCCGATTATACCGCAATAATGAGATGAAGTGGTTATCCATCCATAAATTACACTATATTTATAAACAAATAAAATTATTTATGAAATCATACACGAGGTAAATCAGAATAGTAATATTTTAAATTATTTATTAGTTACCTATATTATAATACAGGTAAATTGTTTTTAATTATAATACTTGTTACTTATTACCTATATCTAGGTAAATAGTATTTTTCCCTATAAATATGTCAATTACGCGTGTTATATTCTTGGTGACCGTGATTAGTAATATCTAGCTAACGTCATAGAATTAATTTATATAGCTTTGTATTGATTTTAAGATTGAATGTAAGAGAAAATAGAAATGAAAAGTATATAAAAATATTCATTTTACATTATAGTAGCATTTACTTATGATTTAAATAAAATAAATCAGCTTCACGCTATATCCCGCGCACTGCAGGGTAGGCAGAGGGAACCTAGTGTTAAGATACTCCGTTCCCCACTTTCTGCCGAATTTGGAGGTATTGCGTCTTTAGTGGCGGAACTCAACGCCGCTCTTTGCCTCGACACCAGAGTAAAGAAATGGAAACATAATATAAATTTAAATAAATATTTCATTTCCTCGAGTGGTAGAGTCGTGAGTTTTAATTTATATTATATATAAATATAGCGTAGTGTGATTTCGATCTTGTACTCATCGTAATCTTACACGTAAACTTATTACAATAATGTACTGAAAGCTGCTTAAATTTGAAAATCAGTGGTAATAAACCGAATTTTATATTTCGCGAAAATGTTAAAAATAAATAATTAAATTGCCGTAGAGCAACAGCCCACTCAAAATCGGAGGTAAAGTACTATAATAACTGGTTAATAAACAATATGCAATGGCCATTCGCACTTTGCAAAATCTTCAGCCTATATCTATACATCTATATAATAACAATTACGTAAGACCCATCCAAGTCAAAGGCTCGCGGCCTTTCGAGTAAGTTGCCTTGGCACAGGAAATTACTACTTTTATGCGTTTAATTCACGTTGTACATTACTGTTTGCCAACAAATATAGACTTTAGGTATAATTAGTTTTTATTAATTTTTTTATTATTTTCGTGAAATTGCGTATTGGCGGAAAGCTTTGTCCTGTCACCAAAGCGAGGATATGAAAACAATGTATTTTCCCGAATGGAAATCAAACCCACAATTTTTAAGGTTCCGAAGCTAAAGGGTAAAACGGGACCCTATTACAAAGAATCCGCTGTCTATTTGTCCTTCCGTCACCAGACTGTATGTTTCTCATGAACCGTGATAGCTAGACAGTTGAAATTTTCACAAATGATGTATTTCTGTTGACCGATAACAGCAAATACTAAAAATAGAATAAAATCAAAATTTAAGGGGCTCTCATACAACAGACTTGATTGCTCTGCCGTTTTCTACATCATGGTACAGAACCCCACGTGCGCTAGTCCAACTAACACTTGGCCAGTTTCTTAGTACTAAATTAGGCCTTATTAGTAAATTAGGAACTGCTTGTACGAATTGTATTTTTTGTGTTGGATAAGCTATATTACTTATATCAGTTAATCGTTTAAATGTAACCCACTTGGAGAACGGAGTGTCATAACACTAGATTAGTGTACGGGATACAGCGCGAAGCTGTAACCCACTTTTACTTGCGATCCGAGCTACCTTGGTAACCAAGAATGTGTCATATAGTGTTTACAACTTTTAGTTATTTCCCTTAAATCACGTCACTGACAACAAATGACGATAATAAACAGTGATTCATTTTATATTTACATATCATGTTTATTTTCCTTATCTTTAAAAACTTTATAGTTTATATGTCAAGAGGTTACTAGCTAGCTTTTATTCATATAAAAATTAGGCGTGTCAAGGCAATTCCTATCTATATATTTTATAGATTTACGCTACTGTTAAGGGTCATAAACATGCGACTGTAAACGTGACAGGTTGTGGGTTTGATTACCACCCGAGGAAATGAAATATTTAATATTTTAATTTTTTATTCATTTTTTCCATTTTTGAGGCCAGTCGTGGCGCAGCGGCACGAGATGTGACTGCAAAACCGACTGGTTGTGGGTTCGATCCCCACTCGAGGAGATGAAATATTTACTTAAATTTATATCTCATTTCTTTGCTCTGGTGTCGAGGTTAAGCCCGGCGTTGAGTTCTGCCACTCAACACGCAATGCCTCTAGAATTTGACAGAAAGTGGGGAAAGAAGTGTCTTACACTAGGTTCCCTCTGCCTACCCTGCTGTGTATGGGATACAGCGTGAAGCTAATTTAATTTAATTTTTTAATTTGGAGATGAGGCCGTCGTGGCGAAGAAGCACAAACCGGCTGTAAACGCGAGGGTTGTGGATTCGATTCCCACTCGGCAAATGAAATATTTAACATTTTCATGTACCCGCTCTGGTAACGAGGCAAAGCGCAGAGTTGACTTGCGCCATCCAACACACAGGGTCTCGAGAATTCGACAGAAAGTAGGGAATGTGCAGTGTCTATATGGGAACAGAGTGTCTTACTACTAGGTTCTCCAGTTCCTTCTGCATACACTACTATGTTCAGGATACATCTTAAAGCTTTGCATTACGAAGCATTAAATAAAATATTATAACCTTATATTTTATTTAAATTATGTGATTAAGCATTTAATTGCAAAACAAGGGGGAATAGAATAATATAACACTAAATTCTCAAACAAAATGCATTATTAAAAAGATTTATTCGTAGATATTTATCTTTTATTTTATTATTTTAGAGGAGAGGTATTTGAAAACGAAAAAAAACATTTCTTAAAATGTATTTCTTACAATATTAATCCAAGAAAAATACTGCTTTTACTTAAATTATATAATTTCAACTTCCTTTTTTATTATTGCACAACCTCAACTACCTACCTGATACAAATGTTGCTTCAAATAAAGCACTAAAACTGCACTTTCTCTTCGAGCATTTTGCACAATATTTTGCTTGTAAAAAGCGTAAATACTTAATCCAGTTGGTCGCTGTAAGCACATGTTTTCAATTTTGACACATAATTTAAGAAATGACTTTGTTTTTTTAATTATATTTTTAGCTACAAATTCTAGTCTTTTATGGGCATTTTTTTACTGCCCAAATTTAGAAACATTTCGTATTGAGTGTCGGAGCCCAACGCCGCCCCTGGTCTTGTTACCACAGCGAGTAAATATGAAAATAATTCTCTGTGGATTTACATAATATTTTGTACTGTGTTTTAGATAAATTTTCTAAGAGCTCATACCTACGCTGAATAAAAAAATTGTGTAGATAATAATTTATTTTGACCTAATCACGAATATTAGATATAATAAAAATTGGCACAAACGCCACTTTGAAAGTTAATATCGAAGAAGTAAAAAGATATTTACAAAGCACACACATTAAGGTCCGTATTTATATACTATTATATTATATCTAATATTATATCATTTATGGCATCTCAAGAGCGATCTCAGACTTGAGAGCGATTTATAAATAAGGTACAAAGTTTCGTCATTTTATTCTTAACTATCAGAGAAGTTTGAAAGAGATCATGGGAATTATAGTCAATTTAGTTTAATATTACGCTAATCCATACTAGCGTAATATTAAACTAAATTGAGAAAGCAAAAATATTTTACAAACAGATAGATTCCCCTGAGTAGGAATCGAACTTGTAGGTTCTATAGTACATAATATATAGCTTTCACATAATAAACACGAAGCTGTCAATATTTTAAATTATTATAAAATTGCAAAGGCACCGTAAAACAGGCTTTTAAAATTTCGTTCGTTTAAAGCCCAAATGTGTGTATCTACTTATATTAAATAAAATATTTTTTTTATATTCAAATAATTGATTTAAGTAAAATAATCGTTATTACAAGTAAAGTTAACCCTCTGCGATTGATGTGCTAGTCCGATAGACCTCGCGAAATATAAAATTCGGTTCCGCTTATTACCACTGTTTTAAATTTTTTTGCACCGCCGCTTTAATGGTGGTCGCAGGGACCAGCGATACCACCTCAGTAAAATATTTAAATTTTCGTACTGTTTCCTTTTTAGATAATGTGTTTTTTTGTATTATTTCGCGTTATTTTAGAATTTAATTCTATTTACATAAATTATATATATGTACAATAAAAAATAAAGTAATTTTCTTTATTTATTATCATAAATATTATATATAAAATTTTGTTTTTTAAAGAATAGCCAAAACCTAAAAAAGACTTTCTTCTCATCGTATTCGAAAAATGAAAAATGATACAGACAGAAGTTGGAGTGAACAAGCTAGATAAGAAATGTGTATTTTAAAGTCGGTCGATGGTCTATCTTTACATAAACAATGTTTAACTTTTAAAATATACATTGTGTTCTTTATTTAAAAAAAACATACAGAAGATCTTTACTAGATAAATAAAATAGTTGCATAAGTCAATTCTATAAAAATAATTACTATTGAAAAGGTGTCTCGTGGACTACCACGTCAGTATAATATAATAGTAAAAATTAAGTCACGTCAGTCGGAAAGGGTTAGTATAATTTAGCTTTAGTTATTGCCTAGAATTGAGGCCAGTCGTGGCGCAGGGGCACAAATTGTAACTCTAATCCCCTTTTGAGGAAATGAAATATTTATTTTAAATGTATATTATCATTCCTTATTGGCGTCGAGTCAAAGCGCGGCGTTGAGTTCCGCCACTCAACACATAATACCTCTAGAATTCGGTGGAAAGTGGGGAACGGAGTTTCTTAACATTAGGTTACCTCTGCCTACCCTGGTGTGTGCGGGATACAGCGTGAAGCTGATTTTATTATTTCTTTATTTATTTACAAAAGAGATGCAAACACAATAGTGCAGTGGAGTTGGAGGAATTAATTATTTTCATTTTCTTTTGAGTTTCACCACTTAGCTCACAACGTCTCAAAACGGGCAGTGCTTGGGATACGGAGCCCAATCCTCTGTTATTTTTATGGAAAAGTCAATTTAACCAAGCTTACTGATCACCTGATGGTACCACCGCCACCCACGGCTATTATTATTTACTAGCGACCCGCTCGCGGCTTCGCCCGCTTAAACCATAAAATTATTTAATTAACACACTGAATTATGTTCGTGTTTTGATATACCTATAAAGTATGCTTGCAACGCAATGAAGATTTTTAATGAGAAATTTATTAAAACTTTAGGTCGCTTTTTTGTACCTCCCATAAGAATCTTCAATTGAATTTTTGAAATAAAAACACAACTTATCGATACTTACAATAAAATCCTAACTCATCGGTGTCTGTACATGGAAGATATTACAATTATCGATGTAATAGCATTGGTCAGTTGGTCTGTTTGTCTGTGCGTTTGTTCACGATAATCTCAGAAACGCCTTAACCGATTTAAATCTTTTTTTTGTTTTTGTTTTGGTAATCTGCCCTTAAATATTTAGTATTAGTTTTATTTTAATCAGCTTCACGCTGTATCCCGCACGCATCAGGTTAGGCAGAGGAAACCTAGTATTAAGACACTCCGTTCCCCACTTTCTGCCGAATTCTGGAGGCATTGCGTGTT
>JAAIXJ010001884.1:1157244-1187251 GCA_013403705.1 Heliconius hermathena
AGTACTATGAACAATTGTACTTTAAGAATACGTAAATTTATCAACAGTCAAATAAATAAGACGTTTCTAAAGTCATTCTTTTGGACTTACAATTGAACTGTAACCATTCGAGCATTGTTAGAAAAATATTACAATGTTATGTTAAATTTATTATAAGTATAGATTACACTTACATGACGTAATTAACGTTAAGCAGATAATAACTCAACAATATAATAATTTATTTCTTAATAATTTCTTTTTTTTTTCAAATATAAATATCTTTAAAACTTTAAGTACATTATTTTTTGATAAAGTGTAGCGGTAACCTTTCCAAACTATATTTTCTTTTATGCACAGCGCCATCTATTTAAGATCCCATCGCAATTAGTGATAGCGTTACGTGTATGAAAGAGAGTATCAAGATTCGTTAGTACCTACTATTTTTGTCAATAGATAGCGTTACTTGTATCGATTTTTTAATATGTCAAATATTAACTTCTTGAAAACTTAAATACTTATATCTTTTGATAGAGTGAAGCGATTACAATGAAATAAACACTAAAAGCTACTTTGATTTATTTGTAATTTTTATGTATAAAAGTTGCTTAAATTTATTGTGTACTTTTTACGTGATACGTGTTCACATAAACAGACAAACAGATAAACAGACAAACAGACAAAAATTCCAAAAATGTTGGAAATGGATTCTGTTAATTATCCTTTAACACCCTGGCTAATTTTTTTTAAATATTTTCAATGTACAGAAACGACTTTTCTACAGATTTATTATAAGTATAGATATAGATTAATCTGCTATTTGCAAAATTTTTTATATAATTATTAATTAATAAAAATAATTAATTATTCAAAATAATTTTACCGTAGCGTTTGGCGCTCCTTTCCCTCTGACCACCCCGCTGGGGATAAACCGTGAAGCTAAGTTAATTTAAGTTAATAATTTTAATAATTTAAAAACGTATACCTTTTCGCCGTTCGTGTTTCTGTCAAATAACTCTTGTCACTTGAAAATTTTATTTCTATTTATTTATATTTTTAATTTGATTTAAATAAAAGTGTTTTGAATGCAAATGAAGTGAAGAAACTATTTAATAAAATATATTTGTTTATATTTTTCCAAAGTAAATATGCAGAGTGGATTTTGAGAAAAATATATTAATCTTAGAGCGTTATTAATACTTCATCCTAAAAAACCTTGAATAATGGTAAAATGCATAACCGATACAGTTAGTTAAAGCAATTCAGTATAAGTACTTCCTTAATTAATGTAATATTTTTATAGTTATCATCGCATATTTAATTTTTATATATATATATATATATATATATATATATATATATAATGTGTTTTATAATTATTAGGGTGAACAGTAAAACTATAACTAGAATTGAGTTGCTCTGAAAAGAGATTTATTACATAAATAAATGTTCACACTTACAAACATTCTTTAACATTAATCAATTACAAACTCACCTGAAAAGAGAAACAACATTTAAAGCTATTGTTTCACCAGTTCGTATTAATTAATATAATATTAAAATATATTGTTCTCCCTTGTCTTTAAGAGACGTCAATGTCATAGCTGAATGAAGTATCACTCACTTCATTTACATATATATTTATAACTTCACGGTGCATAGCGCATAGCAGTACAGAGTGAACTTAGTGCTGAGACACTCCGTTTCCCGCGCACCGCCCAATTTTCTAGACGTTGCGTGTTGAATTGAGTGGTGTATTGGTATTACCAACCAGAGCGAAGAAATTAAAATAATTCAATTCCCCGAGTGGGAATCGAATTCACAACCGTTGCGTATAGTCAGACGTGGCGCCTATGAGGACGACAAGAGACAAACAATAATATTATGCATATGAATGCATAATATAATTCAAGAACCAGGTCGTTTTAGAAGAGTCACATAGAGACACAGGTCCAACATAGAGGCCTCCCTTAGAGAATGTGAAAATGTTTTACTGTGGCACATTAACCGAATGTCATCTCTGAGTAACCGGAAAATACGTCGTGTGACGACAGCTCGAAAGCTACAATGAGACTATAGAATGGAGTTTGGGTGGATTGAGAACTGGCTTATTGAAGGAGACTAACGGACGGAGAGTTAGCTTATTATAAAACGACGTATTGCCTAGGATCCCACATCAACGTGGTGCTAAGAGTGTAGAGACGTGTGCACTGGTTTTACCACCGCTTTCTCAAGTTTTGAGCGGGTTTCCCCGCTATTAAGCAGATTGAGCACTTCCACCCTTAGCATATAACTAAGTATAACTCTTGCTCTCCACTCTGCCGGACAATCAAGGCAAGCCAGAATTGGACGACAGATTGCAGTACCCCTCTGGAGGACTCAGGTCCGCGGGGTTGCCACTCCTCAACAACTCACCACAGGTCGTCCCCACAAGTGGGTAATGCTGGTTGGCTAAGGTTACAATTGAGTAGTTAATTAAATGGTAATAATACAAAATGTATGAATAACATTTAAAATATTATCAAAATATAATGGAGACTAGTTCTTATAAATAAAACACTTCTATTATGACATTATAATAACATGCACGGACAAAAATACTGTTAGAAATGAGTTCAACGAACGTTTTAGTTTATATGGTTTTAGTTTACAGATTTCGACATGTTGTGTTGTTGTATTTTTTTTTAAATCAGCTTCACGATTTATTCCGCACACAGGAGAGTAGGCAGAGGGAACCTAGTGCTAAGACACTCCGTTACCCTCTTTCCGGCTTATTAAGTGGCGGAACTTAATGCTTTGCCTCGACAACAGAACAAAGAAATGAAAATATAAATTTAAATAAATATTTAATTTACTCGAGTGGGGATCGAACCCAAAACAAGTTGCGTTTACAGGCACATTTTGTGGCCCTGCGCCACAACTGGCCTCTGTTTTTTTTTACTTAGATTTTTAATGGTGGACTAATTCATTTGCATTATCTTTTTATTTTATAGTTTGTCAATTTACTATTCTAAACCAATTGACCTATTCTAAGCAAAATTATTTTTTCTATTATAATTAATATGTATAAAATTTTGCGAAAGATGTAGTTCCTTAAGACTAGGTTTCCTCAGACTACACTGCTAGAAGCGGGATACGTGAACCAATTTTTTTAATATAATATATAATTATTTATGTAAGTACAGACTATTGTAGCTAAGCTACACTTAAATCATATTATGATATTGAACTTGCCGTCGAGTCACGATCCACTTTCGTAATAGAAACGTTACTGACACAACCAGTCTGAATGCGAATTTCAAATTATATTATTATAGCCCTCTAGGCACGGTAGAGGTGGGTTTACTTGTATTATTAGTAGTGGATTAGATTATTAAATGTCTTACTGATTTTAAAATAAAAATATTGCCGCCGTGTGATAGGGTCTCGTAATAAAATTGTTGCAGTGTCGGAAATCCCACATTGTCCCGGAATTTTGCATGTTACCCCATGTCTAGTAATTTTATTTTGTTGAAATTTATAAATTCTAGTAAAAGTTAATATTTAGGTCTTGAAGAGATATTTTAGAAATTGGAATTATATTTATGTACAAGTCTAGGTAGATTAAAACTAGTTAGAACTGGTAGTCAAAAAATTCCGATTCCATTGATGGCCACAGAAATATCCGGGATGTGATGAGCAATCTCAGTATCGCTACAAATACGATGAATGTGGATTCGATCCCCACTCAGGAACTACATTTACATATAATGTTTCTTGCTTCGATGGGATAGAGAACGGCATTGCATGTGAAGTAGCGGAACCCAATCCGCTACTTCACATGGAATTTATCGAAACTGGGCGGAAAGTGGCAAACACTATGTTATCTTTCCCGTCAATTCAAATTCATGAAACCATTAAAGAGGAATTGTATATTCATTTATTATAGACATTTTTTGGGTCTGAGATAAAGACATGGCGTTGAGTGTAATAAGTGTTGTGACTGTGAAAACCACATCCGATGCTGTTCAGGGTGTTTATAAATGACGGCATATAAAATTTTAAATCTTATTTTATATGATTTAAATATTGCTTAGTATAGAAGTCGACCAGTTCTATTCTATTTATATATAGTTTCTCAGATCATCCACGTATAGCAGGGTAAGAAAAGGCAACCTAGTGTTAAGACACACAGTTCCTCAAATGCCGCACAATTTTCGTATGGATGGATCGCAACTCAAGTTAACCTAAAGGATTGTCGACATGAAAATAATGTAAATATAAATATTTAATTTTAGGTTTCTAATATCTAATACATTTTTTATGACCACCTTCACGCTGTATCCCTCATGTAGCAGGGTGAGCAGAGGTTAAGACACTCCGTTCCGCATTTTGTGATCCGTTCCTCCGTTCCGTGTTCTGAAGGCAAATGTCGCGCTTTGCCTCGACACCAGAGCGTAGAAATGAATATATTAAATACTTACTTTGCCTCGAGTGTGAATCGAACCCACACGACGTGACTGGCGTTACTATATAATCTATATACCTAATTTCATTTTACAACTACTAATACACGTAATAAGTGAAAGTAAAAACAAACACACTCAGTAACATTGTTATAAAATATTTACAACCATTTAAGAAGACCGTGGCCCATTAGCGAATCTAGCTATATTTTCTTGAGGAAGCTGGACTTTAGCTTTGAAAAGACTGATATGTTGGTATAAATGTTTCTTTTTTTGTATTTTTCGGTGCAAATGTTTTTTTGTAAATTAAAAATTTTTGACTATTCTGGTGCACTAGACTATACAAAAGGAGAACGGTATATCTTAGCACTATTACTGTGTTTATTTAATGTATTTCAAATATGAAACACAGATTCACATTAAAAATTGATTCAAATAAATTAATATATTAATCTACATTTCACGTAACGATAGAGAGCGTAGTGTCTTATTATTATTAATATATCTCTGCTTATCCCACAAAATGAATAATATGAGTAAAAAACTAAAATTTTATAAATATTGCACTTTTTTATTATATCATATAATACAAGTACGTATGATAAAAAACACGAAGTGTAGATTTTACTAATTAACGATTTTGGTAATTCTCTCCACTAATGTTTTAGTAATAACGTAATTTTTTTAATTATATTATTTTTTTTAAATCATATATTTAAGTGCCTTCTTTAATGCTAATGTTCCTAAAACCGTCAGAAATATTTAATACTGTTAAAATTATAATTTATTTGCCATATTTTCTTATATTTAATAGTAAACAAAAATGGAAGTTTGCTTTCTTTTTACAATGTTAACAAAAATATTAAATTTGTTCTAGATATGTCTTGTAGGGTAGCTAGAAAAAAATATAAACATTCTTTCGAATATCATTTGAACCCACGACTATTTTGCGTATTGAGAAATATTTTAACTGGGCGAAATTTTATGACAGTTAAATTTTTATTTTATTATTTAAAATTCTTTTTTTCATTCCAAAATTTTCGGAATGAAATATGTATATATTAAATATTTTTAACATTTTTAAAGTGTTATTCCACTCTTAGGAAAAAAAAATACTTATTTAGAAAACGTATAAAAACGCTACGTTTAAATACGTTCAGATTTCATATACGTTTTCTAAATAAGTATATATATTATAAAAATAAATAAATTTAAAAATAAATTAGCTTCACGCTGTATCCCGCACACAGCAGGGTAGGCAGAGGGAACCTAGTGTTAAGACACTCCGTTCCCCACTTTCTGCTGAATTCTAGAGGCATTGCGTGTTGAGTGGCAGAACTCAACGCCGCGCTTAACCTCGACACCAGAGCGAAGAAATGGAAATATAAATTTAAGTAAATATTTCATTTCCTCGAGTGGGGATCGAACCCACAACCAGTCGATTTTGCAGTATATATTATAAATAGTAGATATTAAAAGAAAAGCTCAATAACATTTCTTCTCTGCATTGTACAAAGTTTAATTCATTAAAAGACAACAACAAGAAACAGTGTTCAAAATTTAAACACTACGCTATTTATAAAAAAATGTTAATATAAAATTTTAATCCTACTATTTTGTTTAAAGAAAAATAAATCACGGATGGTTACACATTCAAATCTTACTCGAGGGAATATTAAAAAAACGTTTCCCTTTTCCGATCATACAACACTTTGGATTCCTTACAGCACCTATTACAAAAAAAATAGACAACAGTGTCTTAAAACTGGGCTTTCTCTATTTACTGCACAAAGTAAATAAACAAATTAAAGTTTTAAGTTACGTATTATATCAAAGCTAAGCTCACCTTTAGTCGGCACGTACTCCTCCAACGACAGACCAACACCGACTGGCAATTACTTTATGTAATGTAATGGTCATGCCTTATTGAGAGTCGTACGATATACCGTTTACATTATAATACCACGGTTACGATACGATTTTTTATTTAGGTAGTGTTTATGTTATAATGGAAAATTGATCTTTATTTTATTGGTAAATAACTTAACACTTTTTCTCGCATACCAGGGTAGGCAGACGGGACCTAGTGGTAAGACACTCCGCTCCCCACTTTCCGCTCAATTTTGTAGAGGTTTGCATGTTGCTAAGCTCAGCGCCGATAGACAAAGGTTCCGTCTGAGCAAGGAAATTAAACTAATTTAAATAATTTACGTATATTGAAAAGGCGGACGATCGTTAATCTCATACAATTTTCCAGTACTAAATCCATCCAGTCTTAGACAAAAAAAATATTCTCTTATAAATAATAAATCTATAAAAACACTAAAATTGTGTATATAAATGCTTAAAAATCGTATATTATAATTTGCTCTTGAAGTCCACTACAACCCGTCTATATCACTATTCGTCATTTTATAAATAATCTTATTCATATAATTTGAAAGTTGTTTAGTTCAAAAGTTCTTACAGTCCTTTTAGAGCAGTGGTTCCCAACCAGTGGTCCGCAGAAGACTAATTATGGTCCGCGAGTGATTTTAATTTTATGACTGGGGATGGTGAGACGAAGTTTCTGTTTGATTATCACAGTTAATTTTTATTATACCTACATGCATAGTGGTCCCTGCTACCAAGAATGATATAGAAGTGGTCCTTGATCAAGAAAAGGTTGGGAACCACTGTTTTAGAGCTTCTAAATATTATTACAATCAATCTTGACCCCGTCGTGGTGCAGTGGGATCTGGCTGATAAACGTAATCGCCACGGTTGTGGGTTCAATTCCTACTCAAGATAATTAATAATTTTCATTCCCTCTGCCCATTGCTCAATGCACAATACAGCGTGAAACTAAAAACAAACTATTCCGAAAGGATTTTTAATGAAATAGCAATAGGAAAATTGTAACTTTTATATAATATTTAAAAAACCGCTCTTTTTGACGATTACTTATTCTACGGTCCAAAACTGCTTGCAAAAGTCTATTTGAATAAATAATATTTTGAAATCGAATTTGATATGCGAATAAATTTATTGTAAATATAAGGTATAAGAGACAAATAACTATAGAAATTTGATAAATCGTATTGTGTTATGTTAGACAAAGTGAGGCTTGGAGATCAACTACAATAATATTTTAGCTTTACGCGGTATCCCAGCGTATATCAGCGTAGGCAGAGGGAACCCGGAAACCTACTGTTACTGTTCATTCTCTCGAATGGGGATCGAACTCGCAATCATCACGTTTACAGTTGTACGCACGTTCCCTGAGCCACGGCAGCCACAATATTTTACTACACCAATATTTAGTGTACTAACTTTATCAAAAAAAAGCTAAAAAACAAAAAAAAACAATATCTTTGTTATGTTTAAAAGAAGATCTTAAATTATTCTGAACATCGCTCAATAATAATTGGATTTAAGAGCAATATTTCAGCCGCGGATCAACAAGCAAGGTCTCATGAAGGTTGGAAAGTGAAAATTTTTACTTCGTTTTTATTTTTGCAGATCCAATTCTTGCGTACTAGGTAAGTGAACGAGTAGTGATATGGCTCTTCATTTTGTAAAATATTTGTAAATATTGTTAATTGTAATAAAGAAAAAAAATATTTCTTTTGTTAATAATTACAATAAAAAGTTTTAAAAAATAACGTGCAACAGATAGGAGATATAGGAACATTTGATTTCCGCTCAGGGGATAATTATTTAATTTATTAGACTTAGATCTATTAAGCTTCACGCTTTATCCCTAACGGGTTAGTCAGAAAGAACAGAGCGCGAATCGCTACGGTCTCTACATATGTATCTCTTTCGCCTCGTCCACTGTCATCAACCTCTTCATTCTCACCGTGACATCCTCGCTAGTACCTGCCATTTTGTGTATGCCGTATAACACCGTCAGTACCAACACTGCATTGTGTACGGTCAAACGCGCAGCTGTGCTGTCGTTTCACCGTCTCATCAATGCAGCTAAGTCTCCGTTAGTCCTGTTTCCGACAGCAATACTTTCCATATCCATCTCGTATCTGGCATCTCTGCTGAACATACTTCCCAAATATACCACTTCATTCACTTGTTCTAAAACTACTACTACTTAACTTAAGTATTTTAAGTAGACCTATTAAAAGAAAGCGTGGCGTTAGATTCTGTGTGTGTGGAGTGGGGTATTCTAAATAAAGTTCAACATCTTTACTCGATATTTAATAAAGAAAAAGCAAACAGAAGCCGTGGTGGTGCAGGGACACAAGCGTGCGACAGTAAACGCGACGACTGTGGGTTCGATTCCCACTGGAGGGAATAAAATATTTAATATTTTAACAAGGCAAAGTAGAGTTCCGCCATTCAACACGAATTGCCAGCAAAATTCGGCGGAAAGTGGAGAATGGAACTGTTTTAATGGGAACGGAGTGCCATAACGCTAGGCCCTCTCTACCTAAACTGCTATTTGCGGGTAGGTACAGCGTGAATAAAAAAAACTGTTAAGTGCGAGTCGGACTCGTTCACCGAGGGTTCCCTGCCTGTTTCGAGATTGCAGGTCAACGGGAACTACAACTTATAAAAATTGAGCAATTTAAATTTTCGAACATATGCACTCATTTTGTATGAAATGAATTATAAATATAAATTTGTAAATATATTTTTAAGAAATACCTATAAATTTTGATTTTATTACTTCATGTCCACGGGAAGTACCCAGGTTTAGGTTTAGGCACCCCATAGTTTTTAATTTTCTATAAAATTCATATATAATACAACAAAATCGATGCATAAATGCTCGTATGTTTTGATTGCTTTGACTTAGAAGCTAGATTTTTCTGTTTGACTTAGAAGCTAGATGTACTGTGTGCTTCAAGGGATTATAAACCTTATTGTTAGCTTGATACCTCCACGCGATCTTGAAATAAATGATCTTGGGAGACGGACATCAAAGTAATCCTATAAGGGTATTGCTTTTTACCTTTCGAGGTACGGTACCCTAAAAAACCAACCAGCTTCACGCTTTTACTTGTCTGATAAAAGCGGGTAAATGTAAGATTTAATAAATAAGGTAAATAGCATGCGTGGGCCGCACTTTACCCGCGAAATAATCCTTATATAGGTATAACTGTAAAAACTAGAATCAAACATTTTATTTGTTTTAAGCTGATGAATAGATCGTTGACATTTACGAAGAAATATTTATTCGGTTGACTAAATTTTTGTAGTAACAATAAAAAAGCAGGTTTAACTTGATCTCGACATAGTTCAATCAAACTAATTAAATTTATTGTATTATACGATTTCCATAAATCATACAAATTTTACGATGTAGACTTTCATTTATAAACTTTTTCGGTTTTGAACTCTAAATTAAATATTTTAAGAATATTTTTTTTCTGTCGTCGTAGCATTATTTATTACTAGTGCCCCGGCAACCTTGTCAAGCTGCTTCTATTTAGGTACTAGCTGTTAGGATTGTAATGTTAAGACATTTTGCTCTTCGCTTTTTACTCAAATTCGATTTCATTCAAATACGATATTCAATATACATGTATAAATACTTAGTTCTAAAACAAAAAATACTGTTTATGTAATTCTGGAAACTATTAAATTTAGGACTTTCAAGAAATATTAACAATACTTATTTATAATAGAAAACGTATAAAAATTTGAACGTAGCGGTTCTCGAGAACGTATGGCTTAGTGGTCAGAGCGCCTGGTCGGTTTCCAGGAGGCGCGGGTTCGAGTCCCGCTACGTTCAAATTTTTATACGTTTTCTATTATAAATAAGTATTTTTCTTTCCTAAGTGTGGAATAACACTTTTAAAAAAAATGGTTAAAAATATTAACAAATCTCAAAAAAAATTTACAAATCCCTATATAAGATGTAAAAGTAAGGGCGCGGCGGTTTGAAAGTAACAATAATGCTCTGTAGGTATGTCCTGTGGTTAGCCGCCACGCGCTGCTAGCATATATAAAATAATTTTATTTATATAAATGTATATACTTGCACATTCTTTCTTTATGAAATTCATCGTACAGTTCTTTAATTCGTCTTTGTCTAAATCGATTCGTTTTGAGACTTGATTCTTTATTGCAGTTGACGCAGCCAAAATGTTTTACATTTCAGTATACTTCACCATGCGCATACGACGTCAGTAAATAAAAGTAAATAGCACTATAATTACAATTACAACTTTTTTAGCGTTCAATATATTCTCGATATCAACATGAAAAAACACACAGATTAACCCAAAAATATTTTTATTTTTTAATATAGTTCGCCATAATCTCAATTAATTTGTTACATCGTGATATTAACACTATAAAAAAATACTTTCCTTCTTGCCTGAAAAATGCACATTTATTGGCGTCTTCAGCACTTCATCATCGACAAATTGTTTCACACGGAGATCTTTTTTTAAAATTTAGGAACAAATAATAATTTCTAGACTGTAAGATAGGTTGGTTGATCTCTTCAAAGCCACAATCGCGAAAAGCAGCATTGGAGACACGCGTAGTGAATCGGGGCGTTTTGTGAGAAAGTAACACATCGGCGGCCAATTTACTCCGTCTTTTATCTTGAACGGTTGTAATTTATGATCTTACCTTTATTTTTATATTCAATCAGGATATTCAATCCTTTGGAGTCCCAAAACAACTTGGCCACGACTTTTTCAACAGGTGAAGTGACTTTAAATTTCTTTGGACTGTCTGTCCCTTCATGTAGCATTGCATGGACTCCTGTTTACTTTCAGGGTCGTAATGATAAACCCACATTTCATTACATTACATACAATACTTTTTAAAATACTCGAAGAATTTTCACCACAGAGCTCCAAAAACTCCCTACAACACTAGACTCGCACTTGTTTCTGTGGCGCTGTGTGCATTCATTCACGGGGTCCACTTTGCACTGACTTTTGAAAGGTTAAGGCAGAATAGCTTGTACCTATAGAGGGTTAGTGATCTCCACTATCATTTTAACTTTCATTCGCATTTTCAGGTACAATTTTCTCTACTTTTTCATCCGCAGAGGTATTTTCAATTTCAATTCAATGCCCTCCCTAGTCTCTCCCTCTTGAATTTACGTGATCACTTTTGCACAATAGATAATGATAGTAGAGATTCTTGGTATACAGCCACGATCTCTTCAAGAATGTTTTTTTTTACTTTTCTTGGTTCAATAAAGAATTTAATCACAGCGTCACGTCAGTCGAAATATACTTAGTTTATCATATCGATACCGAGAATACATTGAACGCCCCTCGTAAAATTATTACAATTCAATAATCAAATCGTGGACATTTTATAAATATAAATATATTTTTCAAGTACAATACATTAAGATGAATCAAAATCTGCCACGATAGTGTTATCTTATTTCACTCTTAAAATTGTAAGTAAAATCTATAAGTTAAAGATTTTGTAGGATTAAACTGAGGAAATTCTGGTTCGAATTGAATATTTTTTTATGGATATGCTATATTGCATCACAGTAATCGTTTCGTTGTACCTCATTGTGCCTGCAGCCACACTGACTTTGGCACTTAAGATATGTCATAAATACTTTTAATTACATAAATTGTATCCATTCAAATCAAAGGGGCAAAGCCGCAAGTAAATGTTAGTATAATTTATATAATATTTTAATAAAGTTTGACATAATCCAAGGGCAAGCCAAATAAAACAAACTCAGTCGATTTCATGATTTATTAACAAAAATTATCAATTCTATTATAATCTTCAGTACACTAATTACAATTATATTATACGTACAAAAATTATTTCAATTTAAAAAAGTCATTTAAATTTCATTCATGGACGACAAATTAATATTTAACAGAAACGTTAAAACACACTTTATATCTAAAAAAAACTTTAATTCTAAATTAAGTTCTATTAAATTAGATTCTATTAAAAATATCTGTGAATTTATTAATCATAAAGCACTTATTGAATATAGCTGATGTCTTCTTTATTTGTAAAATATTTGAGCCAGTATTTGAAATAAATGAAAAAATAATAAATACGCTAAAGTATTGATGGAATTTGAATTTGCACTAGGTTTCATATTAAATGACGTATATATATATAAATTGAAAGTAACATATGAAAACAAAAGTCTTTATTGTAAAAATACAGAATATGGCATCAATCGGTGGTTCGTGTCTATTGTCATGATTTCTAAGCCAAAAAAATATTAGATATATAAAAAAACTGCATTCTATGACTTTTTCTTTGAATTTTTTTAAATTTTCTCAGTTACTATACTCATTTTGAATGAAAAAAAAAACAAGAAAATTTCAGTTGCACTATTTTAAAAAATTAAATTCACCCCCTTCTTACTAGGGAGTTCTTAGTTATATTTAAATAAAAAAACACAATAGATTTCTATTTTTATTATATTAATAAAGTGAACTATAACCTACCACGTTTTAGAACTGAATCACAAACTAACTAATATTTACTCTAAAACATTGCAAATTACTTATCGTCCCCTGGACTATATTACAAGATACAAGTGATTCAATTTTAAAAACCTTAAAAATATTTAAAAAAACAAAGGCATGCTATATATTGAGATTATAACCCTTAAGCTATGATTACTTTACAAAAATATATTTTGTAAATATCTTAACCAGATTCTAAAAAAGAGTGTAATAATACTATATTTTTTTCTACTTTAAGTATCAATAAATAGCACGCCCCGTATATATTACAAGTCACTTGATAAAACTTAGCTGGTCGCATGTTAAAATCTTGTACCACGGTGGGTACTATAATAAAATCTCTTAAATCACGATATACATTCTTGCAAATGGCAGAAATATATATCAAAATGCCAAAAAAACAAAGTAAAGTAAAGACTAACTGGCATGCCAATGTTTGATGTACCAGTAGTTGGCATGCCATTAACTGCTATGATAGTAAACAGCATGTTACCAAATACTTATACCTTATATTTTAATAAGATACACAAGCATAATCTAGATCCAGAATATCTAGATTTTATACTATATTAATTCTGCAATCCGCTAGTATGTTTATCACGACTCTTCTTCTCCTCTTTATCGATCCTAACTTATTTTCTATACCAAGTAATCATTGAAACTTTTGCGTTGTGTAACAAAAAAATTAAGATGAAGATTTTTATATATTGGATAAATTTTTATCCATTTTCTGAAGAAAAATAAGGCTTAAAATAACAATTGCCTTTTTCATTAAAACATCGCTCTCTAATACACTTAATAAAATATACATTATTTCATATAAACGTTTAAAAAGTAATTTTTAAAAAGAAGTTAAAGCAATAAGCTTCAAGGCTTAGACTTGAAATTGAGATTTTGATACTAACATTGGGTCCAATATAAAACACTTTATTTTTTCGTACAATTGTCAGACACGTTGTCCTTTTCAAAATGATTTAAAAAATTAAAGTTTGTAAACAAAAATATCTCTTATATAAAAGCGTTGTTCTATTCCTTGTAAAATATTTGTGTATTATCATTTGTAGTGAAATGTATTTTTTTTTCTTTTTGTTCACGCTGTATCCCGCTTATAGCAGTATATGCAGAAGGATCTTAGTGTCATAACACTCCGGTCTTAACTTGTCGCCTAATTGAAACGTAGACCGACTTTTTACCAAAAGAATATAGTTCATTTCTTGAGTGCTAACATTATACACTTATTACTTTGCCTATAAACACAAAGTGATCACACTCTGCGTTGTAAGCTTTCCTCTATTAAATTTAAAGTGACAACCGCTTTTAACTAAGCGCCGAGCTTTGCCTGCCAGTGTGGGTTATTAAAAATACATAATTCTCTTGATTGGGAATCAAACTCACAACTGACGGCTTCTCAATTGGACATCGTCTTATATGTAGTAAGTTAACAAATGTAACATTTCACTATTATAACGCATTTTCGATATATTAGTACAATTAAATTTATACTACAAAATGAAATAACAGACAATAGTCCATACTTTGTTTGTTATACATAATAGAGTTTTCATTAATAGCAATTTATTTGCATAGAATGTTATTTATGGTCTTTTTATAAATAATGCCGAATATTTCATAGATAAAAAAGCGTGAAATTAATAAAATAAGCGTGTTTGTGTCAATGATTATTTCTCACGCTATACCCTGCATATAGATTTCCATTAAGAAGATCTATCTATTTTTATAATTAATACAAAAAAACGCATAGTAAAAAAATATATAACTCTTCATAATACACATTTAAGCATTGACTATAATGTTTAAGTTTTAATGCAACACTAAAATTAAACAAAAAAATATGATCAACCAATATCGATTTAAAATAATTGAAATTGAATCACATCCTATTTTTTGTAAATATTGGTATATACT
Organism: Heliconius hermathena; assembly: GCA_013403705.1. Lineage (NCBI taxonomy): Eukaryota > Metazoa > Arthropoda > Insecta > Lepidoptera > Nymphalidae > Heliconius > Heliconius hermathena. Next base: position 1,172,021 of record JAAIXJ010001884.1, read on the forward strand.
GCAAAAAAATATTCATATTTAAATATGATTTATATTTTACAATTTAACATAACCAGTTTCACTAAAAAACTTTTTTTAAATCAACAGACCACTAATTTCTCCATAAACAATCAACTTTATTATTTCACTTATTTTCACTATATATTCATATAACAAAAATAGAAAGAGTCGGCTTTATATAAATAAATATATTAAGGAAAAAAAGACAATAACATTGTATACAAATAAATTTGTTACTTTTTGGTCTTTTTCTAATTGCATAATGACAGAAAAAGTCAGCACTATAAATTGCATATAATGGATGGAGACGTAAAAAACAAAATACTGTATACTGACAATATTTTCGTAGCGTTATACTAGTTATCTGTCCTTTCCTTTTGTTACTTATGACATCAGAAACAGACAGCACTATACAATACAAAAAAAAAAAAACAAAAAAATTGATCCTTTTTTTAAAAAAGGTATAAACATTTGAACGCAGCTGATTTGAACCCTGGCCTCTTGGAAATAGATCAAGTGCTCTCACCTCACTACGTTCATGTATTTATAAATTTTCTAAAAAAAATTATGATTTATTATCCAAATCTTTACAATGCATTAGAAAGAGATAGAAGACAACATTATATACTGACAATATTTTAGTAATGTTGCACTCCTTGTCTATGCCTTTTATTTGTGATAACGGTAAGAAATAGCACTATGCATAACAATGCATATCAACACTTTCAACTTTAGAAGGAAATTGACAAAAGACAAGATTATATCACTTTACTCATATAATGATCTCTTCAAATATCACTTAAACCATCCTTTTCTGATCATAAAATAATAGAAAGAGACGGTACTACATATTACAAATGTAGATAAAATCAGAAGTATCAGAAGACTACGTGGCTTTTGTAAAATATCAATCTCTGTCTCGTTATGACAAAAGAAAGAAAGACGGCACTATTCATTACATACAAAGTTAGAAAGAGTAAAAAAACGACATCGTACGCGTAATACATTTGTAACTTTACACTCGTTGCCCGTTCTTTTTTTTCTTATGTATGACAGAAAGAGATATTTGTATTTCATCCCTTTCTTTCTATCCCTTTCTTTACAAGGCAATAAAAACGTTTAACTCTTTGTCTATTCTTTTCATATTTATGCCAACAGAAAGATACAACACAAAATTACATACATACTTACATAACGATACACCTTTTGGAATCGCGTTCAGGCCCCGATGTTAAAGAGGTGGGTGTTGCGGATGTTTGGGGTGTGTGAGGAGTTGGGGGTTTGATGGTTTCCGGATCTAAGGGCTCGGTGCTCGCGATCGGCACTGATAAGGGCAGGTCTGTGTTGATGCCTACGATCTAGAAAAAAAATATATTTAGATAAGAAAGAAACATTGGTAGTGAAGAGCCACACTACATGTTAAAGAGTTTAGATATGATAGACAATCATGCTAAACGGTCGTATTTAAATTTAAGCGCCCTGATGTTAAAGAGTGGTCAATATTAATTACTCAAAAAATAACAACCCTTTTTTTAACACGCAATTAATCAATGTTAACAGGGATATTCGATATTCGGAAACTATAATTATCATATCTTTAACTGACATTAAAACAATATAAGTGATCAAAGGAATCACACAGAAGATAGGAACATTCCAGGATATTCCTGAACATTCTATAACTTCACGAGAAAATTTAATTACCAGAACATCTGAACACAACAGGAGTGGAAGACAATCTTTGCGTTTCGTTTAGCAACAAGCGACATGATGCTGAAAAATCTCTTACCCAAACGGACAGGTAAATAAAGTCCAGGTCTCTCATTTTCTTTATTTTTTAATATGTTAGACCTATATGGGTCCTCAAAACAATTACACAATATTTTGATCGTACAGTGTTTAGTTTAGGGGTTATGGGGATTCTTTTTTTCTACCTTTTTTACTATCTCTGAGTCTGGCTTTGCGAGAAATATTCCAGAGGCTCATATCGTTGAACAATCATTCCTAAGTACTAGGACAATAGAACACACGACAGTAATACAACTAACCTCTGCATTCCTCCTAGCAACAAGAGGTACGGTGGTGCGGAACGGCCTTGCGAGGCGGTCCAGGAGGCGAGCGCGCTTACCTCCCCGCCTCTCCTCCGCCTCTACGGCTACCTCTACCACCTCCTCTATCTCTAAGTCTGCCTCTGAGTCGGGTTTGCGTTTGCGTCCCACTACTGTACCTGTCGGTCTGGTGGGTTGTTCTAATACTGGAATATAACCAAATTTAATATATTATTGTAATTTTAATTCATTTAAAACTTTGTTTAAGTTTTTATAGTTCTAAATGCACTAATAATAATATGAAAAACAAAAGATTGTTTTTTTATTTATTTAATATAATGAAAAAAAAAACATTATTATCAATTTTAAAGAACGCTACACTGTACTTAAAGAGCCAATACAATACTCAAAAGTTGCTACAACACTGCACTTTTGCACTTTCTGCACTTTTTTTAACTTGACTAAAAAAGTCAATTCCTCACCACTAGCAGCAGATCGTGTGCTTCTATTAATACTAATATTCCTCAAGTTCATCTCTTTAAGTGGCTTATATGATCTTCGGCCTCGGATGCTGCGTAGACCACTCAAATATGGACTTTCGGGTGTTTCCTCTGTTATGAAGGAGGACGATTCGGTTATGTCCATTTCCATTGTTGTGTTGTTGCCTGTAAAATAAATAATAATAAAGAAAATAAAGAAATAATAAAGAAAAATATTTCTTTATCTTAATCTTTTTTCTTTTCTTTTTTAGGTTTACGCTGTACTCGTATTGAGCAGAGTAGACAGAGGGTAACCTAGTGTTAAGACACTCTGTACTACACGCTCTTGTTACCACAGCGAGGGAAATGAAAATAATTCATTCTTCCGAGTGGGACCCGTGCTCACAAAAGCGTAGCGTTTACACGCTGTATCACTGCGCCACGACGCCCGTAAAGGTATACATAGGTATATATAACCTATTATAGGTTATCGATATCATCGGTAAAATCGGTTTAGTCAGTGAAATTCTTATATTCAGTATTGTAGTATAATTAGTGTTGTAAGTGTCATAAGTATTGTCAGTATCAAATTTTCTGACAGTATTGTCAGTATAAACCAGCATAGTATAGTATGGACACGAGATAGTCCATTAGTATAGTATTGTGATCAGTCAGTATTTATGATTAGTGTTGTAAGTGTTACCAGTGTCAGTGTTGTCAGTGTCGTCAGCAACTCACCAGTATAGTTAGCTAGCATGGACACGTCGGGCTCGGCGCGCGCAATGGCGCTGCGGCGGTAGGGGGACACCTTGACGCGCGAGCGCGAGTAGTTGGTGTCGGGCTTGAGGCGCGCCTCGTCTGTGGAGTACCGTCACACTACACTTATCGTCGTGCCGCTCTTGGTTATAGCGGTATTAAGTTTATACGTAAATTTATGTAAAATCGCTATCACCTTCCATTCTTTTAATTTTGACATTCGTGTAAAACGACGCAACAGGATTCTAAGTGACAACCTTGGATACATTCATAACTGTCGTTGTGGGTCCTAATTTCCTATATGTAAAGCCCAAATATTTTATTTGCAATCTGTCCTAATAATATCTATATTAATATAATAAAGCAAAAGTTCATTTAGTTTAAGGCGCTAACCTCAGGTACTACTGGATTAAATTTAGAAAATCCTTTCGAACTAAATACTCCATTCATAGCGAAAAGCTATAAGCGATTATTACATGACGCCAATGATCTGTGGTCAGTTAATTTATTCTCTTGGAGTGTCATGTGTCATACACAACTTTTAGTTGTTTCCATTTCTCCGTGAGGACAAAACTGCAGGTATAAACTGGTAATTAATAAAATAAATCTCAATCTGCACTGGCGCCCCCAGCGAAAAATTCAAACTCGAGAACTCTCATTATGCTGATCTATACGACCAGTATCCAACCATGTTGAATTTCCATAGTCATTTTATAGCTTTTATAAATGGTTGTAGGTAAAAAATATTGAGAAGACTAAATTAATATCAGAATTACCTTACTTACGACTTATTAAGCACCTCATACATTTTTTATATATTAAATAAATTGTATCAATATTATTTTTTTCATTCTTACTAGCCAGTAAAACAGATTTATCATAGATTACAAAACAATTAAGTATTAGAATTTATAAATCTACCCACCTTCATTCTCAACTTCAACAACAACTTCAATTTCAACTTCACTCGTCTGTTCAACATTATCTTTTTCACCATCTTCTTTCTGTTCTTCTTGAACTACTTTCAAGGTTTCTTTTTTTGGGGATTCAGATTTTTTATTTTCCTGAACTTTATCTATCTTTTTATCTTGTGGTTTTGGAGAATCGGCGGAACGTAGTTTTCTGTCCGACATCGGCGTATCGTCTTTCAACTTGAGGAGTTTTGACTAGAATTTCAATTATTACGTAAAAAAATGAAACTTTTTTTATTTGTTTCAATAAATAAAGAATATATCAATATAAAAACAACAATTTAAGTTTTTTTAATAAGCAAAATAATAAATATAAAGAGATATCATTATATATAAGCCAAATTTTATAATTTACACATTTAAAAAAGTTTTAAAGGCCTTTACGCATGCAAATTTTAAAAATAATAATAAAAAATTGTAATATATGAATTATTCAATTAAAAATAACACCATCTAATAAAAAAAACATACTAAAATAATGTATTTAGATTTTATAATATTTTTAATATAAATAATGCGATTTTATAAACTTTAAAGCCATTTTATTTAAATATTAGTGAATGATTTTCAGGAGTAATTTTATTTTTAATTTTCGCTACCATGTCGTATTTGGATAGCCTCTGAATTAACTTGGTGTGATTGTGGGTCCTATATTTAATTCTCCAAAGTGGGTCTCGGGGAATTAATTATTTCCATAGCCCCACTTGTAGGAGAATTTTACTTATAGAACTTTTTTACTTATAGATTACTATAAAAATATAATTTAGGATGATACATAAAAAAATATGGTAAAAATGTTAATACGTTAGTGTTTTAGTAACGAATGCACAAAACAACAAAGCTTAAAATCCAAAAAAATGCAACAAAAAAATACACTAGGGTATTCGAACCCGCTACTCACGTCATCTGGCACGTAATCCTTATCTGTATGTTTGCTCGGTGGGCGTGGTGTTTCGGGCGTGCGGGTCGCTTTCACCTAGTTTTTAACGATTTTTTAGTGACAAAAGGGGATAATACGGTGTTTTTTTTTTCATTTAATTATCATGTAAAAATTATATATTTAAAATATTTGTTTAGAGAATATGCTGGTTTTTCGTATTTTATTTAATTATATCAAAAAGGAGTTAAGTTCCGAAAACATTTAAAAAAATAATGACTATGTTCGCTACATGCCTACTTTCTATAAAAGAAAAATGTTATGTCATTTATTAATGGCATAATATAAACGTTAGTCGAATTTGATAATATTAAAATAAAAGTTTTAAAAAAATATATAATATTTTCCCATTTGTTAATTGTTTTATATTGTAAATTTAATTTAGAACCGATTATCCTCTTTTGTCCGAATACAACATTTCAATTTACTAACTTCTATCATCATGAAAGTTTTTGACATATCTTTTTCTTTTTAAATGAAACTATTTTAACCGGATTAATCGCGTATATTTTAAATTACACATTTTCTGTATAATTTAAAATATACGCGATTAATCCGGTAAAAATAGTTTCATTTAAAATGTGGAATAATCGTGAAAATCAAAGAATATAATTAATTAAAGTAATTAAAGAGAAGCAATTGACTCTAACTTTTAGTGATTTTAGAAGTTATGTAACTGGATGTCAGTTAAAAGTAAGTGGTCTAACTCAGAATTAGTTCCATTTTCCTTATAAAAACTTAAATATTCCTGAACATGTTATTATCAAGTTAATATAAAATCAATAAGTTGTATGTAAATACAGACTGTAAATTTTTAACATCGATACCTTAATTTACAAACCACTTAACTCCATCTGCGTGAAGTTTACAGAAACGCCGAAAACATTTTATTTCGCATATTTAACAGCATATTCGAGAAAATTATATTTTTTTATTTTTATTAAGTGATCTGCAAAAAATAATATCCTTTTCGGCGTTTCTTGTAAATTTCACGAAGAAAGAGTTAGCTGGTCTGAGAATTAAGGGATCGATATATTCCTATAACCAAAAAAACTAAGGTAGACCCTCTTTGCTTTTACAAAGACATCATTAAGACATAATCACAATATGTTAGTCATATCTTAAAAAAATAATAAATTTCCTCGAAATATTTTAATAAGAAATCGACTTCAAAACAAGAAATTTTAATTAATTTGCGAAAAATCTGAATCGATAATTAAATTGGTAAAAATGTTTTAATAAAAATTTTATTAATTATATATACTCTTGAAAATATTAATAAATAATTTGATATCGATTTCTCTTATTAATATCAATTGTAAAATTGCAAATAGAAATTTAATACTCACACATAAATTGCAACCAATCACCAAAAACCATGTGTTTTGATAAAAATAAAGACTTAAAACACTTACTGTTAGTTAGTTTTAGATTCCATTCTACCAAGTGTTGGTTCCAAACCATTTTTTGAGACAAACATACATACAAAATGGGTACAGACTATATTTAATAGGGGGTGGTAAGGAAGGATTATAATATATCACACATCTATCGTATTTGTCACGTCATAAGAGCCTAGTGTTAAGACCCAGTTTTCATCCTCCCGCCCTTTCTTGAGACATTGCTTATGAACCAAATATAAATAAAATAGAATACATGTTTGTGGATTTTTAAAGATATATTATCTATTCACGTAATGAAAAAAAACAACCTTCCTTAAAACCTTACCCAACCAACTAAATACGAATCCATAAGAAAACCAACAAAAAATACCACCTTAACCACTAAGCAGCCAGCAACCACGACGGCTCCTCGACGTCATGACATGATAAGACCATGACGCAATACTCCAAGACAAAATCATGATGTGACTTTTCTCCGAAGACATCATGACGTGACGCTACAATGGACGTCACAATAACGACGTGACGCATACACACCTGCGACCGCCTAGTGTAGCTGCGGCTGGGCAGCCCCTCGGGGGTAGGGGGTTCGAACTCCCCGTCCGAGTCCTCGTAAGCGAGCTCCGGGAACATCTCGTCCCGCTCCACGTCAACGTCAGAGTCGCGGAGGTCTTCGTCCGAACTCACCGCATTGTCGCCGCCATTTTGTTCGCCGTTGAATTTAGCGCCGTTTTCCTTTGCTTTCGGTTGGTCTGTTGTCTGTTTTTTGGAGTTTTGCTTGTCGTCTGGTGTGTCCGCCTGGAAGTTGAAGATTTCTTTCTTATTATTTCTTTCTTATTATTATAATCAAATATAACAATATAAAAATAATTATAAATAAATATACACATTTGATAATAAATGATTGAGTTATTAAGAAAACGCCAATTTTTTATATTACAAACTCAGATAATGAATATCAGGTATTGTAAACATAAATAGAGGCCTTTGTTTATATATTGATACATGCTTGGGTAATTATTTTATTGTTTAACACAATGTTTCTGTATTTAAATAAGCTAGTGGAGAAAGGTATGTGCTTAAATATACAAGAAAATAAGAAAACTTAAATAATACATGATATAAAAATTAAATAGCCTGTGTGATCACAAACTATTTAATTTTTTATTTACATAACATATAAAAATATTTATAAAGAAAGATATCATATTTAAAACGATATAATAGGTCGGGGCAAAAGTATTTACGTATTTTGAATGTACTATTAGTAATTAAACCTCTTTGGCAGTACGGAATGTAACTGGCTGGTTTTAATACCATTAAACGTGACATTCTGAAGATACAATAAATAAACAAAAAAACGAGTTCGCGCTATTTTTCAATTGTTGTTCAAGCATGCAAAATAAACGTATGTGACGAAGAAATTCGGTACATTTTAAAGTTTTAATACAAAAAAGATAAAAATGCGACGTATGCCGCGAATAAAGTTTGTGCGGTTTACGGACCTAACGCGGTATCAATAAGAGTAGCACAAATGTGATTCAGGCGTTTCAAGTCTGGAAAATTTAGTGTGAAAAATGAGGACTGTCACAGATAAAATCAGTGCCGTTTTTAAGAAAGTGGAGCAAGATGGACATATTAGTAGCTACGACACTGCTGAAGAACTGGATGTTGATTATAAAACAGTTTTAAGTCATTTACGAAAGTCTGGGTACAAGAAAAAACTTGACATTTGGGTACCACATGATCTCACTGAGAGAAACCTAATGCAATGTATTTCCATTTGTGATTCTTTGTTGAGACGTAACAATTCCGAACCATTTTTTATACAGTTGATTACGGGTGATGAGAAATAGGTGACTTACGATAAGAATGTGCGAAAAACATTATGGTCGAAGCATGGACAAGTCCCATAGACCGTGGCAAAGCCCGGCCTGACTCGAAACAAAGTGATGCTATGTGTATGGTGGGATTGGAAAGGAATAGTCCACTATGAGCTTTTGCCACCGGGTAAAACTATCGATTCTGACCTCTACTATCAGCAACTGATGAGGTTGAAAAAAGCTATTTTAGGAAGGGCGTGATGTTCCGTCATGACAACGCCAGACCGAACTCATCTACAGCCATGCAGCAAAAATTGAGAGAGCTTGGCTGGGATGTGTTGATGCGGCCTCCGTATAGCCCTGACTTTGCTCTTTCAGATTTCCACCTGTTTCGGTCATTGCAGAACTCTCTAGGAAGCATAAATCTAACCTCATACGAACACTGTGAATACTACCTGTCAAATTTTATTAATGAAAAATCTCAAAATTTCTATTATACAGAAATGGGATCATGACACTACCCATATGGTGGCACCAAATTATCATCATTATAAAAATTATACCTAAAAAAATATTTTCCTTTGTATGAACAATACGTAAATACTTTTGCCCTGACTTTATAATACTTATAAACTACTAACCTTTGTAACCTTCTCTTTACTGTTTTCCCCACTTTTCTCCGGCTGTGCTTCCTTCTTTTCTGCAGGGTTCTCTTTCTCCTTTTTCTCTACTGGTTTATCTTCTTTACTATCTTTTTTATCTGAAGTATCTTTTTTGTCACTTTTTTCCACTTTATCTTTCTTTTCCACATTTTTTTCTGTACTCTTTTCTTTTTTGTCAGGAGATTTTTCAACTACCTTTTCTACTTGCTCTTTTTCTTTGGTTTTCTCCTGTTTTTTGTCATTTTGGACTGATTTTTCAACATTTTTTTCTGCGGCCTGCTTTTCTTTTTCAGCATTGGCGGCAATTTTTTTCTTCATTTCTTTAACAGGACTGTCCGTTTGTCGCTTAAATAAAAAGAAACAATTTACTCTGTATAATATTAAAATCTATATTTAGCCAGTAATTATTATTAATTATAGAAAATATTACCTTCTCTTTGTCCTCTTTCACTGGTCCCTTGCGCGTCACTATCTGGCTCATGATTATCTGAAATAAAAATAAAAAACAAAATAAATATTAGTCTCAAACGAATGTAATATCTTAATGAGAACGGTTTTAACAATGGTTCCCAGGTTCTCTCTGCCTACTAATATGAAGTTAAAAAAACTAGTAATGTATGTATTGGTAAAAAAAAAATCGGATCCTATATTACATTTTAAGCCCAATTTCCCATGTCATTGTCAGTAATTTTAAATAAAAAACGAACAATGGATTAACCTTAGACCTAATAATTATACCGTTATGAGATGCCCTTAATGCAAAGCTGTTGGTTTCAAATACCCTTAGGAAAATATTTCTATTTACAACATAAGGATTCCTTTGGTTGACTAGATAAATAAATTTAAAGATTTGATGTGTGGCGAAACTAAGACTTATTTTTTATCCATGCGTATATATAATATGTAATACGTCCATATCCAATGACTTAATCTTTATCCAACGTAACGCGACACACAGAAAATTTAATGTCAAGACACTTCTCTTCTTCACCTTCCGCCCGAATTCAAGCGACACTGGCTGTTATTGCTCGCGTTTAGCCTTATCTGAAGGATGAAATATATTTTTTGTCCCTCGAGTGGACATCGAACCCACAACCTGGCCTCGAATTAATTAATTATCAAAGTATACTTCATAGATATTTTTAACAGTTTGAAAGTGTTATTCCACACTTGGAGGAAGTTCGAGAAGCGGGGTCTCAAATTGTAACGTATCGGACGTTCAAATTACTATACGTTTTCTATAGAACTATAATTTATAGATACCTCCAACATTTACAAAATATAACACAACATAAAATGAAAGCTAAAAACTTATTTTTCCACAATAGATCTGTATCAAAAGGTCGAACTCAATAAGAAATATCAGAAGTATGAAAGTAAACGAAGTCGTGGGCGGCGCGTAGTTAATATTCATCAGTCGAATGAACTTGAAACGCCACTTTCAAAGTTAATAAAAAGTTGAATATATTTCGAAAGTGTATATTTTATTAGATACAAGTAAAAGTGATCAGAAATACATATAAATATTTATCTTTGAATTTTGTTAAGCTACATTTGTAATATGATAATTTTAGCCTGCTCTTCTTTAGCTGCTCTTAGATGGGGCAGGTCGAGACTAGTTGGTTTTAAGACACTACGTTCCCCGTTTTTCACCTGAATTCCTTGATATTGTTTGTTGAGTGGCGGAATTCAACGAAGCGCTTTGTCGTTCATTCTTCCTAGTGGCGATTGAATATATTTAACACGTTTTTCAGTAAAAATGTAGCACATCTTTTATTTTTAGAAAGGTGTTTTAACTATTCATTGATTTAAAAAAAAATGTTATAATAATTTTAAGAGTTTCACAAATTAGAATGTTACAAATTCTTACGTCTGCTTCGTTTGTACTATACATATGTATGTAGGTTCACAGTGCTTCATCATTTAATCTACAAATATAATTAATAACTTTCGCATCACATTAAAAAGTAACTTTTACTTCCTTTAATACAAGTACCTAATAAAAAAAATCCGGTATTATTATTGTATACATATATATTAATATATTTATTATCTCTAAATTTTAATAATATATGTATAAAATTACTTAAAGGCCTGCCATTAGAAACTTATGTTCAGCAGTAGATGAAGACAGGTTAATGATGAAACAAAACGACAATTTTTTTTCCTACATTATCGTACTATTCAGACTAGCTAATTTGAATTTCATTGTGCGTTTGAGTCAACAAGTGTATATTCACTTCTATTCAAATGTTTTCATAGATTTAATAACAAAATGTATATGGCTTAATAATGTGTATATATATATTTATAAAGTATTACACGTACAAAATGAGTCAAAAAACGTAAATTTAACAGAAAATGGTTTATAATAACACTGTGGTGTATTTATAGGTTCAAAATTCAATACGATTTTACAGATTATTATAAAAATACAAAAAAATATATATTATGTATAAGCAAAATAAAAATATGTTTGAAATACCTTTCGAATTATCTACACGATAAATTAAAAAAATGTTCATAGCTGTAATTCAACATTTTAATTGATATGACCATTGATTACGTGTTGTGCATAGTATTAGAAATATTAAAATACAGTTATATGAAGTTGCCGGTGATGCCGTCGTGGCGCATTGGCACAAGTGTGTGACTGTAAACGTGGTTGCGGGTTTAATTCCCACTTGGGGTTAATAAGTGGATAATTCAATACTATCATTTCCTCGCTCTGGTAACAATGCAGATGCTCAACATGTAATGTCTCGAAAGCTGGGCGATAAGTGGCTAGCAGAGTGCCATTACACTAAGTTCCTTTACCTACCTGGCCGTATGCGGGATACAGCGTGAATCTCTATATTTAAATATTTTTCTTTCTCAGTGTGGAATAACACAAAAAAAATCCATTTCAAAGTTTCTCATTCAATAAAAAATATTCAAGCTCTTCTGAATACATTACGAGTAGGATAATGTACCTACATTACGTAGCCAGTTTACAAAAATATTTTAAAAAATACATAAAATGATATGAAAAAAAGCCCTCTTTTAATTAAACCAGCCAACCAAAACATGACGTACCTTTAAAATCAATCTCCATAGACTATTATAATTATAGACATTGAATAGCCCTTACAAATGTATAACATTTTTTCACTATCTACGCTATTATAGTATAACCACAAGGCAGGTAGGGTATTAAAGTTATTAGGGAGCTTCAAAGCTTTACAGCTATTTTTTGTTTGAGACTATTTAAATTAATAGAGAATGTTGTAGGAAGATGTAATTTCATTTTACAGATATGTAATATTTAGTATATTTTTAATATGTTTAAAATATTGATAAACAAAGGAAAAAGAATACTTAGAAACGTTAAATATATGTTTCTGTATAATCTTTTTTTTTAATTGACGTTGGGAGGACTCGAAGTCTCGTCACTTGGAAAATATTTTTTTAAATTATTTTGGAAATTGTTCAATCAAAAAGCATGGCCTTATTTTCTAAAGCAATTGGATGGTTTCCAAGAAAGTGGCGAGTTTAAGTCCCGCTACCTTAAAATTTTTGTAAATGTTTCTTAATATTTATAATTTTTTTATATATCTAATATAGCTATTTCAAAAGGTAAACCAAAAAATATTAAAATCACTTTGCACTTCATATTCGTTATAAAACATAAGGAAAAATTTCTTCTATCTACTCGTTCATAGCTCTATACATTACTCCAATAGAGACGGGTTAACGACCCCGAGAGAGCATACTAATGGTCGATGGTAGTGGTACAAGGTAAAATAAAAAAGACTTTGAAGGCTTTTTTATCGATGCTGCTATTTTTTACATAAAAAAAGAATTTGATTACATAAGTTATTACAATTCAAGTTCTAAGTGAGTTTCGAAAGTATGAAAATATATTTTAGAAGTAAAGATCAATAAAATGTTAGGATAAAGTTTATATTTAAAATATTAATTGAAAAAAACCTACCTTTACATTGCCTGTATTAATAATTTGAAATGTTATCAAACATGTTATATTAAATAAAGACATAATCTTATTAATATTGTAAATTTGGAAGTTTGTGAGGATAAATGTTTGTTCCACTTTCATGCAAAAATACTAAGCAGATTTTGAAGAAACTTTAGAGTAATATAAATTATGAGGCTTAGATATAATTTAATTAAATATTTTGCATAATTTGGCTATAATATAACAATAAATATGAGTGATCGAACCCGCCTTTGAGTAGTTAGTATTATAATAAAAATTACAAACTATTTAAATTACATTTAAATTAGTGAAAAAAAAACAGGAATTAAAAGAAATTGTGCACATATAAGTAAAAGGATTTAATTTGGAGTATACAAATATATACATAAATATTACATATTTTTGTAATACTCCTGGTACATTCGATAAATAGCTTTAACAATAAAGTTCCACCAAAAATCCTCATAACAAACTAGTGGCAGTAATAAATTTTGACTATTAGTCACTCCCAAGATTTTTTACCTAATATTTAAAATGGTATAATATAAACGCATGTACTATTTTAAAAAAGATATAAAAAATTAAAGTATTGGGTTTTAATGCCGCGCCTTTTGGAAACTGTCCATGAAGGCAATTTCGAATAACTAATAAATATGTTTTTCTAAAAAACACTTTTTGTTTCCTGAGTATGGAACAACACTTTAAAAATCGGCGGCTACAACTTGTCGAACGCATTGTAAGTCGCTTACCGCTACAAACTTGCACCAGCACACACACATACAAACATACAACACAAGCAAGGGCCGTCATTAGTTTTATGAGCAGATGTAGACGAACACAAGTGAAGGCACAAAATTAGAGTCTACATTAAGAATACTTGAAGGCCAAAGGGTATTATTATTAACTTGAAACAGGCAGCGCCATTTACAACTATATTTTTCTGTATCTCTAACTTTTACCAACATTTTGTTGTAAAAAATATGATCTTTTTCTTGTTATTTAAGACAAAACATTATATGCAATTTAAAACATCTTTACACATTTTCCACATAGCGGGTACGCAGAAGGAACCAACTCAATTTTGTAACTCAATTTTGTAGACATTGCGTGTGGCGGATATCAATGCAGCTCCTTATCTCCTTATCTAGACAATAATATATTTAATATGGACAATAATTTGCCCCAAGTATTAATCGACAACACAAACATCGCGGTTATAGTTACGATAGCGGCCGTTGAAAACAATATATATCTTTCAATCGTAATTTTTTTTCAAATTACAATTATTGTTTTAACTCTCAGAACAGACTTAAAACATACATAATGGAAACAAAAACCGTTTACAACATCAGGAAATCGTAAAAAGTCAAGTGTTTTAAAAAAGTTCAACTCAAATCTATTTGGAATATCCCTTCAAAAGGTTAAAGTTATAAACAAACAAATACTGCTAGAATAAGAAACAGACTTTTAATGTCAATACATTTCTGTCATCGAAACGAATATAAAAAAAGTTTTGTTGAAACACAACGAAAAGAAAACTTACTTAACTTGCTTATTTCTTTCTCCGCTATATTAATTTTATACTTATATAGATTTTTTTAAATATAAACAATCCTCGAATAGAAGTCGAACTACAAATATCAATGCACAGGAAACGCCCAGTATACTATTATGGCTTAAAGTAAAAAATATATGTTTTTAGAAAATTAGCTGGAACCGCAAATTTTTAGTTACAAAAAATTAAGAATAATCAGATGCAGATGCCTGTCAGCTTAGAGGTACTGGCCAGTTCCCAAATAGCAGACACAGACCTCGCAATCATTCTTGCCGGCGGAACTTCTTTACGCTTGCAAAAGCTGGTAATCCCTGGAAGTCGTACTGAATTGTACTGTGACGTCAGTACACCGACTCCCAGGCCTTACGTACCAGCTAACCTTCGCCGGCAAGTCTTCGACTCCTTGCACTCCCTCAGTCACCCTGGCGCAAACGCAACCACTAAGCTCGTTGCACAACGCTTTGTTTGGCCACTGATGCGTAAAAACTGCCGTGAGTGGTCTAGGGCGTGTTTGCCCTGCCAGCGCTCGAAGGTACATAGACATGTGTCTTCACCCTTAGGTACTCACACATTACCTTCGGCGCGCTTCAAACACGTCCATATAGACCTGATCGGCCCACT
>JAAIXJ010001884.1:1187593-1274825 GCA_013403705.1 Heliconius hermathena
TGTAGGGAACTATTATTTATATTTATAGTTTATGTAATATGTGTCATTTATGTATTGCAATATTGTAATTTATTTATTTATCATTTATATACATACACGAAACCAAACATACATTTAATAGTATTTATATATTTTATAGTAAATATTCGTATTTAGTATATTTATATTAAAGCGCTCGCTGCCGTCGACCGAACCGCTAAGGAGTTGTCGTTTCCACATCTACCCTCTTGTCGACGGCAGATAATTATTAACACAGTCGATGCTTGCCACTCGATGCGCTTTCCATACGTTCCTTTGTTTTATATAGTATTTTATTTCAACTTCGTATCGGTCGTGTTCTGTTATATATATATTTGTGGTTGACTTTCTTATATACTGTATCGTGTATAATTGTGATTTTACCATTTGTGTTATCACTGTATGTACATTTAAAGGGTGTTGATTAAACTCAGTGCTAAACGTGAGTAGACTTTTATTATTCACTATCAACACTACAAATGTTTAATCTCAAGTAGCAAGCATTATCTTTTAAAGATAAAGTAAGACGTTATCTAAGCAAGGATTTCATCCATAGTTTAGTTAAAGTTATAAACAAACAAATACTGCTAGAATAAGAAACAGACTTTTAATGTCAATACATTTCTGTCATCGAAACGAATATAAAAAAAAGTTGTGTTGAAACACAACGAAAAGAAAACTTACTTAACTTACTTATTTCTTTCTCCGCTATATTAATTTTATACTTATATAGATTTTTATAAATATAAACAATCCTCGAATAGAAATCGAACTATAAATGTCAATGCACAGGAAACGCCCAGTATACTATTATGACTTAAAGTAAAAAATATATATTTTTAGAAAATTAGCTGGAACCGCAAATTTTTAGTTACAAAAAATTAAGAATAATCAGATTTTGGGTAACCATTATCTTTTAAAGATAAAGTAAGACGTTATCTAAGCAAGGATTTCATCCATAGTTTAGTGTATGATTTGTATAACACAGTAATATATATCTACACAAATAACTAAGAGTGACACAAGAAATATCCTGCCGTATGTAACACTGACAACAGGTATTACAAGCATTGAAACGCCTAATTGTTTAACGTGGTGTAATATATAAGAAGCCTATAAACCAGTGGTTCCCAACCAGTGGTCCCCAGAAGCCTAAATATGGTCCGCGAACGATTTTAATTTTATGAATGGGGATAGTGAGGCGAAGTTTCGGTTTAATTATCACAGTATTTTTTTATTATACCTACATGCATAGTGGTCCCTGCTACCAAGAATGATATAAGAGAGGTCCTTGATCAAGAAAAGGTTGGGAACCCCTGCTATAAACCTTCCACGATACGGACTATTCAATATACATATTTTTTTTTTATTCGAACCATTAACAGTTTCTGAGATCAGTGCATTCAACTAAACAAACTATTCGGCTTTAAATTATTAGAAAAAGTTGAAAATGAGATAAAATATTAATAAGAGTAGATAAATATAGATTCGTCCTTTTTAATTACTTTAAAGGATCAGGTAAATCTAAAATATCAGGTAAAATTAAAAAACTTGCCATATCAGAAAAAGAATCATTTATTAAAAAAAGATAGCAGTTATCTCTATCATGTTATCAATTGTTCATCGAATGGTTACTGATTATTTCACTATGATTTCGATTTCTTTGTAAGAAATTAATTACTATCTCTAGTAATTTAAACTGCAATTATTTAAAAAATGGGCAAAAACAGAATATTTCACAGTAATTTTTCCGTTTATCTGACAAAAGTCAAGTTTTTACATAAAAATGTGAATATAAAGTAAAACTTAAGCGGCGTATCATTTACACATGATGCAACGGAGTTATCACCCCTTATCACGCAAATTCCATCAAGGTGTGTCCACTATCTTTAAATGTAAACAAACAAAAAGGTACATTAATCTTATTCCGATATATATTTCTGACGTTACACAATTAGCATTACTCGCAAATAGCAGGGTAGGCAGAGGGAACTTGGGAACCTAGTGTTAAGACACTTCCGTTCCCCACTTTCCGCCGATTTCTGGTGGAATTACGTGTTCATTGGCGAAACTTAACGCCGCGCTTTGTCTTGTTACCAGACCGAGGAAATTAAAATATAAAATATTCTCATTTCCCCGAGTGCGAATCGAACCACCACCACGACGGCCCAAATAATCTCATTTAGAAACAATTAAATATCATTAAATGTAATAATGTAATATCAAGCTCATGGTAGCAAGACATAGCGTAGCGTTGAGTTCCTACTCAATACGTTTCGACAATTGGGCCCTGCGTGGGTAACGGAGCATCTTCCCTCTGCCTACCATGCTATTTGCAGGATACAGCGTTAAGCTGAAAAATAAACAATATTTCTACTTTGTTATTATAAATATATATATACTACTACTATAACATACTATAGTCGTGTGATCCCGGCTTAGAATAGGATCACCCTGGTACTGGTGGTGTCGTAAGAGGCGACTAAAGTACGTGTGGTAGAGTCACGTCGCCAGCAATGGCAACACGTATGGGCAGACTCGACCGGCATTTAAAACCGGCGTTAAGTAGTGGCTTCATGCCACTGCGTTTCGCATCAGGTAATGCCGGGCTCCGGAGCCCAACCCCCACCCCTCCCTGGAATATGATAGCGGCACTTAAAGACAAACTACCCCAGGAGGGTACCAGCTCCTCCGGTGCTGGAGAATCCCTCCCTGAGTCTCAAAACTCAGGCCGCCCTTCGAATTCTGGGGAGGGCACAGTACCGCGCAATAGACAGGGCAAACGAGACGTACGCTCCACGGCAACCCCTTCCACGCTTAACGTGGACTTTTGCAATATCAGGGGTCTACATTCCAACCTGAATGCCGTCCACCACCATCTCGAGACGGCACGGCCGGCCTTGTTATTCCTGACGGAGACTCAAATTGCCCGACCGAGCGACACAGCCTATCTCCAATACCCCGGCTACAAAATAGAACATAATTTTATGCCTCATGCCGGGGTCGCTGTGTACGTAAGGGAGGACCTAAGTTTCCGTCGTCTTGCCCATTTTGAAGGTCGGGACCTGTCTACCATCTGGCTCCGTGTTGACTCGGACGATCGTGCCCGAGTCTACGCATGCCTTTACAGGTCCCACAGTGGTAATGCAGAAACGGATCGGCTCATGGAGCACATTCAATCGGCTATCGACGATATGCTCTCACAGATCCCCTCCGCTGAGGTCGTGATACTTGGCGATTTTAATGCGCACAATGCCAGTTGGCTTGGATCACGCACCACCGACCACGCGGGGAGGGCTGCATTTGACCTTGCTATGGCGAACGGATTGTCCCAATTGGTTGAGTCGCCTACGCGACTCCCGGACGTGGACAACCACAATGCCTCTTTATTGGACCTTCTGCTGACTTCACATCCGGAACAGTACCAGGTTGTCGTCGATGCCCCTTTGGGGTCTTCTGACCACTGCCTGGTACGGAGTGTCGTGCCCATTAAGCGCGGCAGCTGCAGATCACCCGCAACTCGTCGCGTCTGGCACTACAAGTCAGCAGATTGGGATGGGATGCGTACATTTTACTCATCTTATCCCTGGGGGCCGGTTTGCTTCTCTTCTGATGATCCTAGTACCTGTGCCGCTGCTGTTGCCGACGTGGTTCTACAGGGCATGGAACTTTATATTCCTAGCACTGTAGTGCCAATCGGTGGCAAGTCACAGCCTTGGTTTGATACGTCTTGCAAGCTTGCTGCCTCTAGCAAACGCGAGGCATATCAAATCTGGGCTGAGGCACTGGTTACTAAGGATCCGGAGGTGAAAACCTCAAAAAGGAAGTATAACCGAGCCTCTAGGTTCTTTAAGCGGCAAATTGCCAGAGCAAGGTCCGAGCATATCGCCAAAATTGGCGAGAAGCTTGAGAGCTACCCGTCCGGAACTCATCAGTTCTGGGCGCTCTCAAAGGCGGCACTTGGCAACTTTAGCCAGCCTTCGCTTCCGCCATTACGCACGGGAAATGACATCTTGGTCCACACGGCAAAAGAGAAAGCCGATCTCCTGGGCGCTCTCTTTGCCTCAAACTCGACTTTGGATGACCAAGGAACAACGCCGCCGACCATCCCGCGGTGCCAGAGCTCAATGCCTGAGGTTAAGTTTAACCAAACAGCTGTTAGGCGAGCTCTGTCCTCTTTGGACATCCACAAGTCGAGCGGGCCAGATGGCATCTCTCCCTTAGTGCTCCGTTCCTGTGCTCCTGAGCTGACACCGGTGCTAACGCGTTTGTTTCGGCACTCTTACTCAGTCGGCGTTGTCCCAGACTCATGGAAGAGCGCTCTTATCCACCCGATCCCAAAGAAAGGCGATGGTTCCGATCCATCTAACTACAGGCCTATTGCTATCACCTCCCTGCTCTCAAAAGTCATGGAGAGCATTATCAATAGCCAGCTCTTGGTTTATCTAGAGGATCACCGATTGATTAATGACCGACAATATGGCTTCCGCCATGGTCGCTCAACCGGTGATCTTCTAGTTTACCTTACCCATCGCTGGGCTGCGGCTATTGAAAGCAAGGGAGAGGGCCTGGCAGTTAGTTTGGACATGGCGAAGGCCTTTGATCGAGTGTGGCATGAGGCGCTCCTGGCTAAACTTCCATCCTATGGGCTTCCCGAGAATTTATGCAAGTGGATCGCCAGCTTTCTCACTGGGCGCAGCATCAAGGTCGCTGTCGACGGTTTTTGCTCTAAACATATGCCCGTGAACGCTGGCGTTCCCCAAGGCTGCGTGCTGTCCCCTACGCTGTTTCTTCTGCATATCAATGACATGTTAGAGGATTCTAGCATTCATTGCTATGCAGATGATAGCACGGTGGACGCTGTTTACTCCGGCCGAGCAAGTCTTTCTCGGGAAAACGCCGAACAGTGCCGAAATAAACTTGTGTCTTCCGTTGAGGCATCCCTCAACAATGTCTCCTCATGGGGTGAAAGGAACCTAGTTCAGTTTAACCCCCTGAAGACACAAGTTTGCGCGTTAACCACCAAAAAAATCCCATTTATCGTATCACCAGTCTTTCAGAACATTCCCCTTACAGCCGCGCCCAGTATCAGTATATTGGGCCTCAATGTTTCGAGTGACTGCCAGTATCGCGATCATTTGGAAAGCAAGGCCAAGTTGGCCTCGAAGAAACTGGGGGTCATCAACAGAGCGAGACGGTACTTCACGCCAAAACACCGTTTGGCCCTATATAGGGCCCAGGTTCGGCCTCATATGGAGTACTGTTCTCATCTCTGGGCTGGTGCACCCCAGTATCAGCTTGAACCATTTGATCGCATACAACGTAGAGCCATTCGAATCATTGGGGACCCAATAATCTGTGAAAGGCTTGATACTTTGGCTTTGCGTAGAGACGTTTCCTCGCTGTGCGTTCTCTATCGCATTTATCATGGGGAGTGTTCTGAAGAACTGTTTGACCTGTTACCTGCCGCCGAATTTTCTAACCGCACAGTACGACATAAGCTGAAATATCATCCACACCACCTGGATACGTGGCAATCCACTACTGTGCGGTTTCGTAGGAACTTCCTTCCACGCACCACGGAACTGTGGAATGGCCTACCCGCGGCAGTGTTTCCAGGTCGATATGACATGGGTACCTTCAAAAAGCGCGTCTATCTCCACCTTAAAGGCCGGCAACGCACCTGTAGCTCCTCTGGTGTTGCACGGGGCCGTGGGCGGCGGTAATCACTTACCATCAGGTGACCCGAACGCTCGTTTGCCTTGTCCTTTTCCATAAAAAAAAAAAAATCTAGTATTCCTGTAACAAATAGAAGATACTACCACTTAACCTTCGTTCGTTTTAACGACCACCTTGAACTTAAGAAGATATGCGACCAAAAACAACAAACAGCTTAGTCTTATCGTTTTACATAAATTTGTATTGGAATCGATTCATTAATTTCGCTAGCAAAACAAATAATGGTCCTTGTATTAAATATAACTTTGGACTAGGTTGTGAAATAACAAATTGAGTAAATTACAAGTAATAAGTCTTCATATCAAAATTAAAGACGGGGCGGCGTTGGGTTCCGCCATTTAATATGCAACTACTTGACGAAGCGGGGAACAGAACGTCTCAACACTAGGTTCACTCTTCTTCCCTGACTATCAGGGGGATACGGCGTGGAGATAAAAAAAATATTTTTTTAGCTTTAGGAATTTAGTTAAACAGAAGCAAACATTTTTTGAGTATAATGTGCACAAAACATCTTACTTTAACAGTTAACAAGATGGTCGAGTCTCACTCGGAGAATATAAGAGGAAATACAGCTTTAAGTAATACCTAATATTCCCAACAAGAATTTCATATATCAAAAGATACCTCGCGCTCGCGCTGGATAATACGTTTGAGTACACTTTAACCAATTAACATTAAAAAGATTAGAGAAATAGAATATGTTATATAGAAGAAAAAAACATTTTTTAGCCTGACGCAGTATCCTGCTTATAAAGCATTGTTCGCAGAGGCGACCTAATGTTAAGGTACTCCGTTCCCCACTCTCCAAACAATCTTCGAGACATTATTGAGACGTGTTGAGTAGTGGAATTCAACGCCGCACTTCTTCTTGTTACCAGAACCAGTCTTCAGTCGTAACAAAAGACAGAGAAAATCTAAATAATCTGGTACGGAAATCTACTGCTAATCACTTTCCCGACATGACCTCGCTAATGTATAGTAAAATGGCGACGCCTTTGTAATAATTGCTACTAATGACACGCGTGTTGGGTGAAAGCCAATTTCGCAGGACGTCAAGTATCACTGAACTCAAATGATAGATATTTAAGAAATATTATCATAGCAGATGCAGATGCAGCAGCAGATGCAGATGACATAGGTAGAGTTAACCTAGTGTAAGATACTTTGTTCGCCACAGTCCTGGTTCCCGGTCCCGGTATAATGAAAATAATTAACTCACGCGAATCGATCCCATAACCGTCGCGTTTACGGTGTGCCGCTGAGCCACGACGGTTTCAATCATAATAAAACAATAAAAACCACTAAACAAAAACATATATAAATCGCTCTCAACAGAAATTCAAAATCACTTAAACTCACATAATCAAATAACAATAACTACATATATAAGATTTAAAATACAAAAACGTCCCCCCTCTATAAAAACAAAGGCCGTATACAGGAAACGGGTGTCACAATAACCGTCGCGCCTGTACAGTGTACACTATTACTTGGTAGCTACAACGTGTACATAATAATGAATACTTATACGTATATAAGAAAAAATATGATATTTAAGGTCGTCGCGCATTCCGATCTATATAAGGTAATATCAGAAAAAAATAACTATATTAGGTCCTTACATATGAAATTGGCGTTTGGGGACCATTGTTATCTATGCACTTTTGCTATGTCATCAATGAACTATCATCGATCCCTTTACTAAAAAACCATTCGGACGGGAATCAATAAAATCTTTGGAGGCGGTATGGACTGGTCCAGCGGGGTTGATATTTTTCCCTTGCAAGATTTTTTTTTAAAAAATGTCTTAGACATTCTAATTGAAGGTCTTTTAAGCCGTTTTTTGGTAGTCGTCTGTTGTACAGTGTGGTCTAGCATTGTCGTAGCCGCAACAGTGGCGTAGAGCGATTGACTAGCCTCGGTTGTTTAGCAGCTAGCTTTTCCTTCATGGTTTACAATTGCTGAGAATAGACATTTGCCGTAATCCTCTAACCACTTTTTTTGGGCCAATTTTCGCTTAGGGCGGGATTTGGCTGGTTTGCCAGGGTCCAACCTTTGCAATTAGCGATTCCGATTATGGTACAGAATAAACTTTTTGTCACAGGTAATGATTTGATTTAATAACCCTTCATTATTATGGCGGTTAAGTAATGTAAATAAAGCAGCAGTCGACGCGCGATTGCCGATTTGTTTCACGCAATTCGTGAGGTATCTGCCTTTGAAGCTGTTTAATCTTCCCAATATGCTTTCAGTTCATTAAAATTTTTTTATCACTAAAACCGCAGCCTGCAGCTAACTCGGACGTGTTTTGTGAAGGATCCGCTTCCACAATAGCCTTCAATTTTTCATTATCAACGGCTGGAGACACAATCTCCATCCGCCGCTTTTTCTGCAGGTCAAAATTGCCAGAACGAAAACGTTAGAACCAAAAACGCACTGTGTTTTCATATGCGACACGACCGCCATACACATCACAAACCCTTTAAGCTGTTTCCGTAGCACTGCTGCCACGGTGGAACTCGTACTCGTAAATATTTCATGTTATCCATTTTGCAAACCGAGTGACGCAAACAGAAAAAAATACGAGAAAAAACAAGTGAAAAGATTGGCTGTATAAATTTTAATTTGGAATTGCTAACCAATATAACCAAGGAGAAATTTGCGATTTAAATGGCCAGTACAACAACACGCCAATTTCATATGTAAGAACCTAATATAATAAAATTCTATATCTCGTAGAAATTCACGCTCAGCTTATCTATCAGCAAGATATCCTCCATAGTGACCGAGAAAATAACTTTCATTAGGAGTTTTAACTCCAATAACTTCGTTACTGCAAGGGTTAGCGGCATACAATTTAGAGTGTCATTATTTTGGGTAAAAAGCAATACGTGAATATGATAAAAATAACCTTAAACTTAAACCAATTCTGTATGTGAACCCGCGCCTACAGCTAGTGGGACGACGAGGCCGCCAAAAATATTACTAACTATGATACACATATTTCCTACAGGCACACCCACACTGTAAAGTTGATATAAATTGTTTCGTAAATGGCGATCGTCACTTACAGACTTACATATACGTACAAGATAATATAATATTTTTATAAATAATATTATATTATTTATAATCATAATAATTTCGGGGGGATAAATTACTATTTATTATTTTTTCATTTCTTCGCTCTGGTACCAAGGCAAAAGTAGGGCGTTGAGTTCGGACACTCAATTGAAATTGGAGAACGGAGTGTATTTACACTAGGTTCACTCTGCCTAACTTGCTGTATTCGAAATACAGCGTGAAGCAACAAAAAATATGAATATATTAATGTTATAAGCCAAAAGTTTGATCGATTAGAAGCTAGTATATTAATACAACAAAACAGTTGACCTCTACTGAAACTAAAGTAGGACAATACTCTTATATATCATATCATAATGTACATACTTATTACAAAGTAATATTATATAACGGTCACGTGTATTATAATAATTTCAGCGAACGCTTAAGGTCGATCTACACTATAGTGCCGGATTTTAAGCAATAAAAGCATTCATCATCATCGCCATCGCTAAGGCCTGTATTTATAAATCGGCATCAACTTTGAGATAACTTGAGATGCTATTTTCATTCATAGTTTATAATGTAAAAATGAAAACGGTATCTCGGACTGAGATAGGAGCGAGAATACTGTTTCTAAAACTTTTATGTAACTTTTTAATTTCTATTTAATTTGGTCTGGGTTTACTCAAATTTTAAAATATAATATTATATAAAAATAATTATATAAAAAATAAACAAAATAATCAGAAAACAATTTTAATATAATTTATATCCATAGATATCATATATTTTTTTTATTTGTTTACTTTTTATCTCATGCCTTCATGAATATGGTATAGTATGGTACAGATCTACAGGATGGAAGCGTCAGCACTCTTTACGGGGACAGCATATAGGGTAAAATATTTTAAACCCATACCTAAAGAAATTAATCAAGATACCTCGACACTTAAGACTAGATGAAGGATTTGTTTTTTCAGTTCACGAGGTTTATCCATACCTGTATTTCGTGTTACACAGTTACGCATAGATACCAATAACGTAAACACATACTACTACAAAAATACTACTAAAGGTTAAACAACTTTGCACTTTGCCGCCAATACCTACTCGATTTCGGAATGAGCTTTGTTAGGTTCATGTCTGCGTGCATCGTTCTTCACAAATGGCGTTCTATATTACAACGATAATTTTATTATTTATTTTGTTTGAAAAAATCACTTTTTAATTTTTGAATTTTTTTTGCTTTGTATTATGCTTTTATAGAGTAGTTAAAACTGTGGTTTCATTTAAAGTGGTGCTGACAAAAACAATCTTTATACTGTGACACCATGCCTATTAAAAATGTTAATTTCTTTTTATACACAGATTTTCGCAGGTGTAACACTAAAATAATTTTAAATTTTATTTCATTTACACATTTAAAGTTTTTAATATGTGCAAAAAATAAATGCGATTTTGTAAAAACATATTTGTATGACTTATTAACAGAGCGAGGCAATAAAACAATTAATTTCCAGTGGAAACAGAAATCACGATTGTATGGAATTAGATGCCACTGAGTCACAACGGCCTCCACAAAATAAATACAAAATATAAATACGACTAAAGAGATAAAAATATAAACCAGAAGACCAATCTCTATGTATGTATTATAGGTAATCTCTAACTTCTACGAAAAAATTAAAGTAATTGTGTTCCACACTATTTCACTTAAGGGAAGGCATTAGGCATGATTGACTTCATTTACACCATCTGGTCTCTGAGCAAAGCAAGTTTTTCTTGTTTTGTCATCTTAATTGATGATGAAACATGAAAAACTTGCTTATAAAATATTAAGAGGACAATTAAATATCAATTACAAATACTTAAGGAAAATAAACACTATATTCTAAGCAAAATAGATCAACTCTTAAGTTATAATAGGATATATTAACAAAATCTTTATTAAAGATATATAAAGATCTAAAAATATAAAGCAAATATTTTTTTGTTGCTTTTGGTTGAACATGCTACCTAATCATAGGAACGAAGTAGACAAATAAAAAAAAACGTTTTGTATTAGTTAATTGATTTATCGAGAATGGCTATAGCCTTCCTACATTATGTTTAAATCATTTCAATTCAATGACCACACATCACTCAGTTGTACACATTCCACCCGTATAAGGGAATTTACAGAACTAAACTTCCCTCAAATGGATGCCAAGATGGCATCATATTGTATTATCTACTACCTTCCACATACAGTTTTGCTTGTATTGTTTTCAATGCTCCTAATGAGATATTATCGTGTGGTATATACAGTAACCCACAATTTCCATAATATTTGAAACAATGAGTTTTTATTATTTGACAATATTTCATATAAACTTTCAACCTCTATTTTACTGAACTAGGAGTAGTTTCCAAAATTCCTTTTTAACTGTTCACTTATGCACTACAATTTTCACATTAGCAAAATTTATTGATTTTAGGTTGGATTAGAATTTGAGCTGTGCACTCTCTAAGTCATGCAGTCATCTTACAGTTTTGGTTTCGTTTTCGACGGGATGTAACTGTGACTGCAGGTATGGGCTACATGAAAACAACTAACATGACATAATGTAGCCTTCTAGATAATTGCACTATCCAACACAATTTTTTTACTTTGACAGTAGTTCCTAAGATTAATATGTTTAACTAACAAAACTATTCAGTTTTATAATATAAGTATAAATACAGATTTGTACATATAACTTGGCTTCTTAAGGTAAATAATATGTTTAATATATGATCTCAAAAGATGTCTTCCATACAAAATTAGCAAGTAAAATTTAAAATATACTCTGACCATAATAGAAAACCTAAGTTAAGAACAAACAAAACTTGTATTTGAATAACAAAATATTCAGTATTTATGCATGTGCCACTTCAGAGGCTGTCATTTTGAATTTGCATTTAAGTAAACTATGTTTTTGTTTGGGAAACCTACTTCTTTAGATAGGTTTTAGATGACAAATAACTTGGAGCAGTGGGCTCTTTGTTCTCCATTTTAAATAAAATGAGACCATTGTGGTGTTGTAATGGGACATATTATGCCTGCAGAGAATCAACTCTAAGTTCTCTATGCCTAACCATAAACCTAAGAGATAAAATAAAATGATACAAAGAAAAAAAACTACCACAGATCTCTTTAACAACCATAACCTTCAATTATAAAATAAATATTCCACAAAAAAAGGCACATAGCGACCACAACAAAATTATAATCAAAGAAGAAAAAAAGCCAAAACTATAAACCGTGAAACCCCCATACTTACTAACCTAAAGGTTAATGAGGGAAACTTAATCTACTCCTGTTACAGCATTGTGTGCATCATTGATTTCCATACTCCAGTAGTTTTGGTACTACAGAATGTCTGCTTATAAGTTAATTTAGTAATTGCTTTGCTGAGTTTCACCATTCAACATGCATTGTATCAAAGGGCAAAAGGCAGAAAACAGTGTCTTGACACTACATTCTCTATGCCTACTGTGCTATATGATAAAAATTGTAAGGACAGTTGAGTGCGGGATACAGCGTGAAGCTGTAAGGACAGTTGGCACTTGTGGAGTAGTATTCACGATTAACAATTTGTTTATTCACACAATAGCATTAATAAAAAATTGACAAGAAAGTTCAGAATTTTTCCAGTACTTTATATTACTCATTAAAAACGCTGATATACAATTTTTTTCTACACAGCATGGTAAGCAGAGAAAATTAAATTTTCACTTAACATTTTCATTTTTCACTTAATGCCCATTTCCGTGAGTTAGGAACTAATCCACAACTATCATGTTTACACTCAATGGCCTCAAGAAATGTATGTAATATATAGTAATTCTCAATCTATATATATCTATATATTTATAATAACAATTAAAACAAGGTCTATGACCTTACAATAAGCTATTATGATAAGTGTTTTTTAATTAATTCAATTAAGTTCATACATAATTCTTATCAATATAGCATTGTTTGTTTACATGTTGTACTATTGTGTAAACTAATTTAAATATTTGATGAATTAATACAAAAATAGTATGATTTTCTATTAATAATTTGAATTTTTTTAAGGCCGTTGTGGAACAGCAGCACAGGGTCTGGCTGTAAATGCGATGGTTGTGAGTCCTGCACTGCACTGGTAACAAGACAAAATACGGTGTTGAATTCTGAAACTCAAACAGCAATGTCTCGAAAATCGGGCAGTGCGTGGACGAAGTGTCTTAACACTAGCCATGTGGGAAAAAGCGTGAAGGTGCGTGAACTTTTTAATATTTCGTAATTTTAAAAGTATAATACAATATTTAATTCGCATACTAAATTAATAATAACTAATCTATAGAAGTTAAAAAACTCTACACCTTCAAAGTAAGGTCAAGCTCATAAAAAACGTGAGACTTCCTTGTTTTTTGTTGAAGACCATTTTCGATAGAACTAGTTTAGATAGTATCTATTACCTGTAGATACAAGACACGATTTACCTATATATTATTAATATAGGTAAATGTTTACAAAAAAAACAATATGTATGTATCATATTTCAATATCATGCAAAGATTATTAAAATCGAGCGCGTAACTTTTTTTCTAACCTTTCCAATATCTAACATGTGAAATTATTAAATAATCGTCTTAAATTATATGTAATTTCAATATTATAATATTAGAAATCAAATTAATCTTTAAATTAAAGGTAATGTAATCTAATAAGCCGTAGAATTAACAAAATAATAAATTGAAAGAATGGCGGGCGGCATAACATGGCGCGGTAAGCTCTAACGTTCTAATTACTATATAATTATATACTTACATATATTGAAATTGTAATCCACACTGAAATAATAACAACACTAAACTATCACTTAAATATCCGGTGTATTATCAAATAAAACAAATATTTGAGTCGAAAGCGTCGTTGCTGTTCATTTCATTGCGGCACAAACGAAGTTATAATTATGACAATGCTGCCATCCCAAAGCTTAATATTAAGATAGTGTAATGCAATATTAAAAAACATTGAATTATTATTTATTAACAAATATATTTAAAAATATATTTTATAAATTTAATAAAATAATAAAAGGACTAGAAATTGGTGTTAGTACTTAGACAAATAAAAGTAATTAAACTAAAAAAATCCTTATATAAGTAATAAAACATTTTTAATTCACATATTTTCATAACAAAAGTATTTCTTTATAACAATTAAAATTAGTAAATAATTAAATAGATAGTTGCCTAAAAGTTAGAGTAGGATTTAAAAAAGAATCTTAACTGTCAATGTCAAACTAAAGAATTCATATTTACTGTCAAAATACCATGTGGGTATTATTGCGCGAGCCACTTTTAAAATTATTTTAAATTCAGTTTTAACTTTCAATTTAACGATGGATTATGTTGTAGGCAGCGTTGCTGCTTTAGTAACAGGTAATGTAACACCGAATCGACCTAGAAAATTTAAAAAGGCACTAACACCTACAAAACACCAGCCTTCGCCCAACGTAACACCCAAAAGTGAATTTGTAGAAGATAGATCTATATTTTTGTCACCGACAATGCAGAAAAAGAAGGCTATTGTTAAGAAATCTCCTAAAAGAATCTTCCAAAACCCAGATTTGGACGTTACCAGTGAAGACGCCGGTGATTCAAGTACTAACAGTCCTAACGCTGTTAAAGTTAAGAAACATTTAAAAGATGAATTGGACGGGAAAATTGCTTGTAGAGATGAAGTTTTAATAAGTCCTAAATCTCCAAAGCTAAATGAAAAAATTATTGATTCTCCACCAAAGAAAAAGAAACCAAAAGACAGTGAAAATAATACTATGTCCGATGTCATTGAAAATATGCCTAAAAAGAAAAAAAACAAGCGTAATTCCGCAATCGAAAACGAAGACTTGGCTACAGAAGATAGTAATATAAAAGAAAAAGAAGAAGGAAAAGAAAATATTATCTCAAATGTAGATTCTCAAAACACATCACCAAGAAAGAAGAAGAAACGATCAAAACTAATAGCAAATTTAGATGTTGAACAGCCCCCTGTAGAATCAAATGAAGCACCTGAATTGAATGATGTAAGTGTGATGCAAAAAAACGAAAAGAAAAAAAAGAACAAACATAACAATGACATACCAACAGAAAATGTACTTAAATTAGAAGAAATCAATGTCAAAAGTCCTAGAAAGAAAAATAAGGGAAAGAAAAAATCTGAAACAAAAATTGAGACAAGTGACAATGTTGAAATTAATCCAAATGCTGTAACAAACAAAGATACTGACTCAGAACATGAGTCTGATAATGAAATGGAATCAGAAAATGAGGAAATTAACAAAAAAGCTTTAGATGCTGGCCCAGCAGAAGAGAGTTCTGATGATGAAGAACAAAAACCTAAAGCTGAGGAACCTAAGAAAGAAAAAACTGTTATTACAGAGGATGAAGTGAAAAGAACTATTTTTGTTGGCAATGTACCTTTTAGTACTAAATGTAAGAAGGAAATTAAAAAGATTTTTAATGAGTATGGACAAATAGAAACAGTGAGGTAAGTTTGAACTAATATATTTTTGTGTGTTTATTTTTTTGCATAGAAGATTTTTAAATATTTTAAAAATAATTAGGTTTAACACCTAATTATTTTTAAAATATTTAAAAAATGTTAATGTTAACAGTGCAAAGTTAAAAACAATGTGGTGCAGTTGGTAAGTGTCTGCCTGTAAATGTACCAAGACTATGATTATTAATCATTATAGTTTGGCATAAATCATTGTTGTGACATCTTTCTCCATGAGCAGCGAAATGAAAATAATCCATCTCCCTGAATGGAAATCAAACCCACAACTGTCACATTTCCTGTCAGATGCTGTCCTAATATAAAAATATATCACAAAGAGCTCAATTGGGTGGTTAAAATTTTAAACATAATTTTAATGTTTCTTCGTAAGTTTAAAACAATTTTAAAAACATTTTATGAGAGGCCAGTTGTGGCGCAGTGGCACAAAGTGTGACTGTAAAACTGATTGGTTGTGTTGTCGAGTTACTTAAATTTATATTTCCATTTCTTTGCTCTGGTGTCGAGGCAAAGCGCAATGTTAAGTCCTGCCACTCAACATGTAATGCCTCCAGAATTCGGCAGAAAGTGGGGAACTGAGTGTCTTAACACTAGGTTCCCTCTGCCTACCCTGCTGTATGCTGGATACAACATGTAACTGATTTATTTATTTTATTTTGATATATTTTCTACTCTAGTTTTTAAGTACAAATTCTTCAAATTTTTTAATACCACACTATTTATAGGATTCGCACAGTCCCAGTAAAAGATGCTAGGGTGACTCCTAAAATGGCTGTCATCAAGAATGATCTGCATCCCGACAGAACTACAGTCAATGTTTATGTTAAATTTGCTGATGCATCTTCAGTGGACAAGGTAAAGTAATTTTCTTCTTTAATTTCACAATTTTATGCAGTTTATAGCAGGATGTTAAAAATAGAGAACAGAATGACCTTGGGGAAAGACAAGTTTAGGGGCTGAATGGAGCTTTACTCCAGATCCATATCTCGAAAACAGCTAATTTATATATATATATATATATATATATATATTCTTTATTGCACTTAAAAACATATAAGAAACATCAAAATTAAAAAGTTAGTTAGCAAAGGTGGGCTTATTTCTAAAAGAAATCTCTTCCAGCCAACCAATGGAAGTGGATGACTGTCAAACAACGGGAAGAGAGTATAGTGCAGTTTTCAATAAAAGAAAAATAACTAAGAAATTTAAAATAATAATAGTAACAATAATCATGAAACAAATTTCCAAATGCATAAGTAGATAGATACATATACAAATATACATAAATCCTATACTTATATAATTATAAATACATCCTATATTTATAAATACAAATTATANAATTTCTGTGCTCTGATGTCGAAACAAAACGCGGCACTGCGTTCCGCTATTTAACACGTAATGCCTCCAGAATTCGGCGAAAAATGGGTAACAGAGTGACTTAACACAACATTCTCTTTACCTACCATGCTGTGCGCAGGATACAGTGTGAAGCGGATATATGTTTTTTTTTTATATATTACATTAATAAAACTATTTATAAATAACTTACACTACAAACAATATAAAATGTGTGAGAAATAAAACGCTTATTATTATAATGGGGTTCAAACAAACAAGGTCAACACAAAGAACCTAGTCTCAGGAGACTGTTCTCCACTTACTGTCTAAATTTGTCATTAGAATTTCAACTATATCATTTTTTAGACATTGTAATGTTTGTATGCTTACAGTAGTCTATTTGAATAAAGAATTATGTAATAATTTTGAATTTTATTTTATTCCAGGCCTTATCAGCAAATAACACGGTGTTAAATGACCACCATCTCCGTGTATCCCGCAGTGACTCAACAGGTGCTGCCCATGATCCTAAATGCTCAATATTCATAGGGAACATGCCCTTTGCCATAGAAGATGAAGTGCTGAGGAGTAAATTTGAAAAATGTGGTGAAATACATTCGGTCAGGATTGTGAGGGATAAGAAGACTAATGCTGGGAAAGGTAGAGTTAATTTTTTTGTTTGTTTTTTTTTTTAATTTTAGTTGGAGGATGGCACATGCGTGCCACTTTAAACGCGACGATTGTGGGCTCGATTCCCACTCGATGAATAGACATATTACTCTCTGATAACACATGACGTTGAGTTCTGCCACTCAACACATAATGAATGTCTCAGAAATTCGGCGGAAAGTGGGGAACGGATGTATCTCAATGGTGTACGAAGTTCTTAATATTATAATCATGAGGGCCTTGGCCATACATTGAATATATGCATATTATAATACAGCAAAGACAAATATGTAAGATTTTTAATGTAATGTTTTAAAAATACACTACTGTACCCTTCAATTAACTTTGAAATATTATTAATAATATTATTTTCATCCCATATATATTGTAAATATTTCCATCAGTAGAATTTGTACCCACAAATGTTAGTTTGAGATTTGAGGCCAGTCGTGGTGCAGTGGCACAAAGTGTGATTGTAAAATCGACTGGTTGTGGGTTCGATCCCCACTCGAGGAAATGAAATATTTATTTACATTTATATTCTCATTTCTTCGCTCTGGTGTCGAGGTAAAGCGCGACGTTGAGTTCCGCCACTTAATGCGCAATGCCTCCAGAACTCGGCGGAAAGTGGGGAACAGAGTGCTCTAATACTAGTTTTTAGGGATCCGTACCTCAAAAGGTAAAAACGGAATCCTTATGGGATCGCTTTGTTGTCCATTTGTAAAGACCAGATGTCTCAAGATCAGCTGGAGGTAGCAGGCTGAAATGATTATCAAATATACAGGTCTTTTAGGTCTTGCAGCATAGATAAAATCTAGCTTCTAAGTCAACGCAATCAAAAGATACATGTATTTATCCATAGATTTTGCTGCATTTTGCATGAAACTCATCGCGTAATGAAAACCTATTGAATACTTTTCTCTTTAAGTTTTTTTACCCTGGTTATGATCTAGCATCAAAGTACTCGTTAAGATGAATCATACAAGCCCAATTTCTACGGAATTATGTCGCTTAGTTTCCGAGTTCTTATGGATATCTTCCAGCTCTACCATCATACCCTGGTAACCATCTACCATCAAATTACTCGTTAGAACAACCATACAAGCCCAAATTTGATGGAATTAAGTTGCTTAGTTCTTTTGGAGACGTTCCAGCTCCATCATTAGACCCTGGTTACCATCTATCACCAAAGTACTCGTTAAGACGAATCGTACAAACCCAAATTCGATGGAATTATGTCGCTTAGTTACCGAGTGCTTATGGACATCAAAGTTCTCGTTAAGACGAATCATACGAGCCCAAACTCGACGGGGTTGCGCCTTTTAATTACCGACTTTCTATAGTTATTTTCCAGCTCCATCATAAGACCCTAGTGAGACCCATTTAGGTCACCAAAATATTCGTTCAGACGAATCAGTGAAAATAATACTAAGTGTGTATCAAACTCGATGGGCTTGTGTCACTTAATTACTGAATTCCTATGGCCATCTTCGACCTGCATCATCAGAGCCTGGTTACGAGCACGAAAGTATTAAATGAAATAAAGTCTGTTTCCCTTTCATTTGATACCCATATTGGGTTGGTTGAACAAAAATATATGCGCAAACCGCCATTTTGTACTAGCCACCATCTTGAATTTGAATTTTTTTTGATCCCTTTCATTTGATACTCATATTGGGGTGGTTTATTTGAAATATATATGGCGACATTTTGTTACGGCGGCCCTATTGGATTAACAACAAAACTAAATTTAAATGATTGAATTACCACCGGTAATAAAGATTCATGCCAAATTTGAGCTCAATCGGACATCGTGGGTGAGATTTAGCTTGCAAGATTTGATTATAAACAAACAAACATCGGGACAGTTGAAACTAAATAAAAGCTTGGAAAATAAGTATTTTAGAAGATATCACAGTTTTAACATACGTCGCCTGCGCCCTCGACGCCCGCGCGCGCTTACGACAAGCGGGTATCAGCGGGCGCGGGCGGCGTGCTGGGCGGCGGGCGGGCGTCGAGGCGCGTACTAGTTATTTATAATACCTAATTACCTATCAACTATACTAAAGAAACTAACAAATGAAATTATTATTTTCAAAAAAATAAGTGTTTTTAATTTGAAATAATTAAATGAATTATAAAAGATATCCCCTGTAATCTCAGAAACAAATAAAAAAACATGACGGGAGAAACAACAATTAAAATGTTAGCGTCGTTGAAATTAAATAAGTGTTTGGGCCGGAATAGTTTAAAACACTAAATTTGTTCATGTTCGAATTAGTGGCACCACTTAGGAACAGAGAACGCACACACACCAAACTGGACAGTCGGAACAAAATTGTTGTGGATCTTGCCTGTTCTGATGACTCGTTCCTGTTCCGGAACAGCGTTACCACCGGAACGAAACATCACTTAACACTAGGTTCCCTCTGCCTACCCTGCTACGTGCGGAATACAGCGTGAAGCTGATTTAATAAATTTTAATTTTTTTTAATTAGTTTGAAACATATATTATAGGATACAGATAGAAGAAAATTGAAAAAAAAAAACAGTTTTACCATTCCCTACTTTTCACAAAATTTTGAGACATTGCGTGTTGAGTGATGGAACTCTAAAATCGATTTTTTTTGTCTTACCACAACAAGTAAATGTATATAATTCATTTCCCTGACTGGAAATCGAAACCATAGCTGTCTCATTTTAAGCATTCCCATAATATATTTAACATATGTTCCAGGTTTTGGCTACGTTAATTTTAAATCCAAAGATGGCGTAGAACTGGCATTAGCACTAACAGAAGAGGATCTTACAATAAAAAACAGAATAATGAGAGTAAAAAGGTGTATACAAGGCACTCAGAAGAAAATATCTAGACCTAATAATAGACAAAATCAATGGTCAGGTCACAATCAAACACCGGGCCAAAGTAAATGGTCGGCTCAAAGTCAAAGGCTGGGTCAAAATCAAAGACCGGGTCAAAATCAAAGGCCAGGTCAAGGTCAAAGACCAGGTCAAAGTCAAAGACCAGGTCAAAGTCAAAGGCCGGGTCAAAGTCATAGGCCGTGTCAAAGTCAAAGGCCAGGTCAAAGTCACAGTAACTATGGAGGACAAGATGCTAGTCAAAGAAATAGATTTGAAAGAAATGATGATAAAACTGATGGGGCCTATAGAAGAGTTATGAATAAGAGAAAGAATCAAGTATGTATATTTTTTGATTTAATTTTTTTATACCCTGTTTCCCATAACGTTGTGTATTGAGTGGCGGAGTTGAACACAGGTCTTTTTACTATAGATTTTTGACCCTTTTTTATCTCTAAATATATATTAGATACATTATGTAAAGTATTTAAAATTACTCTATTGTCCATGTCTTTTGCATTAAACCTTTTTGAAAATTTGAAAATTTGCGAAAAATTTGCATTTTGACATAAATTAAGAATTGAAATAGAAAAAAAAAATATTATAATTTTGGTCAAAACTTATAATTAGTTTAGATCAAAAAATTGTAATATTAATTACTTAGACAATCATAATATATATATTTGTAACATTGTTCTAAATTATTATCTAGTGCAATACTTTATATTTTCTTAACAGGATAGTAATGAAGGACCTCCAAGCAAACGTCAAAATGTCAATCAACCACACAAAGAGAAGAAACCGAGGAACGAGTTTGTTGGTATGACGGCAGAGAAGAAGAAAGTATGTATATATTCTTTATTCTTCCTTCTTCTTTATTTTTGCCGAATTATGGAGTGGCGGAACTTGACGCCGCGCTGTGTATCGACCTCAGAGCGAAGAAATGAAAATATTAAATGTTTTATTTCCTCGAGTTCCCACTCGAGGAACAACATGACGTGTTTACAGTCACACGCTTGTGCCCTCACGCCACGACTGGCCTCCCCTTTAAAATATACATATTAAATCATATGTGTATTATATTATGTAAGCACCACTCTCTAACCACTACTCTAAACTTTATACTAAATTAATTCTTTTGTTATTATATTTTATTTCTCAGAAACACAAATTCAACAAAGGACAAAAGAAGAAGAAGATTTTAAGTGAAATTTTAACTAAAAAGTGATAATTCGTACATATTGTAAGTTATTTTTAAGATCAATATTTTATGATAATAAAGCTGTTAATTTGAATTTTAAACATTTTTTTAATATCTTTAACTTAGCCTCACACTTTAACGAGAAGGGAGCGCCAAACGCTACGATCTCTATATACCTCTATCGCCTCGTCCACTGTCATCAACCTCTTCAAACATGCCCTCCGGGGGTTCCTTGTGCTTTTTACGTGACCTTCCTCCAAAATCTTTGATACTGTATTTTCGAAGGTCAACCGAGATCTCTTACCTCTCTTATCACTCATTTTTCCATCATAAATCTTGTTTACCATTCTTTCATCACTCATTCGCTCGACGTGCCCAAACCACCTGAGCATGTTCTTCTTCATTCTCACCGTGACATCCTCGCTAGTACCTGCCATTCTGTGTATCTCTTCATTGCGGATTCGATCAGCTAAGCTGACTCCGCATATCCTACGACGAGATCGCATCTCTACGGCATTCTTCCTCGATATCCAAAGAAGACAGAGTTCGCCGAATAGCTTT
The DNA here is from genome assembly GCA_013403705.1 of Heliconius hermathena. Lineage (NCBI taxonomy): Eukaryota > Metazoa > Arthropoda > Insecta > Lepidoptera > Nymphalidae > Heliconius > Heliconius hermathena. Next base: position 1,209,637 of record JAAIXJ010001884.1, read on the forward strand.
TTGGCTGAACTTAACGGTAGGTATTGAGTTCTGGCAATGCGGCGTAGCCAGCGTAAGTTCGGAATGACGCTGTCTATCCCACTATATACGGAATGTGTAGCTCTCAATCTCCTTAAAGATTTTAGCAATATGCTTGGACTTTGATGTATAAATTTGTTAGACTAGTGCATCGGCCCAGATTTGATTGAAAATTGTTTTTACCTCTATGTAAAATGGTCTTGGTCGACTCTATGTAAAAACTGTCTGTCTCTCAGTGTTACGCTGTATTTCGCATGTAGCGGGGTAGGCAGAGGCAGAGGGAGCCACAGCGCGAAGCTGATGATTTTTAATTTCAAACTTTTTTTTTAAATCTTTAATTGATATATCTTTGGAATAAATAAGTCTAATGTATAATATTTGTTTACTTTCACACTCAACAGCATTTTTTTTCTTAGCAGACTTTATTGTATTTTATATTCTAACCGAGCTTTTTTTGCATAATAATGTGAGTTAAATGATCATTGATTTTCTCCAACTTTGTTCGAGGGGATACGTTTTGAGTTGGCATGAGCTAATGTTAAGTGTTATTGGATCTGTAGCTAGCTATTCAAATCTGGATAATGCCGAAAAACCGCGATATCGCAATTTTATCAAAAATAACGGTTTTGTTATGTCCTGTATGGTCCTGTATTGTGACCCCTAAAAACATTTCGTACATTATGTTTACATTACTTCAATACTTCAATCATTACTTCAATAAAATAAAGTTTCTAAAAGACCAGGGGCGAGGCCAGGCGCGCATGAAATACGTGTAAAAACGTTTTTCCCGGGTAAAACCATATCCCGTGAAAATTTCGGTATAAACAGTAGCCTTTGTGTTGCTCCATAACCCTCTCTATCGGTCATTGAAAGTCCCATAAAAATGAGTTCAGCTGTTCTGGACATTAGCTCGGGGAAATAAAAAGACTGAAGAAAAATTTGAATTATAAAGTTATTATTTTCTGTATTTGTGTCTCATGTAAATAACCGCATGCAAGCAAAGACATAGTCATTTTGAAATCATAAACAGACATTTCAATATTATATATAAGAAACTGTCAATGCAACGGAAATCTTGCAATTATCAATATTTTTTGTCACAAAATGCCTTATTGTAATTTATTTATAAGAGAGTTTACACGGTATCGTTTATTAGAACGAATGAAATTGAATAATTTTGTAGTACGATGCACTTGCATATATTTTATTATTTCTGCAGCGGTCGCGGTTCGAGAGCGTTCATTATTATTATTTGGTTATATTAGGCTAACCAAAGAAATACACCATAATGTTATATAGCCTCAAGCACATAATATGTCTATCTCTTAAAGATAACCATTTTTATGTTTAAAAATAAAGAAGGGATAATTGCGAAACTACTTTCAACAGTGCAGTATTATTCCTTATCCGATTAAATATGTTAGATTCATTGTGCGCTTTACACATACTAAACTCTTACTCTACTAGGCTCTTACAGCACATCACAGAAATGGATATTTTAGAAGACATCAAAGTTTTAAAATACGGGGGTAGAGCGGTCATCCCACGGCCATTGATTTTGTTAATAAATATTAACTCTTTCTTTGGTTACGTTTACTTATTATTTTATTTTAATTAGTTACATATTTTTCCTAATATTACGAATTTCCTTTAGGTACTTTTACTTATTTTGTTAGCTCATTTTAATTACTGAGATATTTTTTTTAATCTTCTCTACTTGTTATTCTTTTACGGTTTATTTTGATTATTAAAGCTTATATTTTCTTACTAATTCTGTTGATAACTGAAAATAAATCCTTAAATATATTTGATAAATATTCGTATAAGTAGTTCAAGCAGGCAAAGCCGCGCGGGTCCGCTAGTATTCTATAAAATTTATTGCTTCCTGTTATCCGTGTTTTCTGTACTATACGTAAAACTAGCAAATTATTTTACGTCTGTCAGCGCAAAATCAGGCCATTAAAAAAAAGGTACGGTAAGGTAAAGGTTACGTGTTTTGTTTAAAACCTAAAAACGAACTTCTCAGTGATGGTTAATAAGGCTTTCGGCGTACCGAGTCTATTGGAGAGCTTTTGGCGAATGATGTTGGCGAACGCTTTTGTTGAAGCTATTATTGAGAAGCACGACGAGCCAAGCGTTGTTTCCTTGGGCATCTCTTATAAACTTAAACTTAGCTTCACGCTTTATCCCTTGCGGAGTAGTCAGAGAGAACGGAGCGCCAAACGCTACGGTCTCTACATACCTCTTTCGCCTCGTCCACTGTCATCAACCTCTTCATAAATGCCCTTCGGGGGGTCCTCATGTTTTTTACGTGACCTTCCTCCAATATCTTTGATACTGTGTTTTCGAAGGTCAACCGAGGTCTCCTCCAACCTCTCTTACCGCTCACTTTTCCATCATAAATCTTTTTTGCCATTCTTTCATCACTCATTCGTTCGACGTGCCCAAACCAGCTGAGCACGTTCTTCTTCATTCTCACTGTGACATCCTCGCTAGTACCTGCCATTCTGTGTACCTCTTCATTGCGGATTCGATCAGCTAAGCTGACTCCGCATATCCTACGAAGAGATCGCATCTCCACAGCATTCATCTTTCTTTCATTCTTCTTCTGTAATACCCACGTTTCGCTGCCGTATAACAGAGTCGGTACCAAAACTGCATTGTGTACGGCCAAACGCGCAGCTGTGCTGACGTTTCGCCGTCTCATCAATGCAGCTAAGGCTCCGTTAACTCTGTTACCGGCAGCAATACGCCTTTCCACATCCATCTCGTATCTTCCATCTCTACTGAACATACTTCCTAAGTATACCACTTCATTCACTTGTTCTAATATCTTACCATTTACACTGATCTTGCATTCCGTCCTTTCTTCATCTCTTTTAAAAATCAGAACCTTTGTCTTATTCACATTGCATTGCATCTCTTATTTTGATATAAAATGTGACATCACAATGTAACGTTATATTTAGATGTGTCATTATAATGTATGGATGTGTGAATGAGTAATTATATATGTGGATGCCTATCTTATGCTAATAGGTAAATCACATGAAAAAAACGAAGAACTATTATTTGGTAGAATTTTATTATAATTGTCATTACAAAAATGTCAATGTTATCAAAAATAATCACAGTCTGACACTTAGTTGTATTACATTGAAGACTTATCGCCCTTAAACTACTTACAACTAGGTAAAACTAAAAACTACTACACCGTATTGAAGAATAAATATATAACTGTCGATCGCGATTGAGCACCTTATAGCGTAAGTAAACAACTAGCCGCGCTTGAAGCGCAGGATGGTGAGCGTGAGCGCCAGGAAGAGCGCGATCCAGGCCAGCGTGGCCACGAAGCCGAGGTACACGTCGGGCTCGCCGAGCGGCCAGCCGCGCGTGAGCACGGCGCGCAGCGCGCCCGTGGCCAGCGTCAGCGGCAGGCACAGCGCCACGCCGCGCAGCGCCCACGGCATGCCCTCGATGGGCCAGATCACGCCGCTCAGCAGCAGCGTGGGGTAGAACGAGCCCAGCGCCAGCTGGATGGCGTTGCGCTCCAGCTCGCACGCCGCCGAGATCACGAACCCGAAGCACATGCCGCACAGACCTGCCGGGACGTGCACAGTGAGTGTCTCAGTCATCCCCACTCCGATACACGAAATCTAATCCTAGGCTCACCTTGCAACAGCGTCAGCATGACGACGTACAGAATATTCCCGTTGCACTTGACGCCAAACACTAAAATCATGAAGAGCAGCACGAGCGCGGTCTGCCCGACCATCACCACGAACTGTGTGACCACGTGCGAGAACAGTATCTCCCCTGGGGACACTCCGGCCACCCACGAGCGGTCCAACAGCCCCTCCATACGTTCCACGATGAGTGCGGATGAGGTTAAAGCGACGGCGAGGAAGAACACGATCCTGTAATATACAAACAGAATATTTTGTTAATAAATACAAAGAGATAATGAAACTAAAAAATAAAAGATTCTAAAAAGTTCTATTATTAACTAATTAACTTTATTATTATTTTAAAATATATTATGAATCAATTGTAAGATAATTTTCTCATTCCTATACTCATTCATCCATCCATTTATACAACCTTCAATACTCAAGAACTAAAACAGAAATTTAAAATGATCTACGTAATTAAGCTTTATAATATATTTGAAATATTCAATGGAAGAGTGGTGGCAATTCTTTCTCACAACTTGTTAGAGTCATATAAATTTACTGTAATTCTGTTTATTTATAAATATCTTTAAGTTAACTATTATTATTATGTATAATAAAAATATAACTCATAAGTTTGACCAGTGTAATAACTTTCAAGAAAAACTGAAAAACGCTTCTTAACTTACGCTCTTAAAATTCACTCATAGCAACTTATTAGTTTTTCAATTCTCATGAGGGAGTTACTATAACCATCAAAATACTATTATAATCTCCAAATATACCACTATAGTTGTAAAATATATTATTTAACTCTATAAATTAAAGCAGGCCAGTCGTGGCGCAGCGGCACTAGGTGTGACTGTAACACCGACTGGTTGTAGGTTCGATCCCCACTCGAGGAAATGAAATATTTACTTAAATTTATATTTCCATTTTCTTCGCTCTGGTGTTGAGGTTAAGCGCGGCGTTGAGTTCTGCCACTCAACACGCAATGCCTCCAGAATTCGGCAGAAAGTGGGGAACTGGTGTCTTAACACTAGGTTCCCTCTGTCTACCCTGCTATGTGCGGGATACAGCGTGAAGCTGATTTATTTATTTATTTTATTTTATAAATTAAAGCAAACTCACGTAAGAATAACTCCAGGCGCAACGAAATCAGTGAACGATGGGTTACTGTCACCATAAATGGGGTCCTGGAAGTCTATGGGGATGTCACCCACTTTGGGATTGTAATTGCAAGTGGAAAGAAGATCCTGAAAAATGTGTTAAAAGTGTATAACATTGGTTTTTTTTTGTTATTTTATTGTTTGCATAGCCTTTAGAAAGAAAAGAGCCTAAATTATAAAATTTATTGATTTCTTTTTTTTACCTATCTTATCTTAGCAAAATTCTTATACGGACAAAAAATAAAGAGAATAATAAATTTGTTAGCTGTGTATAATGTAAATTTAGTTAGTTTTAATAAGGAAAAAATATTCCATTAATCTGGTCACTTTATTTTTAGCTAACATACCTTAGCGAAATCCCGATATGAGAACTGTATATCCCTGTTCAACATGAGTCCGATCTGTTGGTTGGACATGTCGAGCCACACTTGCACTTCGGATGACGATATAGTTTCGTTGTCCGCTGTATCAGCTGTATAATGAAAAAAGTATTTGAAACATGACTTAAAGTTATGTTTTTTTTTGTTTTATAAATTAAAAAAATAAATCAAAATTAAATCAGCTTCACGCTGTATCTTGCACACGGCAGGATAAGCAGAAGGAACCTAGTGTTCTCCACTCAACGCCGCGCTTTGCATCGACACCAGAGCGAAGAAATGAAAATATAAATGTAAGTGAATATTTAATTTCTTCGAGTGAGGATCGAACCCACTACCAGTCAATTTTACAGTCACACTTTGTGCCCCTGCGCCACGGCTGGCCTCACTATTGATTTTATAAATGAAAAATAATAATTGTTGTGTATCAGCGATACATAACTTCTTGGACAGTAAAAAGAAATGTGAAAATTTTTAACATTAACATAAGATTATAATAGCCCTTAATTTTTTAAGTTTAAAGCTAAATCACCTACATTTGCTCCTTTATTTACTAACTTTTTTTATAAGAAATAAAAAAAATAAATAAAAGAAAACTCACCCAAAGCCAACCTAGCCACAAGTGAATCAGTATAATTGTCGTTGAAGTACACAGCGCCCCACGCGTCGCCGCTCCGCACGGCCGCGATGGCGTCCGGCACCGTCGCGTAGTACTCTTTTACTATTGATTTATTATTGAAATGTGCTAAATAACGACATGATAGGTTTTTCATTGAACACGATGCGTTGTAAGGGCAGTTACCGTCGATGATGTTGACGTCGTCGTTCACTATCGCCTGAAAAGAGAATGATTTGATTGGTAACGGTAATAGTGGATTGGTAACGGACGATATAATTTAATAACCTAATTAATATGACTCTTAAGTCCTTGCAATCCAGTTAATTATTAAAATGTGTTAAAAAATATAAGAGAAATATTTAAGTAGAAATTATTTCTTTTATAGCTTTACGTTGTATCAGAAATATATAATAGTAAACACTCCATTTCTCACTTTCCACCCAATTTTTTAAACATTACATGTTGAGTGGAGCTCAACGCTCAACTTTATTTTGTTACTCCTAGTGGCAATCGAACCCCCAATCATCGCGTTAACATTCACACGTAGTGCTGCTACGTCACGAATTAATTTTTATATTAAATAATGACCATATCAAATTCTAAATTCAATTATAATAAAGTATGATATTTATATATCCATTGATACTCACCAATCTCAACCCGCTAGGATCTCTACCGATGGCAAGACAGAACAGTATCACTTGCATGACAGGAAGTGCAAAGATGAACAACATGACGCCGATGTTCCTCCACATCCGGAGTATGTTCTTTTGTAAGAGAGCCTTAATCTTGCCTTTGGATGTTAGCTGGAAATATATATATAGAAAATGTTTGGTTATATTTGAAATTACTTCGAAGGCATTATATGTGTATTTAGGAAATAAGGATTTAAAAGTTTTGAAACTTGTTAAAGAATTTTATATTATTAATTGCAATAGATCACGTGATGAGCTACTGGCGTTAATATAAAGAAAATAATATAATGGATGGTATTCAAGACAGCGCGGGTTCGAATGCTGCTGCGTGCATATTTTTATATGTTTTTTTTTCTTATTGTTGCAGCCAATTTAAAATAAATGTAAAATTTTGAGGTATTTATTTTCAAATTTCTAATATTTAACTTTTTATATTAATTATCTCACGTTGAAAAAGTTTCCGCAATCTTCACACTCCGACTTCACAGCTTCAGTCATTTTGCCTGGGAGCTGAAATAAATTAATACAACATTAAAAACTTTTAAAGAGCAAATATACATAAAAAAAGAAAAAAAACTATAACAATGGAAGGATCTCTTTTGTACTAGCATAAAGAATAATTATATTTTTTATAAAACTGACAACTCAATAAAAACTATTTATTACATTTACATGTGCAAGTCATCCATGCATCAAATGTTAAAATTAATAATAATTGTATACATATTAAATATAATTATTAATGAATCATCACTGTGAAGTAGTAGACAGGGTCTAACTATGCACGTGTTGATTGTGGGTTCGAAACCTAATCAGATATTTAAATTATTTTCATTTCATTGATATTTTTGTACGAAAAGTATTAAAATTGGTTATAGTATGAAGATCAAAAATATATAATATTATGTTATAATTAATAAATACAAAATATAGTTTAAGATTAAAGGTGTTAATCTAAAATATTAAAATCAAAACGATTTAGGTAAATATTCACACAAGAAATAAAGAAATAGATAAATCTAATATTTGCACAAAAAATATGTCCTATATACAGCGATATATACAGCAGTTGCGTCGAGCGCAACGCGATCGACGGATCAACAAATTCAAATTCTAAATATTCTTTATTTAAATATAGGCACTGAATCATCGAATGAACATATAAAACGGTTCTCTATGAGTAGAGGACCTTAGTACCTATCCATTTCACTCCTATGTATGTAAGCAGATTTTCAGTGGTTCGGCAATTACGATTTTGGCACGAGCAATGTCAAAATATTTTTCTTAGGAAAGAAAAATATTTTTGTATTAAACGTAGAAAAATCTTTTGCATATGTGAAACAATACTAGAAAAAAATCTTTATTTATTTAAAAAATCAACTCACATCCCCATTAGAGCCCGCCGCGTGGTCCACGATCAACACTTCCTTGCTTTGATGGAAATTCAGCCCGACTACTTGGTTGTCTTCCGCGGCGTACGGCGCCTCCTCGCGTTTGGACATCTTGTTGAGCCCTAGACCTCCGCCCGATACGTTTAATTCTACTACTTGGTTGGCTTGACCTGATGGAGAAATTATTGTGATATTTTATAAGTATGACATTATCGTGGCGTAGTACAATAATTAATTTCCCTGAATGGGAATCGAACTCACAACCGTTGCGTTTACAGCTAGAAGCCGTTTAATTCAATTCCCATTCGGAAAAATGAATTATTATATTAATGGTAAGTAATATGGTAGCTAAATTACTAATTGATCATAAAAAATAATTTCGAAAAAATATTTATATACATATATCATAGAAATAATTATGTTTATACTAGTATTGGACCCACAACCTCTGGCTTAGCACTCAAAAGTTACAAATATAAACTTAAAAAAAACTGACAATTAAATTGGCCCTTCTTGTTAAAGTTAAACAGTTATTGTCATTTACGTCAGAGCTTGTGACAGTTGTAAGAAGTGACGTAATTCCGTCATGTTTTAATAATTTCCTGCTAAAAGTGCAGTTGACGCTTTCGTGAATTCGTGACGCAGTTAAAGGCTTTTAAACAGGTTCATTTCCCGTTCCTTGGATTATTTATAATATTTTTTTTTGAGTTGAGTGCCAAAGAAATAGGTTTACAAGAGAGCTTTGAGAACCTAGTGTTAAGTCACCCCGTTCCCCACTTTTTGCTTAATTTTCGAGACATTGTGTGCTGAGTGGCGAAACTCAACACCTCTCTTTATTTTTTTTATTATTTATTCGTTTACAGTCACAACCCACTAAAAAGAAAAAAAAATAAAGAGAAACATATAAGCTAGATATTTCAAAACTGATTTATTAGTAGCAGTAAATGAGTTTGATCGGCAACAAACAAGTGTGCAGTATGTAGAGTGTGGCATCGCGAACTGTTGCGACAGGACAAAGGAGGGCGTATATTTACCTGTGGGCCTTGGACTGCTTTAGGCGAAGTTAATACAAATCAAGAATTATTTATATATTTAGAACTAGTTTTAAACTATGGCTTCGCCCGTGATCAAATTAAAATAGTTAAGGGTTGTGTATATATGAATAATATGGCACATCTAAGTACCTGATATAATTCTAGCCGGAGGTACAGTGACTTACGTTAAAATTATTAAATTCATGTTATTTAGACTATGGCCTTCTTCCGATATATGGACTGTTCAACATAAAAATGTTTTTTTTTAATTCGGATGTGTATTTTTTAGATTATGATGTTCAAACAAACATTTTAACTTTGTAATATTAGATTTTTAATATTCCCATATAAATTTAAAGAAGTAGGATAGGTTTTTTCCCTTTTCTTGTTAACAAGAAGAGGAAATTAAAATAACTGATTACCCCGAGACAGAATCGAACTCACAACCACTGCGTTTACTGTCCGAAGTTGTCCCACTGCGCTACGGTGGCCTCAGATTGAATAAGCAATATTTTATTTGGTTAGCAATTTGTGACGGAAGAGGCTTTTTTTATTTTTTCCTTCTTTAAAAAATATGTGATTATTCAAAGATTTTTTAATTATTTATGCTGCACATATTTACTCAGAATCATGTAAATTAATGATTAAATTTCGATGTCTTTCAAGTATTATGTAGTATTAGTCATAATTACTTACATATTATATTTTAATTAGTCATATTTTCTAGAAAAAATATCCTCACATAACTCAAGTATCTTTTACTTAAGTGGAATTCTATGAGCAATAATGTCTTAGCTACTTTGTTTAACAGTTTATTATTAAACACTATGAAATCTTATGATAATATTTATTTAAACATTATTATATGACCTGAAGCGTGGCGCAGCGGTACGGCGTCTGACTTACAGCGACGGTTGCGAGTTCGATTCCCATTCGAGGAAATTAATTATTATTATTTCCTGACTCTGATAACTAGAGACAGAGCGCGACGTTCAATCACTCAGCATGCAATGTCTGACAAATTGGGCTAAAAGGGGAGAAGGCGGTTTCTTTCCGCCTATTCTGGTTGCTATATTCGGAATACAGCGTGAAACTAAGAAGAAAAATTACTAAAAGGGCGTAATATTTATATTTAATATTCTTTTTCGCCTAGTTAGACATCATGTAATAGTAGCTAAACAGGAAATAAGATACGCCTCAACACTACCAAGAAATAAACTTCCTTTACATAGAAGTCCATCTCATTATATATTAAATATGTTTTTCTGCAGCTTTTTGCTCATATTATTAAGCATTATGCCATAATTATCTAAATTTGCCTTTCGATACGAGCCCACTACTACTAGTACAGGCACGTTAGGTAACACTTATGCAATGTAACGTAACGTATTTTATATCCGTTCATATATCCGTTATCTGAGGAGATCGCGCATTTGGCCGACTTCTTTGAAATGTTAATATTTATTCTTCCTTCTTCAGAATATTCCTTCCTAGAATCTTCTATGGAATATAAGCCTCGTATATCCTGTTTTTCTTTTGTGGGAAATGTTTTTTTTTTGTATATTACGTGGGTGGGCAAAGTGAACCAGAAACACACGTCACTCCATTCTTCATTTACCATCTATTTTAGCCATTGCGTGTTGAATAACGGAAATTAACGCCGCACTTTGTCCTGTTACATTTCTTGTTACAAAAACATAAAAATAAGAATCAAATCCACATCTTTCGCGTTTACAGTTCAATTCTGTCCTGTGCCACGACGATCTAAATAATAACATGAATAATAAGAAAATTATAATTAAAGTTACTTGCAAAACAGTGTTCATTCGATATAGAAAGTTCTAAGTAGAGTTATTATGTCACAAATAACCAGGTGCCAATACTCACTAGTTATAATCTTAGATAGCTAGTTCGTTAGTTGTGAACAAGAGAAAATAAAACAAAAAAAATTCTTCGTGCCATCTTGACGCAATGGCAGAGTGTGGCTGTATGCGGGAAGTGTGGGTTCAATTTACAACGAAAAAAATGGGTATGATAATTAGTTTAAGGTATAGTTTTGTGGTACATATATATTGCCAACACTAATAGCAACATTTTAGGATTTTCTGGAATGAAAAACAAGTAAAATAATAAATGAAGAAAGAAAGAAGTATCGTATCGCAAAATTTTCTTGACTAATTTTGATGTTCGCAAATATAAAGAATATAATTTACCTTGTCTCCTTGACAGCTTTAAGAAGACGTCTTCCAGTGAAATACAGCTGTACATGGTGAGGAGGGCTTGTGGTGATTCTTCAGCTAATAGGCGTCCACTCCTCATCAGACCAATCTGGAAGCAAACACATTAATTAATGATAGTAATATAGTTTGTGTTTTAGCTTCACGCTGTATTCCGCATATACTCGTAGCAGAACAGAGGGAATCCTGTGAAAAAGTAAAGTAGAGGAAATTAAAGTTACTTATTGCTCCAAGTGGGAATCGAACCCACAACCGCCACGACGACCAACTCAACTAATACACTAAACAAATATAAACTAATACTCACACAATGCGCCTGCCTCGCCTCTTCAATATAATGTGTTGTTATGATAACAGTCTTATCGCCGGAACTGGTGATGCGAACGAGATGGGTCCATATGGACTGTCTGAGTAACGGGTCCACGCCCACTGTGGGTTCATCGAGGATCAGCAGCTCGGGGTCATGCATGAGAGCCACAGCAAATGACACACGACGTTGTTGACCACCACTGTGAAGAAAAGAATGGTTTTATTAAAAAAGTATACTGATAAGACTAAATTAAAGGTACTCAAGAAACTTATTTAATCTCTGTGTTTGTCTGTCCATCTATCACCAGGCTGTATATCATGACCCGGTTAGTTAGACAGTTGAAATTTTGTCAGAATATATTTATTTTTATATTTTATTGCTACTACAACAAATACTTAATATTTTAGAGGAGTACATAAATATTTAAGGGGGCATCTATACAATACATGTGTCTTACCATTTTTATATATAATGGTACGGTAGCTTTGTCTGCAAGTTCATCTCGCACTTGGCCGGTTTTTTTTATCAATCTCTTTATGATCATAGATTCAAAAGATCACTCCATTGTGCATACTCGTATTGTAAGCAGAACTCAAAGTGTTTTTATGTCACATAAAATTATAAATTAACTTGATTTGAGAACAGACACTAGGACAAGATCTAACCAAATAAAAGTAATACGTAATACGATATGATAGTAAAATAAAAGCAATATTTTTGAATGCGTGAATTATTGGTTTTCTTTTAGTTTCGCTCTTTTGTTACTATAAGGCAGACGAAGGGTCCTTGATATAGTAAATTATCAATCATATATCCCTTTCAAAATTTGAATGAGATGCTCAAAAATTAGATCACAAAACATATCATTGATTTTCCTGTCAATAGAAAAGGGAAATACACGCACACTCACGCACTCACACAAACACTCATACCTTTTTACACATACATTTTTGTCACGTTTCTTAAGCATACAAAAATGAATTATTTGTAGGAATAAAACGTGATAATTATGTAAAACTCGTTTTACAAGGTGTTATTATATAAACTATCAAAATATTCTCAAGTTGACCTTCCGAAACGGCTGTTGGTTTTTAAAGCTTTAATATTTCTGTTATAAAATTATTTAATTTTCAGTTTGGTTTTTGATAATATATAGCAAGTTGCATATATTTGTCAAAATAAGAAATGAATTCTCTTTAGAATTGTTTAAAATTGTGTCTTCTTTATTATTCTTTTTTTTATTTATTTCCCTCTCTGTTTGAAAACTGCACTGTATTCTCTTCTCGCTGTTTCACAATCATACCCTCTTCCATTGGTTGGCTGGAAGAGATTTCTTTTAGAAATAAGCCCACCATCGTTAACTAATATTTTTAATTTTGTATTACCTATATGTGTCTTTTAAAGTGCAATAAAGATTATAATAATAAAATAGAGGAGCCGTTGCACGCGAAATACATATTGCGGTAGCAACGTGTAGTCATATACTCGTACTCTACTATCATCGTATAGAGTATAATTATATTGTCTAACATATGATAATGTGTGCTATATTTATTTTATTAATTTAAAGTGAGGCCGTTGTGGTGCAGAGGCACAAGTGTGAGACTGTGAACGCGACGGTTGTATGAAATATTTCATATTTTCATCTTTTCCCTCTCGTAACGAGGTGTAGCGTGGCGTTGAGTTCCGGCACTCGACACGTAATGCCTTAGGACTTCGGCGGAATGTGAGGAACGGAGTGTTTTAACACTAGATTCCTTTTGCTTACTTTGCAATGTGCGGGATACAACATATTTCTTTTCTTTAAAAAGATAAATAAAGTAATCTTTATAACATTTTATTTGAGAACAAATCGTAGTAAATAACGAAACGTCTTTTTATTGAAGGTTATGTTAAGATAAACAAGTTGTTTTTTTTCTAAATACATTAAAAACTAAATGTGACTGACATACTCGTGCACGAATATACAGCCTTAAAATTTATAATAGGTATTTAAAAATTTAAGTCATACATTTATATGTAATAAAAAAAGTAATAAAAACATATTTAAAAATAAAAAGATTCAAATCATTTTCGTACAACGAATTTATATATTTTTTATAGATTTATTGTCTAATAATAGCAATACCTATATCGGAAGATTATTAAGAATCACAATAAGTATCTATATGGTATGAGCTTGTTAATATCTATCGATCGTTAGGTACATTATTATATAGCATGTGACATCTCTGCCTACCGTGCTAAATGCGTGATACTGCGTGAAATTAGAGTTATTTTTTAACTTTTTGTACTTAATATTACTCTTTCTGAACGAAGTTTCTAAATCGACATCTCAACTTATTAGCAGAAAACCTATATGTTCAAACTATATGATATTTAATATAACGTGTAGATAAATACATAAACATTCATTCCTACATATTTCGCATAACGCAAAGCATAATCGTTCCACATTTTATTCGTATCCGCCACAAGTTGGGTAAGGAAGTTATGTAACCGCCGCGCCGCGCCGGTGTGGGGGGTAAGTCCGGATTTCAAGTGTCTTCGATGTTGTGAAATGATATATAAACACTGTCGAGTCGCTTGCAATTTTTAAATGTCTTTTAGCTTAGTGGTAGAACTAATGGGGCAGTATCTGACTGTAAACGCCATGGTTGTAGATTCGATTTCACTCGAGGGAGTGATTTTGTGCTGTGGTTAGACATTTTTTGTTCTTATGTTACGCCATAAAAGCGGAAACCTGAGTAGCTTGACACTGGGTTCTCGTTGCATCTCCTATTATATTTATGAGTTACAGTTTCATTCGGACTATTGTTTGCATTTCTGCGTTCTACTATGAGTAGTTTGAACTGCTTTGTCTTATATCTGTCATTCGCACATTGACGAATGATTTATATATGTATGTATAAAACCAGTCGTCATCTGCAACTGATATGCGTAGACTTTAAGACGTAAAAAAGAAAATGATCGCTTCCCGCTCCGTAGAATTTTTAAAAATACTCTCTCAGTGTTCCCCTACTCTCCTCAAGGAACCTACATGCCACAATTCATCTTTCAAATCCAGTAATTCTATTCCAAAGCATAATACATAACACAAGTGACAAGTAAAATAGAAACCATTGTTTCAACGATTAACTTACAGCTCACTAACTCTATACATTTGTAAAAGCTTAAACACGCATATATTACAATTTACCTTAACTAATTTGCATTATCCCAGTGGGTGTATACACTGTGACATCAATGAACAATGACCTAGCGCGTAAATATTGTATGGCGTAGGTATACAGATAAAATTTTTTACTAGATTTTATTTTTTATTTATTATATTTAGGCCTCACCCTCGGCCTGGTAAACGAAGTGTGGCGTTAAGTTTCGCAAATCAAATTACAACAAACACGCTATGCCTCGAAAATTGATTGGTGCGTTCTCCGTAATTTGCTATGCGAGAAGAAGTTCGAATCAATTTTTTATTAAATATTGTTATCGAACTTAATACCAAAACATTACAAAGAATATATTTAACGGCAAAAGAATTATAAATAAGTATAAGAAATATTTTGTATAATTATTTATAATATACATATGTATTAAATTAATACTTGTGCATTAAGCATTAAATTTATAAGTGCGATTACTTAGAATCGACTTACGATCGAATGTGGATCGAACTTGCTATTTCCGGTTTCCTTGTTAATAAGCCTTCCTAATTCCTTCTTTATAAGAAACTAACGTTTACCTGCGATTCCGCCCACGTGGTCAAATAAAAATAACTAAAAGTAAGTATCCAAGGTAACTCTGACCGCAGGTACAGTGGCTTACGTCAAAACGATACTGATTAAACATATTTTTAAATTTGGTAAGTCCTGAGATTGACGCGTTCATCGGAATAAAGCTAAAGAGCTTCATTGAATTAGTTAGGATTAATCAGAATTCCTTATTGTTTTTTCCCCTTTTCTTTAAATAATTCAAAATAACTCTAAAATTCTTTTAAATGTATTCATATATCCAAGTGTTTTGTTATTAGGTACATACATCGAACAAGCAATATTTTTAAATTAAGCGGATTGTCCAAAATGAAGTGTCTTAACACTATTTTCTTTTCCTTTTATACGCGAAAGCTAAAATAAAAACACATCTTCATGCGTTTCCCCGCATAGCAGGATAGACAGAAGAAACCTACTTTGAAGATGATGTATTCCCCGAACACCGCGTTTTTTCGTAGCATTCCGTGGTGTAACTAAAATGGCGGCGTTATACTGTAAAGTATAACGCCGCGTTTTGTCCACCAGAACAGAGAAATGATGATAATTTACTTATTTAGATAACGTATAAAAATTTGAACATTGCGGGACTCGAACACGCGCCTCCTGAAAACCGACCAGTTTTCTAAATAAGTATTTTTCTTTCCTAAGTGAGGAATAACACTTTAAAAATCATAAAAAGATGATAATTTAGTGGGAATCAAAAACGCAACCGTCGCGATTACATTACTATATCTCTAAAAAGCTAAGAAAAAACATTGCTACATAATTTCTAGTAATATTGTGTTCTGTTACACTCAGTTTCGTTCAGTAAGACGTTTAGATTTGTCACGCCTATTGTGAACTAATAACCATATGTAATGAACATGCCTATTATTATATTTGTGTAACGTAATGGTTTGTTAGCGTTTATTTTACTTATTTAGTAACGGTTGTAAAGTTATTTAAATGTGTTTACTGTTTTAGCGAAAGTTTTATTATTTAATTTATGTATTATTAATATAAATGTTCAGCTTCACGCTGTATCCCGCACAAAGCAGGGTAGGCAGAGGGAACCTAGTAGTAAGACATTCTGTTCCCCACTTTCTGCCGATTTCTGGAGGCATTGCGTGTTGAGTGGCAGAACTCAACGCCGCGCTTTGCCTAGACGCCAAAGCCAAGAAATACAAGTATAAATTTAAGTAAATATTTCATTTCCTCAAGTGGGGATATAATCCACAACCAGTTGGTTTTACAGTCACACTTTGTGCCGCTGCGCCACGACTGGCCACTATAAATAACCTTCTTCTTCCTGGCATTAATCCCGGCTTTTGCCAGGGTCTGCCTTCCTACTCAACCTACTCCATTTTGCACGGTCTTTAGCGTCCTCGGTGGTTAGACCATTGGCTCTCATGTCCTACATCACGACATCCAACCAGCGCTTCTTTGGGCGTCCGAGAGGTCTCACTCCAGGGACTGACATAGCAAGGCACTTGCATCCGACATAGTTCTTAGGCCGGCGCGTAACGTGACCAAACCATCTCAGGCGACGCTCTTGGAGCTTATCCGCTACGTCACGGACTCCAAGACTACCTCGAATGAATGTGTTGCGTATGCGGTCAGACCGCGTTACGCCGCACATCCACCTCAGCATCTTCATTTCCGTGACGTGAAGCTCCTGAGTGTGCCGAGATAGTGCTGGCCAACATACAAAATATGTTTTTTTACACATTTTCTATACATATAAAACCTATTTGTCTCAACGCAACGCCGCGCTTTAGGAAGTAAGGATATACGTTTTTTTTTCTTTTCTTTGTTTCATCTTTACGCTGTACACGTAGCAAGGTAGGCAGAGAGAACCTGGAAACCCAATGGTAAAACACTTCCCTTCCCCATCTCTCGTCAAATTCTCGAAGCATTGCTTATTAAGTGGCGAATTTCAAGGCCGCGTTTTGCCTAGTTACCAGAGCGAGGAAATGAAAATATTAAATATTTAATTTCGGGGGAATGGAACTCAAAAAATTTCACGTTTACAACTGGCCTCACTTTAATTTCAAATATGCTCACATCCCTTAAATGTCACTCGAACCCACACCTCATCTAATTAATTCACAGTACTACTAAAGCAACAATATATAAATACATTATATGTATACACTTTAAATAATTAAGTATTCAATATCATGTAACGTTAATTATAACTCCTAAAGAGCATTCGGTTACAAAGTGTAATTGTAGAAAGCTGTGATGCAACAGATATAACTACTTAGTGAAATGACTTCACTGTAAATTGATGTAATTGTGTAAGATATTTTTTTTGCAGCTTCACGCTGTATCCCGTCGAGTATTGAGACAGTCGTGTTGCAGTGGCACAAGCGTGAGACTGTACTGTACGCGACAGCGAACAGAAGTGGTTCGCGGCGTTGAGCTTCGCTACTCAACGTGTGATGTCTCGAAAATACGGCGGTATAGCTAGGAGGGGAATCTATAATTGCTATAACCACTATTATATTATTAATGGGATCGATTTCTACTCGGTGTAATGAATCATTTGCCTTTTTTCACTATAATCGAAAAGGCAAAATGCGGCGCTGAGTTCCGCCACTCACGGAATGTCTTAACACTTGCTTCCCTCTGGCTTATCTATGCGGGAAATAGCGTGAAGCTTTTTTTTTAATTCATTTAAGTATATTACATATGTGCGATCAATTAGCATAAATATTGAGATTTACGACTGAGGTCTAAAGAGGGGAAACACGTGGACGTCACATTAGTTCACATTACTCGTGACAAATATTTAACTTATTAACATATTGTTATGGTAATGTTAATAAAACTGGTATTTTTTGTGCGAAGAACTAAATTATTATCGTTGAGATCACTTCATCGTTGTAACGAATTTTGCTATAATATTCAAAGTTATTTAAGATGTCTGACTGGTGCAGGTGATGATTTTGTTTAGACAAGCATTTAAATATAAAATGTAGGTAAATTTTCTATGTATTTATTAAGATAAGGCTGACGTGGCAACATGGGCGTATAAATAGGGCGGGTGGTACGTGCCTACTCTAGAATATCTTGTATCTGATGCCCACATTAGAATTTTAAAAAAATCAGTTTCACGCTTTATCCTGCGCACAGCAGGCTGGGCAAAGAGAAACTAGTATTAAGACACTCCTTCCCCACTGTCTTACTGTACTTACGCCGAATTCTGGAGACATTGCGTGCTGAGTGGCGGAATTCAACGCCGCACTTTGCCTCGACACCAGAGCGAAGAAATGGAAATATACATTTAAATAAATGACCACGACCGGCCTTGTATTTTAAATAATAATAAATTACGCTTGAAAATATCAAATCAGTTCAAAACTAAAGTCAAAGAATGGTAATGGAATGGGAAAGGGTAGGGAGAGGGAACCTGAGAATCTAGTGGTAAGATATTTTGTTCCCATTAAGATTTTAGTTTTAAAATGGACAAAAGAATAAGAACGGAGTGAAAACGTATTAAAAACAGAGTGTAGTAGAGTAGGCTCTCTCTGTCTTGTCTCTAGCCTAATACGGAAATTGCATGATCATTTAAAAAATATGTACCTTCATACCATACAAGACAAATGTGTATATAAGATGATAATTATTTACGCAAACCAGGAAAATGCCATCAATTATAATAAACAATACAATGTGTCAAGATGTCACATCGCTATATCATAATAGCTATTTACTTATTAAGTAAGTTGTTCTAGAAGAGGTAACGCGTTGCTATATAAAGCCTCGCTTGAAAATATGACCAGAATTTATATTTAATTATTTTATTAAATGTGATTGTGGTTGTTGTAAAAAAAAATTTTTATAAAAATGTTTTTTAGCTTCACGCGTTATCCCGCGTATTGTAGGGTAGAAAGATAAAACCTAGTGTTAAGATATTCCGTATTTCCTTAAAAAATAAAGTTAATTAAGAAAAAATATTGTTTTATGTGGAAGAAAGAAAGAGGAATTTTAATTTTTCCCAACGTTCCTACGATAGCATATTTTTTCTCGAACTGATGGACTTGTCTAGTCTAATCCAAAGTATTCGAAGTTTTGAGATTTTTATGCAAAACAAAAAGAAATAGCAGTTACTAAGAGAACCTCAATAAAAATGAACCGTGAATATAAAGAAGGAAGTAATTTCACTTTAAACGCTTTAAATATAAAATATAATATACCAATGTTACCATTTTGTTTTAAAATATTTTATTTCCTATTATTTTTTCCCTTCCTAAAAGCCATTCTCGTTGTTTTTATTTTTCTTAAAAGTTAACTACTTTCAGTCTGCCACTTTGTGGTTTACATTAAATGATTAGTGTAGAACAGAGTGATTTATCAATAAAAAAAACAATAAATGCCACTAACCTCAAATTCTTCACCATTCTGTTTTCACTCGGCAGATCCAAGAATTCCAATAAAAAGCGAAGCCTGTCTAATATTTCTTTCGATTCCATCCCGAAGATCCAACCGAAGTACATAACTGTTTCTTTTATTGTGAACTCGCCGTATAAAGCTATTTCTTGAGGCATGTAGCCTACACGTTTGCCTGGGACTCCTGAACCTGAAAACAAAGAAACAATCTAAAAAAACTTTAAAAAACCATGCTTAAAAAACCAAAAGAAACTTTTTATATTACTTTCAGCTGCCCCCAAGGATAGGCAGAGAAGACTTAGTATTAGGTTACTCCGTTCTCCGCTTGTCACCCAAACTTGTGACTAAGTGTTGCGTGGCGGAACTCAATGCTGCGTTTTGTCCTCCAGAGAAATCGAAATCACAATCATACAATGTCAAAATGCGCCACATCTTTTTTCCTCAACTCCCTTTTTCACTATTATTACCGCACATAGATAGGCAAAGGGAACGCGGGAACTCAGTGCTAAGACATTCCGTTCCGTACTTTCCGTCGAAAATTAAAAAAAATGTTTAAATCTAAACATTATACAAATATTGTAGATATAAATAAAATACATTATATGTATGTATAAAGTAATAAAAATATTATTACTACATAATTCATCGGATACGTCAACCTTGAAGTTATTTACTAGGAATTACAAATTTTAGCATTGATTCTCGTATGTTTTAACATTTTGGGTAAATTGTTAAAATCACACATACTATATGCTTCAGAGAAATTGTAACTTATATAATTATAATTTTTCTTACCTTTAGTTCCGGGTTTTCCCCCTAACACCCATATTTCTCCCCGATTCAGTTTCCGCCTTCCGACCAAACAAGACAATAGTGTCGTCTTGCCGCACCCTGACGCGCCGAGTAAGCCGTATCTGTTGAAAATATAATAATATAATTCAAATTAACATTTAGATATATAAAATAAACTTTAAACCATGTTCTTTATCTTTTTCGTTTCTTATATTAAGTATACATAAATATAATATACAAAATCTATATTAATATTATAAAGTTGAAGAGTTAGTTTGGTTAAACGCACTAATCTCAGAAATAGAATCTGATTATCTGATACTAATCAGCATCGTTCAACCTAACAAAACTTTTTAGTTTTATAATACCTACTTTTTTTTACTTTGTACTGTATCTCGCGTATAACATATTAGGCAGAGGAAACTTGTTTACATGTTATCATCTTCCACTTAATTTTCGAGACATTCCGTGTTAAGCGGCGAAACTCAACGCGGCGCTGTCTTGTTACCAGTGCAATGTGAGAAAACGTAAGTTCATTCTCACCAGTGGAAATCGAACTTACCACTGTCGTATACAAAATAAGAACATAGTGTGTGTTATTGTGTATTATCAATTTTGTCATTGTCTCAAAAGTTACTTTTAAAGCCCTAATCATTTTTTTTTATAATATTAAGAATTAAAAAAGGATATATGCATAATGTCAAACCTATCAATCACTTATTCTAGATTCTTAATCTACATTCACTGGACTACCTCGAACTAATAAATATGACATTACTATAAATATAGGGTATAATTATATGAAAATACCTACCTATTAAATATATATAATATATTAAATGTATATGAGAAATATTTTATTTAAATGGAATATTGCATAAATTACTAGATTTCTTCTGCGACGTTGGCCTTGCAGTCAAATAGAAATAATTAAATTACACCGAAACATTTCTTATCTAATATTATGTTATATTCTTCCACGATAAACAGATTATCCAATATTAAAAAAATCAATTTTCGAACAAGTAGTTCCTGAGATTAACGTTATCAAACAAACTGCTTTATAAAATCAGTTTCTATAGGTATTTTGTATTTCAACATTTCTAAAATATAATTGTTTTCTATCTTGCCTATATAATTAATTTATATAAAGATTAGATATAAATGCTATAAGATTAAAGGTTGCGAGGCCAAACTAATTACTATTCATAGCGGTTACAAGTTCAAATACAGCACCAAGTAAAGCTGTTATTTTTTGCTGTTATCTTCCGCATATAGTTATAGGCAAAGAGAATCTAATGTTAAGACACTTCGTTCTTCACAATTATTATTTTGTACAATAGTCTAATTTGAGCAATTGCATAGCAATTGTAAACGCGACAATTTTGGGTTCGATTACCACTCGAAGATTTAATTATTTTAATTTTATCGCTTTTTTTTCAGCTCTTCTTTCTTAGTCACTCAACGCAGTCTCAAATCCGGGTGGTAAGCTTCTGGACAAGACACCCTCTGTGCTGTAGGCACAGAGGGTGTGTTGCTTGCAAACACGATATAAAGGCACATATTTTATGAAACACTATCAATATTTTATAATTTATAACCATTTAGTCATTAGTATCAGTTAGTACGAAGGAACAATTTCGTAATAGGTGGTGGTAATTAAACGTGAATGCCGCGAGGCGAAGCAACAGGAAAACTAGAGAAATTTTCGCAAGGCCTCCTCGAAACTTTATAGTTTGTACTAAATTTTAGTTTGATTATTATAAAGTGATAAATAATTTACTATTAAAATCCGTACTTTATTGGATAATCCAGTTAATAATATCCAATATAAATAATTCTTCAATTACAGTACTCTCCGTTCGACTAAAAAAAAATCGTGTATAAATTTAATTTATATCGTATAACGCTAGAAAATAATTTCATTAAATAACCGAAATTTCATTTAATTTAATTTCAATAACAGAAAACGCCTTTGCACGTTATTGGATAGTTACAGTCCTATCAGACAGAATTTCGTAATATTTACCTACCTACATACATATATCGTTTTATTTTATTTTTTTTATTTAAATTAAAATATAAATTTTTTTCAATATAACTGTACATGTTACCATATAGATATCTTTATGAACACAATAGCGACCCTAACGTGAATTCCCCCCTATTAAATTTATTGTTATATTGTATGCAATTTATAAAAAGTCTTTACATAATTTATAGTCTATGTGCTATACTGATGTATAAGATATATAGCTATAAAATTGCATCTAAATCATTTAAGTAGTTATTGGGTTAAAAAGAAACAAACATCCATCTTCGCAAATTTTTACAATTATATTATTAGTGAAACCGTGGGAAGTAGGATTATAATATATATAGATTTTACGACATTTTTTTGATAATCTAGATATATAGATAAATAATTTATATCTTTGTGTTATATATATATATATATATATACACANGATATAAATACGGATGTATTTACAAACGTGATGTATAAAGAACATTTACTGATATTTTTTACATTTTTTTAAAGTAGATAATACTTCACACTTAGAAAATAAAAATATTTATGTAGAAAACGTATTAAAATTTTAACGTAGCGCCTCCTGGAAACGGACTAGGCGCTCTGACCACTAAGCCATACGTTCGGCTTAGTGGTCAGAGCGCCTACGTTTAAATTTTTATACGTTTTCTAAATAAATATTTACTGATATTATGTAATTTTTGCCGATATTTTTTTTATATTAAGTGCTACATCGCGAAACTTAACGCGACAAATCCAGTCTCATCCTAAAAAAAATGCGTCAAACATTTCTTTGAATAGGCTTCGAACCCAGAACTATCACGTTAAATCATCCATAAAACGAAATAGTCAAAGTAAAGTTATTATTATCACATATAAACACTTAGAATGTAAACACTCCTCAAAGTTTCAACACCGGCCTCGTGCAATTGACAAACAGACCGTTGCGATCGCGTTACGTACATAGGTATATTAGCCTTATTATAAACATCTATACTTCTATACTAATATTAAAAAGATGAATTTGTTTGGTTGAACGCGCTTACCTCAGGAACTGTTGGATCGATTTGACACATTCTTTTCGTGTTATATCGTTCATTTATCGAAATAGTTTATAGAACAAATAATAGACGTATTACTTAAACATTTCAATTTGATTTCGCGGGTAAAGTTGCAGGTAGAAGTTACTTATTGTTGGTTTTTTAGCTTCACGCTGTATCCTGCACTTAGCAGTATAGTCACATGGAACCAGGGAACTTAGTGTTAAGACATTCCGTGCGCATTAAGATAGTTTAGGAAAAAATCTGAAAACTATATATTTGTGGTTAAATTCTTAAAAATAATAGCCTTAAAAGAGGAGGGAAAATTTGGTATTAAAGCCTCTAGGTCAAATGAGGAATTAGATGAAAGGGCTAAGCTAAGCTAAGCTTGAATTTCAGAAAGTGCTCGAAACCTCCAATTTATGTTCGGAATCCTCAGTGGGCAAACTCGACTCGCGTTTATCCCGTTTTTTTTTCTTTCCTTGACTACGAATCGAACCCACAACCTGTCTTGTTTATAGCCGCACGCTTGTGCTCCTGCGCTATGACTGGCCTTTCTATTACTTTTATATTCACGCTGTATCCCGCATATAGCATGGTAGGCCGAAGGAATTTACTTTCAAGACACTCGCTTTCCGCTTTAGCCCGAGAACTAGAATGGAATTGTAGAGCACGTGTCTGAATATTGAGTCACACACAATCGTTACGGTCAATTTCCTTTTGAGAGTATATTTTAATATTTAATGTTTTGTTTTCCCCATTTTAATAATTACAAAGCAGTTGTTGGTTAGGCAGAGGGAACCTGGGAACCTAGTGATAAGATACTTAGTTACCAGACTTAGACACCATTAAAACATATCTGTTATATGACATAATTTTACCGCGAAGTATTTTAAATAATGTTTTAAAATATACCTAAGTTAAGTATATATATATTCAAAATTTACTTTCAAACATAATAAAATCATCTAAAAGTCGTCGGTCACTCGATCTTAAGAACATGGTTGTGTAACATTGCGAACAAGTATAATGTTTCTATATTATACAGTATAAGGCCATTTATCTATATAAATATTAATATAATATAATAAAATGCACATATTTCAACTGCGGTATTTAGTGGTAGTAGAAATCGGAAGCGGTAAATGTTATTAAAAACAAGATAAAAGATTACGTCTATATGTTTCTAAATTATTACGAAAGAGATTTTACGTATTTACAATAGGTAATATGTATCACCTATTAATAATTGCCACAATTCCACTACTTTTATGATCTTTTATGGGCTTCTTAAATATAGTGAGGCCAGTCGCGGCGCAGGAGCACAAGTGTGTGACTGTAAACGGTTGTGAGTTCGATCCCCAGTGAAGGAAATGAAATATTTCTTTAAATAAATATTTCATTTTATTTAAATAAATATTTCATTTCTTCCAGTGGGGTCATTTAAATGATTTTCATTTCTTCGCTGTGGTGTCGAGGCAAAGCACGGCGTTAAGTTCCGTTCCTCAATACATAATGCTTCCAGAATTCGTCGGAAAATGGAAAACGGAGTGACTTAACACTAGGTTCCCTCTGCCTATCCTGCCGTGTGAGGAATATAGCGTGAAGCTGAAGCTCATATCAAATAAATAAATATAGTAGTAAATTTATTATTTTTGAATTTATATACAGGGTGCAAGAGGCAGCTCTCCTTTTACGGAAACAGCATATAGGGTAAAATATTTCAAACCCATACCTAAAGAAATTAATCAAGATAACTCAGCAGTTTAGACTTAGGATTTTTTTTCATTTCACAATGTTTATCCATACCTGTATTTCGTGTGACGCAGTTACGCAAGGATGCGAATAACGTAAACACAAACTACTATAAAAATACAACTGAAAGTCAAACAACTTTGAACTTTGCCGCTAATAACCCTGAATCGATTTCAGAATGAGTCGTATGCGGTTTCCCTTTGATAGGTTTATGTGTGCGTGCGTCGTTCTTAAGAAATGGCGTTTTGTTTTAAAACGGCAATTTTAATATTTTTTTTGTTTGAAAAAATAACTTTTTCATTTTTGGGAAAAAAAATAAATAAAATGTATTAGGCTTTTATGGAGTAGTTAAAACTATGGTTTCATTTAAAGTGGTGCTGACACTTCCATCCTGTATAATATATTATATGTATAATAGCGAAATCTCAGTATAGTTTACTAAAAGATAATATATATGTTGGATATCTCAGGTGTTGTACTCTTTTTATCGAGGGAGGCTAGATTATGTCACGTTAGTTGTCTATAAGTAATCAAAACATAGAGTTTCTTTTCGAGCATCTCAATGACCTACAAATAATATATTTTCCTCTACGAAGCCTCAAACTAACTATATCTATATATAATATATAATAATAAATAAACATTATAAGGAGCAGAGGAAGTCCGTATATTTCGACCTTAATTATAGATACCATTAACAATGATCGTTAGAGAATAATTAACTGATGGGACGTGATGACATTACTTAAATAAATTTCTTAAAGAGATCTTTTTAAATTTTATACCTTAGTTTTATTTGCAATAAAAATATATAATATCAAATGTCCATTCTATTCCATTCTAAGGCCGTCGTGACACAGAGGTGCAAGCATGCGTCTGCAAACGCGACGGTTGTGGGTTCGATTCCCCCACGAGGGAGAATGAAATATTTAATGTTGTCATGTCCTCGCTATAGTAACGAGACAAAACACGGCGTTAAGGTCCGCCACTCAATACACAATGCCTCCAGAATTCAGCAGAAAGTGGGGAACTGAATGTCTTAACACTAGGTTTCCAAGTTCCCTCTTTCTACTCTGCTATATGCGGGGCATCAAGAAAACCTAGTATGTATCTCCGTTCTCCATTAAAAAAACATTTTACATTGGATGGCGAAACTTAACACCGCACTTTAGAACATTACTCAGAGGTTAATGCTCTTTTGTTCTTCATTATTGGCACATTGCCACTTCGCTAAGTTAAACTATTGTTTCCCGTAGTTGATTTGTGAATAATCAACCGCATGACTGTCTGGCCTTTCTCGCTATAGGAATTATAGGGTCAATTTCCGTATGTAGTGTTCTTGCTATGAGTCGTCCTTGAGTATTGCTCATCTCGAAGATTTATAATATTTTATATCTATTTAAAGAGGCTATTAATCTTGTAAATGTACCTACAATGCAATAGTCGATACTACAATCAGTTTTCTCTACACACTAATTTAGATATAGTAATAAAAATACAATATTTTGAATTTGATATAGTGTAGTAATTTTTTTTATATTTTAGTACCGAGTTTATTCTGATATTCCGTCGTGGACGTAAAGTGAACTGAGTGTCTCACCACAACGTTCTCCCTGCATATATGTATTTAGGAGACAGGTTACTATAAAATTGCCTTTCTGTTGTAGGTACTGGCTGTATTTAATTTTGATGTTTATTTCAACAGTTCTTTCATAAGGCTAGATAAATGAATAAAGATGTTAAGATAGCTAATATTATATAGCCGAAGAGTTTGTTTTATTAAACGCCCTAATCTCTGGCCTGGAAGTTTTTTTTTATGTTTCATAATCCATTTATCGAGGATGGCTATATGTTATACACAAATATTAGTTATTTCCATTTGGCCATGTATAGGAAAGAGTTAAAAGCTATTTTAGCAAAAATGTACTTACATTGTGCCCTTGTGTACTGACATGTTGAGATTGCTGAGCACATGGTTGGGGCGTTTGTTTGATCCGTAGTGTTTGTGCGCGTGTCGTACTGACACCGCTTGTTGACGTTTTTGCCATACCTGCGAATTATAGTAAATAGATATTACTTTAAAATATTTTTGCTTTTGATGTAGCTGAGAAAATATAAGAAAACATAGGTCCTTAAGCTGAGTAGACTGCCTAGTGTTAAAACACTCCGTTCCCCACTTACGAAATTTTTCGAGGCATTGCGTTTTGGGTGGAGGAACTCAACTTTAGTCTTGGTGTCAGAGCGAATAAATAAAATATAAATAAATAATAATCCATTTCCCCGAGTGGTGATCGAGCCCACATCTATCACAATTCAGTCAAGTCAAGTCAGTCAAACTTATGCCCCTGCGCCACAACGGCTTTAAACTATATACTATGTACCTACTATTTTTAAAAATGTTACTTTAAATTAAGTAATCTTAACATATTTACATATTATGTTGATTGTTAAAATGACACATATTTGCTTATCAATTTCAATTCCAATTTATGGATATTATAAAGTATCTAAGACAAATATTAAATAAATCGGACAAGCGCGAGTCGGGCACGCCCACTGAGGGTTCCGTAAAAAATTGGAGGTCTTGAGCTTTTTCTGAAATTCAAGCTTAGCTTAAGCTAAGCCTTTTCATTTGTTACCTCACTTGAACTAGCGGCTTTAATACCAAATTTTAACTTCTTTTTAAGGCAATTATTTTTTAGGATTTAACCACAAAAGTATAGTTTTTAATTTTTTT
This sequence comes from Heliconius hermathena, assembly GCA_013403705.1. Taxonomy (NCBI): domain Eukaryota; kingdom Metazoa; phylum Arthropoda; class Insecta; order Lepidoptera; family Nymphalidae; genus Heliconius; species Heliconius hermathena. Next base: position 1,237,658 of record JAAIXJ010001884.1, read on the forward strand.
CGTAAACAAGTACTACCTATATATACTAGCTGCCAAATTCCATAATTCTAGGTAAACGGAAAGGATCCTATTAATTTTTGATTCCATTTGTAGTGTCGGAACACGCAATTTTTTGCGATATAAACGACCATATCTTTTTTTTTAGTAAATGTAGAAATACGATTTTTTTAGGAAATCAAGGAACTGTAGATAGAACAAAAATCATTCGAAGCACCTTTCTGTTGTTCACGCTGTATCCCAAATATAGCAGGGTAGGTTTAATTTAGAGTATAATTTATGTCACAAAACATTTAGTTCTCCGATTTCACTGGAATTTGAGATATTGCGCGTTAAATGTTTTCTTTTCTTTTAGCACCACGCTGTATCCCACACATAATAGGATATGCGGAGAGACCTTGGGACCCTAGTGCTAAGACACTATTTGCCGAATTCTGAAGATATTGCGTGTTGAGCGGCAGAACTCAACGCCGCGCTTTGCCTCATCTCCAGAACGAAAAAATAAAAATATGAAATATTTCATTCCTCCGAGTGGGAATCGCACCCACAACCTATGTGTTTACGGTAACACTCTTGTACTCCTGCGTCACGACAGGCATAATTATACTTTTCGATAAAGGTGATATTTAAACAAGTAATTAAGACATAACTCTACGTTCTAAAAATAAAAATAATCAGAAACATAAAATAAGTTTATTAAAGATACACAGATACGTAAATTTAATTAGTTAAGTTATTATCATATTAAGTAAAAATTATTCTCATATTTTTTACGTGCCATGCCGGAAAAGCGCAGTAACATATAAAAGTTTAAAGATCCTCGTAGTATTTAATTCGTCATACAATATAAGGTCATCTTTACATACAAACATTCTTCACAGATGACCATTATAGCTTTATGTTCCATTGTAAAATATCCTTTGAGAATATTATATTGTATATTACATGCTTATATGAAATAATTAGGCGGTGACTAATTTTTTTATGAAAATCCTTCTATTTTTTATTGTAACATATTTATTATTTATGCGAGGGAACCTAGTGTCCAGACATTCTATTCTCAATTTCCGCCAAATTTTCAAGACATAAAGCAACATCGCGCTTTGAAATATAGAGAAAAAAAGTTATCGGGTCTTATTACCACGCCAAAATAAAAATGAAAATACATTGCTATAAGAAATTAAAAATATTTGGTCATTCAATTATTTTTTTTTCTAAACTTTCACATTTTATCCCTATATGTACCCTAAGACTATATCTATAATATTAAGTCACTCCGTTCTCTGCTTTCCGGTTGACTGACGGTACTGAACGTTGCGCAATCTTGCCACTGAAAATAATCCATTCCCTCGAGTTTCAATCAAAATATCGAGCCCACGATTTGATTATTTGTAAAAAAAATAAATCAAAATAAATCAGCTTCACGCTGTATCCCGCACACAGCAGGGTAGGCAGAGGGAACCTAGTGTTAAGACACTCCGTTCCCCACTTTCTGCCGAATTCTGGAGGCATTGCGTGTTGAGTGGCAGAACTTGATTATTTGTAACTTATTAAAATAAAACTAAGGCTTACAATAATCACCTGTACGAATAACCAAACGAGTTAAAAGATTAAGCCAGGCTTGTGCCACTGAGCCGTCGTGGCGCAATGTCACAGGGGTGCGACTGTAATAGCGGCATTTGTGGATACGATATCCACTCGAGGTAATTAATTATTTCAAACTTATCGTCTTAACATGAGATTCCCAGTGCCATCTCTTACATATGCGGAATACAGAGTAAAATTGAAACGAAATAAATGTAGCCCGTGATTTCGGTTAAGTAGACTATAAATCGTAAAATCTCTCTCTAATTAGTTACTTAGTATCTTTCCGGTGTGCGTCGTCTAATAATAAATCAGTTAATAACGATAGAATTTTACATGAGTAAACATATATTATCTTTTACTTCATTACCTACTTTTTTATTTTTTTATCGACGCTTAAACATTTGAAGATAATCCGGTTAGGTTAAAGACCTTTCTTTGTGGAAAATTATAAGTATTTGATATACAAAAAATGTTAATGTGTATGTAACACATGAATTTATAGCATAATTACTTATAACATTTATATTGTAGGTACTATACAGTGTATTAAAAAATAATGGAGTGATGAATCATTACGTTCTTAAGTAAGAATTCTTAAGTAAGAATTGAGAGAAAAACACTGAACACGCTGTATCTCGCATATAACAGGGTAGGAAGAGGGAAGTTGGGAGATCCTTTTTTAAATTAAAGTTAACGTTAAGACACTCCGTTTCCCATTAATATATTAATACCTCCGTTGTCCATTTTCCGCCGTTTAAGAAAAAGTGTCCAATATATTTTTTCATTTAAAATATAAACATTGCCCTGAGAGCGTAATAAAATCGCAACCTTTGAGTTTCAAAAGTTATGACTAATTTTATTTTAGTTATGATTAAGCCTGGATAAAAAAAGCGTAGCGTGAAGTTCCGCCAATTAAACGATTTAATTGGGCTGAACGAAGACAACGGAGTGTCTTAGCACTAAGTTATGTCAGCTTACACTGCTACATGTCGGAGATAAATAAAAATGGTTACTAAATTATATACTTACAGTGCTATTTTGTTTCTCTAATGGTGGTGAAAATTGTATCTGGCTCATCTTGGATTCCTTCTCGTCGCCTATAGGCGACGGAGGCGAGGTCTCTCTGTAAATAAAAAACAAATATTATTTATTAGAAACTAAATTATGAAATACGGTTTAACATTTTTGTGATATATTTTTGTACTAGATTCTGCATCAAATTTCATCACAAACGACTCAGCCGTGAATCTAATATTTACAAGATATGATAAAGAAACGTAGAGACAAAATATTAAAAAATTACTTTCCTTTCTAAAACGTCGGGTAAGGATTATTATTTTTGATATCCGAGTGGACGACGATCTAGGACCTCTAGTGCCTTTACAGTATTACTAATAAAACAACCATAACTAAAATTACCATATTATAAAAAAAACAAGAGAAATGACGCGTAAATGCTTGGATGCCCCATCATCTTTACGCTAAGCGTCACTCATAGTAATCACATCAGGCAAATCAGGCATTCCATTCAATCCATCCTTATCGTGATATCTTTTAAACTATTTATTAAAATAAGTTTGTGATTGTGTAAGTGAAATCAATTTACGTGAAATACTGAAAGCGAGTAATGATCGATTTTGCTGAGAATTTTATATTGTAAAGCACATTAATAAAAAGCGTCGCTGAATTTTTATTTTATTTTTGGTAGTAAACCAAAAATAAAATAAAATTTATTTAATGATTTTCATATATAACATATATTTGTATATGTGAAATTTTATTTAGAATTCTTTAAGACTAACAATCTCACCTTAAATTATCTTCAAGTCCAATAATATAGGCAGCATACGCAAAGATAAGAGAGCAAGAATTTTTCCAACAAGACAAAATTATTTAAAATCTTTATAAATTGTCGTCTAGGTGTATGTTTTTCTGATTTATTATATATCTATTTTACTGTAAAGTTTCAGTAGTTTTTAGTATATTCGTAGGTGAATATACTCACAGGTTACGTATAATTATTCTGAAAACTAAACTGCCTACAAATGGTACTTACAAATTGTAAACCAAAACAATATCGTTTAAGTATAGTGACGTTTTTCCATCAAATTATTATAATTTGATTGTAAACATTTCACCAAGAAGGACTCGAAGAACAAAGTCAGATATTTATTCATAACCCAATAACGCCTCAAAGTAGTCAATACTTTAATATATATTAAAATGAATTAAACATATATTGCTAACATTGCAAAATGTCAAAAGAAACAGGGTAAAGACCTTCATTCAAAATAAAACAGGCTATAAAGTGCTACGATTCTAATCAGATTTACCGCCATTGTTTGACAAGAACACTTTTAATTCATCAGGCATAGACATTTAGAATTCAGCCAACGTCGCGAGTCCGTATTTTGACATATCGCTCACGGTCACGAGTGGCGAAACTCGATTACGCCAAAAGACGAGACTGATTGTCCTGTATCTATCTCTTTCTAACGACCTTGTAATACGTGTTGCTATTTCATTTCATCAATAATCGATGTGACGTACTAAGTGGATCGATGTGATAATATCGATATTATTTATATGGGTGTCACAAATACGTATGACCTATTAGTTTTAATAGATAAATTTGCATATGGCGTCTGGAAGCTTTTGAAATATTGAATCTGTCAAGATATTTACGTACGTAGCAACATAGTAGTTTCACATATACGCTATTTCGTTGCTATTTATTAATTACAAATATTAACAGTTATGTACGCGGACCTTTTTTCTTTATATTTTTTATCTGAATCTAAGACGTAGAAGAATGTGCGTTATAGAAGATGAGAACAGTAATAAGTAGGAAGTATAATGATGAAAACAGATTGAAAGATAAACTTTGCCATATTTTGGATAACAAATATAATTAAAATAGAGATCATTTCCCGAGAGAGAATGCTAGTACAATAATAAAAGTACCTACCTATAAAGATATCTAGTACCTATATAAGTACACATATCAATATGAATGCCTAATATTATGTCCCTCAAATACTGGATGCCAGGCACCCCTGGAAAATATCCCTAGATTCGTCCACGTAAAAAACTTTATTAAATTTCAACATCACGCAAGATGCAGTCTTTATAAAGATAAATTATAACAATTTTCTTTATTAGTATACAAAAGTAATTTATTACAATGTACAGTTTAAAAAACCCGTTCGTGAGCGCGGTGTTGTTCCTTGATTTTGCAAGTTTAACGACCGAATACCATTCACAATATGACGTCAATATATATTTTTTTATTCATTATATTAATTGTTCTCAAATTTTCTTTACTTATTTGATTCCAGATATTAAATCTTTTTACATATATTATATAAGAATAATCATTTTTCTATTTCATATCATCTTTTTACTATATATAAGAAAGTTGAAAAGTAAGGCTATAAGGCTATGGGTGACGCAATGGGGCAGCGTATGAGTGTAAACGTGATGGTTGTGGCTACGATTCCTATTCAAAGGAATGAATATATTTAAATTATTTTAAAATCTAGACAATTAAAAGAAAAGTTTCCACTTTTCTCTCACAACGAAACAAATTTATGCTATGCGGGAAAAAGCGTAAAGATGTTTGTGTTTTTTTTTAATAAAGCTCTAGGTACTTTATTAAAAAAAAAACTACTACTTACTAGGTTCTCTATGTCCCGAAACGAGGAAATGCGAGCAAATAAATAAATAAAGAAACTAATTAGTATTTCATGGATTCACCGCGTTGCAGGGTGAGGAGCTCAGAGCAGTGCCTGAGACTTGCGACCCAAGTATAAGCATAAAGGCTCATTTTGCAAATGCATAATAACGCTCACCTTTACTGTTCAAGCTCCTCTACTTCAGATATCAAACTAGAAATTATTCTAACAGTGCCGCCTCCGAAGAACGTTTTAAAAATGAATTGATAGTTCTAGATATGATGAATTGTTTTGACAAACTATACAGAGATTTCCCTGTTATATTTTCCTTGCGCCTACTTCTACCGCGTACAAAAACAACAAATTTAATAATACATTTTTAAATACATTTTTTTTACTGTCCATCAGTAGGCTTTTCATGAGAAGTAACTTAAATATCTTTTCATAGACTATAAACAGATGTACGAAATCATTTATATTTGAAGCTGCTATCATAAAGAGGCGATGTAGGTCAATTATATTATAAAAACACTATAAGAGTGTCAATAGTTATTATAATTATACTTAGGTAGGATAATTATTTAAAGTAATTTATATTACATTATTTACAAGAGTTCGCAAGGACATCTACTTTATGTTATTTTTTTATTGCAATTTATATATACCCGCAACTCTGTTTGCGTGGAAGACGTTAAAATTAAAAATCTGAAGCCTTCGCGGCGCCGGAGCACAAGGGTTTGATTGTAAATGCGTACGTTTGTGGGTTCGATTCCCACTTAAAAGTATGGAATTTTTAATATTTTCATTTCATCGCTCTGGCGACAAGGCAAAGAGCGGCGTTGAGTTCCGCCACTCAACTCGTAATGCCTCCAGGATTTGGCGGAAAGTGGGTTCCCTCTGCATTTGTGCTATGAGTAGGATACAGCGTGAATCTAAAAGAGATTGAAAATTCAGGTTTTTCGAGTTCCTGTAGGATTTTTTATAAATATCTTCTTAGTACACTCCCTATAGTGGTCCTACCACATTTGTATAATATATATAAATACAAAAATGCCAATTTTCAACCTTCCCAGTCCAATGTCGTCAGTGCGTTGCTTGTCGCTTAGTGACGGAAGATATTTGTATATTATACAGACAAGCCTTGTACAGTTTTACGTTGTGTTTTTCTTTATAATTTAGTCTTCCGTATTACATATTATTATGTAAAGTACGAGAAAATGTTGTAATTAATTATTTTATTTGCAATATTTTATTTATAAACCTTCTTTCTTGGTTTAATAAGACCGGGGAAATACCCATATCTATAATAATATTATACAGCAGAAGACTATATTTGATTGAACACGCTAATCTAAGAAACAGGTTATTAGAATGCGTCATATTCTGTTTATCTTATTCACCTTTTAAATTTTTCATTTAAATTTCAAAACGTCTAGATGCAATACACAACTATTAGTTATTTCTATTTCACCACGGGGGTGAAGCCAAAGATAAATGTTCGTCTTTAATACTTATAAATATTTATAAACTGGTTCGTCTTTAATAATTATAAATATACCCTCAAAATAAATTACAATAGTATCCAACACGTTATAGTTAGTTCCGAGAAATGTCGTTTGTGTCATAGCGTTATTTGTTATATGAAAAATCAATATTAATCTTAAGCACTTAAAAATCAATAGCATCCTGTCAAACGTTTGCTTCTCGAGTAAATCTTTGAAAATTAATATTGTTCTTTAATTTTATCGATTATCTAAATATTCAAAAAAGGATTTCTCAAGAAGAATTACCATCATATTTAAAGAAGCTACAAAAGAGCCCAATACTTTTGTTCAACTATGTTAAAAATAATAACCAATCAAAAAACATAAAAAAATATCTTTTATTTCTTCTTAACCGTCGCATTTTAACTGCGAATATACTAAATCACTACTATTATATTAACTCGGATTACAAAATGATAAATAACAAAAAAAAAACAGTAATTATCCAAACTACCTGAACTTGCCTCATTTCCATATCTATGAAGCAAGCAAATTTATTTCTTGAGAAACTAATCCAGTAATTTTACAATCAAAATCTTAAATATTAATACAAAAATATGATACACAGGAAACATAATATTTCTGTGAAACAAGAATAATGTACGATTTATTCACACGTCAATATTACAAAAAATTGTACAAAATTAAGCAAAAAGATGACGGAAAACCATGTAGCTGAGTTGTTTACGAGAGACAATGGTACGACTTTGACCCGCCACCTCTGATGCAATGGTGTGTAATTTTTCCTATATAATAATAGCTTTTAAATATATTAAAACTGGCAAAAGTACTCTATTGTAGAATAGTGTAATAAATAAATAACTTATATAGACCATCGTGTTCACTGTAAGCGCGAAAGTTATGGGTTCGATCCCTTGAAGGATTGTATTTCCGCCGCTCTGGTGAAAGCAGCACGGCGTTTAGTTACGCAACTCGACACGCATTGTCTCGAATTCGAGCGGGAAGTACAGAAAGGAGTATGCTGAATGTAAATTGATTATTTTTGCCTATTCTGCTTAAAAATTATTTTATTTAAGTAAACCTATATTTATGGATTTATTTGAATTTCGCCACTGGATGGAATTTTGAAACCTGCAGTATAAAAAAGTTAGTATCTACGTATAAATAATATAATAAGTAAGTAATTACAACGAAATTAGTTCAAAGCAGGAATTAAATCCACATTTATCAACTTGACGGACGAGTTTGATCAAATAAAAAATACATATTTTGCTTTATGAAAATTTGTAATATCTATAAATAGGAGAATAAAGTTATTTTTGTTCTTTTTTTCGCTTATTTCAAATTTATTTATTACTGAGGTCGTCGTGACGCAGTGGGACAGTATATGACAGTAGGCGATAGTTGTCTGCTCGATTCCCATTTGGGGTGTGAACTATTTTCATTTCTTTTTTCTTGTAACAAGTCAAAGTGAAGCGTTGAGTTGTGTCTCTTTACGCGCAATGTCTTGAAAACGGACGGAAACTTGGACGGAAAGTGCGATACGGAGTGTTTTAATACTAAATCTCTTTTCCTACCTAGCGATCTTGCTAGCTGAGAAAAAGGTATAATAGGTAAGGTAAAAAAACTGTTTTTTTTTCTTTTAAAATATCATTTTTTTAAGATATCTACCTCAATTGGCCATACTATGGCAGTTCGTGTTGTTTCATAACCTCAAGCCTCTACAGACGTGCATTATATTGCAGAGACTGCATTCTGCATACAATGCCTGAGTCAGTGGCCGGCACGTCTATATTTGCTTAGCTGGCATCTATTATATTATATGAATTGAACGTTCAATTGTTCTTTATTAGCTTTGTCACACGGTTTTACTTGAGTGCATGTGGAATTTAATTATAGAATATTTGTAAGTTACTGGTTTTTATACTATTTTAAATAAAGCTTTTAAGGGGTATCCTTAAAAGATACAACCCTATAAACAAAGAGACAAACAGAAAATATTTTATCAATCTTAGTCCTTGGTTTTATTACGTTTTTAAATGACACCAATAACATTTTTTCTTATATATCTTGCACTTCGATACATTATGATTTTATTATAAGTTTAGATATAGATGATATGTCTTAAGATAACACGTGACTATGGAATGTCGGTACATTATTATAAGATATTTAATTATATCGTAGGAAAATAGTTTGCATTCCGGCAAAATCCAACAATTACTGATTTAATTTAACTCATATGAACATTTTTATAATACAGTAGTAGTCACCTGCAACTATGCTTGCGTTTTTAAGAAGTAAAATGAAAAATCCTATTTTTATCGTTCCCTTAGGAATTTAAAGATATCCTTCCTTAGATGTTAAATTTCAACGTTTTTAGTGCAATAGCTTGAACTGTGCGATGTCTGTCAGCCTTTCAATAACGGAAAAGTTTTATATATTATACATATCTATGGATATATTTCTCTCTCTCTCTCTCTCTCTCTCTCTTGTTCTTAACTCCGCCAGTAAGCATAATAGAACATAAGTTGGCAACTAAATTAAAGTAAATTATATTACTTTATAACTTATATTGTCCATTTACAGCTGCATTTATAAAATACTCAAGACAAATAAAAGTCTTAGTATCATACAAACGATTTAGATGCGACATGATTGACCTTCGTGTCGTAAAACTATTAAATAGTTATCAAATACACGTGCACTGAATTAACGTTACATGCATTTTGTATATAATATGTGTAAGAAAACTTAGTTATATTAGTAAAAAGTTTTTTTTTTATTATAAGTTAATGGGAGAGCGACAAAGCTGTATGCCGAACTGCTGCGCCATCACGGCCTCAAACAGCAAATAAATATTTTATAAGATTGGATTTAATGAATTCATATTTAAACAAGACGCCAGTCGTGGCGCAGCGGCACAAAGTGTGATTGTAAATCGACTGGTTGTGTGTTCGATCCCCACTCGACGAGATGAAATATTTACTTAAATTTATATTTCCATTTCTTCGCTCTGGTGTCGAGGACAAGCGCGGCGTTGAGTTCTGCCCCTCAACACGAATTGCCTCCAGAATTCGGCAGAAAGTGGGCAACGGAGAGTCTTAACACTAGGTATCCTCTGCCTACCCTGCTGTATGCGGGATACAGCGTGAAGCTTATTTATTTGATTTTATATTTAAACTATATAAAATTTCATATCACCACTCAGTACTAAATACGGCAAAGTAAGCAGAAGAAATAAAAATCTTTGAACTTCTCTTTTTTAACTGACCTTATCTAAATAGATTGATAAAATACTTTTATCTTAATATTTATGCTCATTTATGAGATTTGCACCCACGACTACTGAATATTAGCTGAGCGACAATAGCATAAATAATAACATTAAGTTTCGTAACAAACAGACAGACATACTCGTATGTATGTATGTATATTGTGGGAACAAGGAAGAGTATATGTAAAGTACCAAGCAATGGCGCAACTGCACTTGTTAAATATAATGTTGTATGACATAAAAATGTTTCCAAATAAAGGGTTATTAAAATGATTATATCTTATACTAGCGTTTACCTGTAGATTCGTCTATACAACATCATAAACTAGAGATAACTCTAACCAGGTACGTCGATATATTGAAAACGATTTACGTTATGTAAAATAGCCGATACAGTCTTCCTCGATGAATGGAGTTTCCAACACAAAAAAAGAAGTTTTTTTAAAGAGCTCAAATAAACAAACTCTTTAACTGTATCACATCATATTAATCGTTACGATTTGAAGGCTCCTTCCTATAAAATCTATTTTTTTATTAATACAAAATATTTTTAGGAGTAGAATATTTTTTCATCACAATTAATATTGATAAAATCTTTATTAATTTTTGAATAATTCGTTAATATATAAATTGGCCGTCTGATAAGCATCTTAAAAACTAAAACTATTTTAAGTGCTGTTTATATTCACCGTTGCCATGACAACGGGATCAACAGCCTTAAATACCTGAATAATATGGTCAATTGGCTAACTCAACACGCAATGCCTCCAGAATTCGGCAGAAAGTGGGGAACGGAGTGTCTTAATACTAGGTTCATTAAAAGTTTAAGTTTTATTTAGAAATGTTAATGTTCTAAATTTATTTTCAATAAACTAAAGAGACCATTATGGCGAAGAGTTGAGTTTCACCTCTCAACGAGTTAAGGCAAAAAGCGGAGAGTGGAGTTTATTGGCACTATCGTTATATACTGATTAGTTAATTACTGCGTCAAGCTAACAAGTACAAAAATAAATTAATCTAATTGCAATATACCCTAATATATATATGTTGATATTTCTGATTTATGAGAATATGTCTATCAGTTATATCACCGATATCATGTTCTTGAACAATAGAGCTCTTTGGAATCACGTAATATGTGAGAATTATTATGAAAGTATTGACGAGAGGTGAGAATGCGGTAAGAGGCTTGGGAACGTTTGAAGGCTACGCCCTTTGAAATATTAACAATGAATGTAGGTAAAGTGTTTATAGTTTTAAGACAAGTCATTAACATACATTCACGTATTAAAATTATTATTATAGCAGAGTTATTTATTTATAAAAAAACGGATAAACATGAGTCGGGCTCACTCACCGCGGGTTCCGTACAGAAATTAGCAGTCTCGAGCTTTTTCTGATATTCTAGCTTAGCTTAGCCAGAGCCCTTTTATCTAATACCTTACTTAAACTAGCGGCTTTAATAGCAAATTTTGCCCCTTTTTAAGGCTGTTATTTTTAGGATTTAACCACTAATATATAGTTCTGACAACTACAATATAAACAGCGATATCTTTTTTTTTTTTGGTAAATGTAGAAATATGATTTTTTCAGGAAATCAAGGAAATATGAACGTAAATCTGAGTATATGATTTGAATTTCAATTCGACATCTCCATGTGTTCCTGAGATAAAGGCTCTTGACAGATAGACAGTCAGATGGATAACATGATCTTATAACTCTAAAAATTGTGGCTAGTGCTCATTTTCATAATATATATTTTTTAGCTTCACGTTGTATACCACATAGATAGCAGGGTATACAAAGGGAACCTTGGAACCTAGTGTTAAGATACTCCGTTCCTATTTTTTTCCGTTTTTATATAATTTTATTTGTCATAATGAAGGCAGTCATAAAATCAATATTTGGGTTTTTTAATTAAATAGTTCATACAGTATAAAAAGAATACTTAGTGATCAGTCCCTACGTTTTCCTTTAAAAACCACACTGTGTAGTAGAGAAGTATTGTGTAGAGATGATAAAATTTACTTTGTATAATAAGCAGGCTAAAGTTACTATTGTAAACAAGCCTCACTTCTCTGACGAGCATATACGGAATCCATCGTCAAGCAACATAAAATAAATATAAGTATGTACAACAAAAAACTGGGATTGAACCCAGGATAATTAACTTCTGTCGAACATGTGTCAAATACAACTTCATAGCGGCAATAAAATAAAAACTACATATATTTAAATTATAAAATAAACACAGAAATTGACTGTACGTAGAGTCGGAGCAATCATTATATAAGATTCAGCATTTAATTTGCATTGTTTAAGTGTCATGGGGCAAGCTCGCAAACACTACGTGCTTGCTCAATAATTACTAATGACAAAAGGATTTCGTATGAGACAACTAATTGAGAAAAATTGATAAAGCAAACATAAATAGGTAATAATAATACATTTAGACATTTGTAAATTACTTTTGTTATTTCAGATTCACAATTTATTCCGCATACCGCAGGGAAACTAATGTCAAGACTCTCCGTTCTATGCTTCTTTCTACAATATATATATATATATATATATATATATATNATATATATATATATATATATTCTGAATTCGAGACACTGCGTATCGCTATTCCAACTCACCGCCGCTCTTAAAGCGAGAAAATAAAAAATATTCTTTGACGCGAATGGGAATTAAAAACTTCGTCACGCCACGCCCACAATGTGACATTTTTTATAATAATATACCTCTTATCTACTGGTTTAATTAATCTCTAAATAAAACATTATTATATTGTGAATAGTAAAATATATTTAGAATTAAAGCCTTATTAATCTACATTATAATACTTAGTTGTTTGTCTTTTTGTCAATTCACAAGCCAAAATACAATTTAAGATATTATAATAATTAAATAACACGGAATCATTTCACTCTTTTATCAGATCGCGTTAAGCAGTGTATTGTAGTGATTGTTAAATAAAATAGGTTATCATAAAAAGCTTGAGACACGCCAACGGTCACTTCCCTGTGTAGTGGTAAATGACTTTTATGTGGTTTCATGCCTTAAAACTTTAAGATCGTTATAATACACAATTTGTATTTTTTTTAGCTTCACGCATAGCGAGATAGGCAGAAGAAACTTAATGTTAAGACACTTTATTCTCTATTTTACTTCCAATTCTCGATACATTGCATATTAACTGGCTGAACTCAACCCACTTTGTCTAGTTACGAAAACAAAGAAATTAAAATTCCCCAATGTACCGTGTTATTTCCATTTAATTATGCGAGTGAAAAAACATTTTCAACTAAATCAATTTAAAGTCATACTATTTATTTTAATACTTTTGAATAACGAAAGTATTTAACTCAAATTAGTTTAGTTAACTCAAATCCAAAACCTCGGGCTATATATTTGTTACCACATCAAACAAAAATTTGAATGATTTTAATAACTTTAACTGATATTACACTTGAAATATGGGACGTTTAATTTATTTTTGAAAACCTGTATTACATTCATCACAATATGTATGTAGAGTTCAATAACGAAAAAAATAAAATTTTGTAGCTATGATAGTACCTTTTTCTTTTTTTGTTTTAAGACACAATTTTGTATAATAGAAAATGTTTTGTGTATAAACTAAAAATATTACTAAACAAAAAACCTAAGGTAATGTCCAATTTAAACATTCTTACTTTATTTCACTTATTACCTTATTTTTCACTTTTCAACAATGGAAAAAATAGTAATTTACAGCTACAGCTTCACGCTTCTCTCTACAAAGCAAAGGGAAATAGTGTTAATCACTCCGTCCAATTATCAAAACACTACGCATTAAGATTCTAAAATAAATAAATATAAATGGCTATTACACATACTAAATCAAAATCATTAAAAAAAACAAGATTATATAGCCAAATATGACAAACGAGCAACTCTACATATTAAAATGTGGGACAAAACACTTGCCTCAAGATACTACTTTCTCGTAAAACGGAAGACAACTTAAAATACCAGTCGAGATCATGACCCACTCGGCGTTACACAATCCAAATCAACGTAATATGACATAATGATGTTGCAACACCTGATATGCAATTAACGATCCTAATATATTATAATAAATAAATTCGTTGCGAAGTGAACGTGTTTCACTAAGCGCGGTGGTAGTGTATTCAAATATTGTATAAGGGAATGTTTATATTTATTAAATAATAAAAATAGCTTTACGCTATATTCCACGAACAGGGGACGAACCTAATATTAGAACAGTGTGTTCCCTATCTTTCACCCAATTTTTGAAATTATTTGAGTGAGGGAATTCAACATCGTGCAATGTCTTATTTTTACCAAAGCGAGAACAAAGTGACTTACCGCTAAGTTCTTTCTTCCTAAAAACTTTCTAACCTTTTCAAGTGCAAAATGTAATATCAACTTTGTGACTAAAGCGATAGAGTCGTTTTTTGAAAATAAATAAATCATAGAGCACATTTTGGTATGATGTCACGTCACTTTTAAATGCAGTAATAAAATTTGATCACCTGATAGCAGTAACATTGATATTATGCAAATATTATATCTTTTAATTATATTTTATTAGGTCATCGTCTGACTGCAAACGAAATGGTTAAAATATCCTGACTCGGAGAAATGAGTTATTTTTATTTCTAGCTCACACAGGGGAAATAAAAATAAGACATGTGTTTTAACAAAATGCGCCGTTAAGTTCTGCCAGTATTGTCTCGGAATTGAAGTGTTTTGACAGTAGGTTCTCTGCCTCTATATACAGGATTCAGTGTGAAAATAAAAGAATGTAAAAGAAGCTCTTATATTTCAACTTATATTTAATTAAAATATTATTTACATATTAATGTTATTATTGTAAAGCAATAACATTCTTTTTTTACTTTTTATACATTCTTTCTATTATTATGGATGTTTAAGCAAATTTGTCTTAAATACTGTATACTGCAGTAGCTGGTGTCTTGTTGGCGACTTATGGGTTTAGAGGGATACCTTTCACTGTTTCGTTCACATTTGAAACTTCCAGAAAACTCAAATTCATTCGATATTTTGTAAGACTTTTTAAATAATAATAGATACTAGCCTATTTATAATGTCTCAGTAGTATAGAACTTAAGTGATATAAAATAATGCAAATCATGCTTATTATTGTTTGCTTTATGTTCATTCGACGATTCAAGAGTGCTTGCAAAGGTCCATTCAAATATTATAAAAAAAAAGGTTTTTATGGAATGAAATTTAAATTCGACAAATACTAAAGAAGAAATACAGAATTATAAGAATATTTTTATTAACGAGGAATTGTTTATTTTATTATGTTATTAAAAACATATGCACATATGTATGTTAAAAATTACGTATTATATGACATAGTATTCCGTAGTAATTAAAATAAAAACGAAATTTGAACCGTGTCATAGAAATATGTGGGTAAGTGTGCCATCATTACGTAACTTGCCGTACTTGTCCTAACACATGACAGAGACTACTTGGCACCAAAAGTCACATCCGCTCTATATTTAACGTCCTTGACTTAATTATTATGATTAAACAAATTGGTTGATTGATTATGAGGAAAATTTATGATTGATATACATACGAGTATATAGTAAACTTGCCAAATTACCCTGCGTTTATTTGCTCTACCCTCGTTCTTTCTTAGAACGAAAATAATTATTAAAGTAATTCTTATATTTTGAGTAACGTAACTGAACACAGTAATTTATCTGCTAGAGCGGTGAAATAAAAAAAAAACTTCGTCCGAGTAGAGATCAAACCCACAACGACGACATAAAACGCAGTTCATTGTAATTAAATTGCAAAAGACACTTTGCATCCACCTTTCGAACATCTTCCTTGAGGTCGAGTGATTTTCTCTAACCTTGGGCGGTTGCGATACAATACGCTTGTATACATATTGTACGAATCATTGCAACATTGAAGATTGCATTGTGACTATTTTAATAATATATTCTTTGTGTCTTTTATCGCGGCGTTGACTTCCGCCACTCAATATGTAGCGTCTCGATCTCGAGCGTGGTGCGTGGGGAACGGAGTGTCTTAATACTTTGTTTCCTCTGCTTATACTCCTATTTGGGAATAAAGCGTAAGATGTGTTTTTTTTACTTTTGTATTTAATTTGCAAGGGACTTCCCTTTAATTACATTTGAAGTTTTCATAACAATGAACAATTTAACATGTCATTTAGATCTCTACATAAATGCAGAGTCACACATATTTCGTAATCATGTTTCTTAAGATGAATATATTCGTTTTAGTGCGGTATAGACAATGATGCTAACAATATCTTTGAAGAATTAACAGCTTGTATTATAAGATATTCCAAAATCATAAAATAGATATAGCAACATTGGCTGAAGGAACCTAGAGTTAAGTCTGTTCTCCATCTTAAGCATGTCATGTTAAGAATGTTTAATATTATTATTGTCACTTTAAATCTGTAAGCTTATACAATTTATTCTATAGAAAGGTTAACTTAAGTAACTAATATTTAAATATTTGCACACCTTAGACCTTGCAGGAAATAACCTTTTACGTTTAAGTCACAAGGCCTAACAAATTTGGTAAATCTTAAAATTTTATTTAAGCTAAGCATTAGACCTTGACTGTTTTATGTTTCCAAATTACTATTATTCTTTAGTAATATGACAATGGTAAAAAGTGTATTTATTTAAACTCATGAAGAACTGGTTTGAATAGAAACATTATTTTAGTATCGGATTTCCGTTTATCGAAGAAGTCTAATTTAAATCATAGTAGTCGTTTGCCGACCGAAGCCATATGTAATTGTTAGATTATTATACAGTTAGCATTATGCAAGTTTAAATCACGTAAATTAAATAGATTTTCTGAATAAAATGTAAAATTTTTAGACGTTTAATAGACTATATACTACATTTTAGTGTCAATTAAAATTCGCGTGAAAATGTAACCACATGGGGTTTTTGTAAAAGTATTTCAAAATAATGAGCTGATTCAAAATAAAAGTTGCAACAAAAAATATTTATTTAAATTTTTTTTAATGCCAAAATATAAAAACAATGTATAGAAACTTAAATTCAAAAAATAATTGTATTGTTTAGAAAACGTAATATATAAAAATTTGAATATATCGGGACTTGAACCCGCGTCTCTTGGACGAAGAACTGGATTTTTCTTTCCTTAGAATAACATAATAAAAAATATTAAATCATTATTTTAGACATGCAATTTAATCGATGTGTGGAAAATTTAAATCAATAACTCACAAAAAACCCGCGCTCTCGTAAAACGAGTTAACACAATTACGTTTCTTATGAACAAAAAAAATAAACCTGTAAACCGATATTTTCTACATCCGTAAACAGCTTTGTAAATTAAACCTTATGAAATTGCATACATTTGTTGTAATAAAAGTCAATTATAAGCTATATATATTATATATATATTATAAAAGGATAAAGAAACTATGAGAGATACAGCTCTATACGACAAGTTTTAACTCATACTCGTATAGTACAAAAATCCCCTAGCTATATTGAATAACATAAAAAATATTGTACGATGTATCATATATTTTTTTAAATAGTTGCCAAGAATATATTTAGTATGTATGTTTCATAATTAGGTAAAATAAAAAAAAGTATATTAAAAATTTTATAGTGACGCAGTTTCACTTTTCTCATTGTATGGTCAGAAAGGTTTCATTAAAGCAAATTTGTTTCGAATATTATTGATGGAAAAAAGATAATTTTAGAAACATATCGCTAGCTTTGTCGACATGACTTAGCTAACATAGAAAGAGAAAGTGATTATTGGTGACGCTATTAAGATATAATAGTATATATATTATATAATAGTACACCTTCTAAGTTTACAGGTCCAAAGCAGAAGGACAAAACAATATTTTGATATAGAAATTTAACCCTGTACTTGATTAACTTGATTAACTTGAGCATTTTTTTCAGAGGCCAGTGGTGGCGCAGTGGCACGAGGTGTGACTGTAAAACCGACTGGTTGTGGGTTCGATCCCCACTCGAGGAGATGAAATATTTACTTAAATTTATATTTCCATTTCTTCGCTCTGGTGTCGAGGTTAAGCGCGGCGTTGAGTTCTGCCACTCAACACGCAATGCTTCCAGAAATCGGCAGAAAGTGGGGAACGGAGTGTCTTAACACTAGGTTCCCTCTGCCTACCCTGCTGTGTGCGGGATACAGCGTGAAGCTGATTTAATTTTTTTTTTTTTTTTCATTTATATTGTGTATATAAATTATTTTATATTCACAATATAAATGGAAAAAAATGCTTATAAATAGCTGACGTCCTACTTTATATCATTTTATAATAATATGTTTAATAGTACATAAGATTACACATATTTAATTCATTTTTTTTACGCTCACTTAATGTTACCGACATACTTTCACTGGGTATTTCCCCGTTCATGTTGTCAGGATTCCTCGAGATAAAGGTTAACGGCCGGACGTTATGTTGAAATATATTGAATTCAAATTATTGTGTGGTTAAATAAGATTTTGTTATATTAAAAGTTTAATTAAAAGAACTTATAATAAAAAAGTCATATAATCACTTTAAAAAACAGTTATAAAATAACGAAAGCTTTCTACGTTTTAAGCGGATGCTTAATAGACAAAGAAAAAAGGCACTAGTCAATAGGCGTATTCAAACTTATGAAAACAATTTATTTATATTTTGTTAAATATATATGTAGTATTGTTAAATTAAAACACCAATTTCATAAAAATCCCTAGAAACTTTAAACGAATGCTAATTTTATATTATAAGCTATTTATTAATTTTTATATAAATTCTTTTAAATTTCATTTGATATTAAATAAAGTATAAAATTCAATGTTTCCTTTTAACTTTTTGTTTTAAAATTTCGAAGGTAAAACGCGTTGATGTCTTTTCTATGGACAATATGAATACACTCATGTATGTAAAATGTTGCATAATTACCCATATTTATTAGTCACCGTGTCAATACACATATATATGAATGAATATATTACTTTATTTTATAATTCTATTAACTTAAGTATATATAAACATATCATATATAAGTTTCTATAATATTATCTCATAAGAACTGGGATAAAACATTTACCTTTTAAATTTAATAATAAATTTAGTTTATTCTGTTATTCAATTAGCTTTATATTTTTATCTACAGCAGGAGGTCGTCTATAAGAGATCAACATGTTTTTTTATGAAAATCTCAGATACTTTTGTATGACTATATAGACCGCCGTTTTACTTATTATTTTTTTAAATATTATTATGTGCCTTTGAAAACCTTCATATTTGTACTGACATTGTTAATTTTAAAACAACAGGTATGTTGACAATGATAGTGTCAGTATAAAGGCAATCAATATAATTTGTAGGTCATTTATTAGAGGTGCATGTGGAATAATTGAAATTATGTAAGCAATATGTTTAAAAATCTTGACTTTTCTTCTATTTTTACGTTTAAATTTTTATCTTAAATTTGAGGTCATCGTGTCATGCGATGATGATTTTATTAGGATCAACTTCATTTCTTCGCTGTGATATACAAGAGACAGCATTGAATTCTGTCCGGAAAAGGAAGTGTCTTAACACGGTTCCCCGTATCTACTCTGCTGTTTAGGAAATAACGTGTATATATGATGTAGTAATATTTAAATCTGTATTGTCCAGAGAAAATATATTTATTTTTGCTCTAACGCTAAATATTCAGACCACGTAACATAAACAAAGTAATACATTTGAATACTCCTTTAAATCACTTAACATTATGTAAATGAAATATTTTAGTTAACTTAATTAGCTGGGACTTATTCATAGTATATTTATTTACAATAATTTTTATACATATGTGTACGTATTATATTTTTATTTGTATGTATATTGTGATTGGTCGCCTTTATGTACAATTTTAGCCAAAACCAATAGATAAAATTTACTTTTATATATTTTACGGACAGAAAGAACAGAGAAAACCTAGGCAAAACGCTCTATCCTCCGCTTTCCACCCGGATATAAACAAAAAATACTTTCAATAATATATACCTACATACATGTTAAAAAAATAACGCTACTCATACTATCTTAACTATTATTAAATATAAACCTTATCTCAACGTATTATGATGTAATATCGTTAGACGTCTATGTTGTTTTAGAAATTTACTACACAATTTCCTACAGTATTTTTTTGTCTATCAAAGTTCATGGTTATTTAACAAAATGTTGTTCCTTTATAAAAATGTGTATGTTTGGTATATTTTAAACTGGATTTTGCTTAGACGAAATATATATGAAAACTACTGTGTGAAATTTTACAGCATCATTTAAATATTGAAAAATTTTAAATTATTAGAAATTTCTTGTAATATAATTCCTACATGATAAATTCATCATGGCGCAGTGAGACGGCGTCTGGCAGTAAACGCAATGGTTTTGAGTTTGATTCTCGCTATGAGAATAAATTATTTTCATTTCCCCGTTCTAGCCGAGGACAAATCGCGGCATTAAGTTCTGCCATTTAACAGGCAATCTCGAATTTGGGGAACGGAGTGTCTCACACTAAATTTTCTCTGCTTACTCTAAAAAATTATGAATCTGAATGTACAAAATACTAAATAATATAAAGTTTGTAATATTCTCTAGTACTATGAACTAAGCTTCCATAAACGATTTCATTCGAGACGCTTTCCGGTATACGCGGGGCTGATTAATGAGAGCGAGCGCCTTCACTCTTACGTAACTGCGCTGATATGATTACTCTGTAGAATATTTACTATATTAGTTTTCGCTTATACAATGTATTATGAATATTTTTAATAATTTGGTAGATTTTTTTTAAATGTTTATAATTATAGAACAAAGAGGCCAGTCGTGGCGCAGTGGCACAAAGTGTGACTATAAACGCGACTGGTTATGGATTCGATCCCGACTCGAGAAACTGAAATATTTATTTAAATTCATATTTCCATTTTTATGATGTAAAGACAAAGCGCGGCGTTAAATACTGCCACTCAACACGCGCTGCCTCTAGAATTCGGCGGAAAGTGGGGAACGGATTGTCTTAACCCGTGCCCTCTGCCGACCCTGCTGTGTGCGAGATACAGCGTGAAATTGATTTGATTTAGATTTTATTTTAATTTAATAATACAACGAAATATTATTCATTGGTAAGCTTATCTCTATATGGCACAAAACAAAGTTAGTTCACACCAACTTACGATTTTTCTTAACTATCACTAATTTAATGTAAAATAAGCGCTTTATAAATCACAAATAAACGTTCATAAAGTAATGTCCTACATATTTTGTTAATATATTATTTCATGTTTCTTAAGAAACAGCTACAAAGTAAGAGGCTGTAATTCATAATTATTTAGAACTGAATACCTTCCTATTAAATAATAGCTATTAACCAATACAACCAACCGTCACGTAACATATTATATTATACGTATTTATTACACGAGCAAAATAGAGTCACAAAATAATAAAAATACTATTTCTTCATACATTATTTTACTTTTGAGGTTATCATCGGCGCAGTGGCTAAGTTTGGCTGTAAGAGCGATCATTTTGAGCAAATTAATTCCCACTTGAGGAAATTAATTATTTTCTGGGTCTGGTAACAAAACAAAGCGCAGCTTTTTGTTTCGCCATTGAACTAAATGTTTCGAAAATTAGGCAGAAATTATAGTACAGAGAGTCTTAACACTAAGTTTAACCTACCTCTATATGGCATATAATCTGAACGACTAAGAATAAAAAAAAAATACTTATTAATTTTGACCTACATACTCGTATATATGAATCATTATTACTGCCAACATTAGTAACAAAATAATTAGAGTATAAATATTAATTGGTTGTTTTTTTCTATATTTCATAATAATAACACTATTAACTTAAAGACTATAATTTTTTGTGCCTGGAGAAAATTGTTGTAACACTAGGTTCCCTCTGCTTATCCTGCTATACCAAAAAAAAAATTAAGTCTTATTCTACACATAGAAAAGAAAAATATTTAATAAGAAAACGTATAAAAATTTTAACGTAGCGGGATTTGTACCCGCGCCTCTTTGGCAATACGTTTTTAAGAACGTCTGGCTTAGTTGGTCAGAGCGCTTGGACGGAAGCGCTTTTCAAAGAGGCGCGGGTTCAAATCCCGTTACGTTCAAACTTTTATACGATTTCTCATTAAGTATTTTTCTTTCCTAAGTGTGGAATAACACTTTCAAAATGTAAAAAAATAAGTAACTGTAGAGTTGTTTTTACCAACTATTATCTATAAACCAGGCTACTTCTTCTCAAGACATTTAATAGACGCAAAGTGATACAAACGCTACAAGCATGTAATCTGAATGTAAATAACATGAGACATGCAAGGTCGCTCGCTGGTCTGATTATATCGATTGATACTTAGTTTGTAAACAAAATTAATAAAAACATTTTATATAATTTCCTTATGCTTATTAATGTTAATGTAATATATTTTAGATTTATTTTTGTATAGATTTTTCAGTATATAACATATAGCAGGACGGGAGGACTAGTATTAAGACACTCTGTTCTACGCTTTCCGCCCAAATTTGAGATGCCTTTTTCAAATCTGGACGGATTTTCAGTGATAGACCTCTACGTCTCACTTTGTAATTTTGCTTTCGTTTCTTTTACCGCGATTTTTTATATTATTGTTTACTCTGTACGTTTATCAATATGGCGATTAGAATTAGCAAAGAACACACTATTATATTGTATAAATATAAACAGGTACTATCATAATACATTACTTAATTTAAAATGTGTAAATCCACATAACAGACTAACTCCTATAAAATGTGACTCTACATATAGTTTGATTGTTGTTATTTTATTTAGCATCATAATATTGAATTGAATTGAATAAATACTATTTAAATATAAATACTATTTAAAAAAACATGTAAACAATAAACCTTGAGATTCTTCTCGTTCTTCCTTGTATTTCCCCACTCACCAAGGTTTTGGACGTCGCGTCGCCTTAATGTAAATAGGTGATATAGAGATATAAAATGTCCACACATATAATTGCAAGTCGGTTAGTCATTAATTGTTATGCTTCGAACCGACTTCTAAAACAAGGAGGTTACCAGTTTGACTTTTATGTATTTGGTATGTATGACATATTGTTGGAATTGATGATTGATGATCTTTTTCATGCTTTTAAGCAAGCCTGCAAAATTCCGTAAATGTGCGAAAAATTCAAGTTATACTTAAAAATCAAGTAGCATTCAATGCAACATTTAACAAAACAAGAACATTAATTGCGTGAAGAATACAATCCGTAATTATAGATCATCATTAAAAATATGATTTCAGTAACGCTTATTAAGAATAATGATTGTGTAGCGAGCCCTTGAACCTAGCGTTTCAAGTTAAGCCAAGGCAAATGTATATATCGACCTCGTATTTCAAGTTTTGTCGAAAACTACTAGTTATAATATGTCACTTTTATTCTGTTTTGGAGCGCGGGGTCAAGCAGTTTGTGGAATTCTTTAGGGCCTTGTCGATGCAAATTTATATATTAATGCCTGAGGCACTTAAGCTAATGTGTTTAGTTTAGTTTATATATACATATATACAACATGTACTATTATATATGAGATATATATTCACGAGGCCGCCTTCGTCGACGTCGAATCGGGGAACTGAATGAAATGACAAAGCATGGTGTTAAGTTCTTCACTGGTGCCAAGCAAACTAGATATCTTAACATTAGGTTCCCTCTGCAAACCCTGCTATATGCGAAATACAGTGCGAATCTAAAAAATGGTATTCATAAATCACTGTTGCACACAAGAGGAAAACGTTTAAAGTCAAATGTCACCAACTAACGTCTTGTCAATAATTACTATGACACCATTAAGGAAATAATGATGTTGATACAATTAATTATTCAAAATACAAGATTTTATATTTTTATTATCATACTTTATACATATTACAAAAAATATTATATCATTTTCTTATTCTTTGTATATTTAATAAAGACATTTACAATGTTGAAATTGATTTATATAATAGTGGTTTTAGATTTCAATTAGAAAAAATCATTACAAATATATAGGTACTTATAGAAATATTTTGTTTTAGTTGTTTTATAATCAAAATTTGTAAAAAGCAGACTGGCTGGCTGTAAAAGCCACAGTTGTGTATTCGATTCCTGGAAAATCATTATTCAATTTTTTATTACTAAAATCATATTTACTCGATCAGGTAACAAGACAAAGCGCGACGTTGAACTCCGCCACCCTATCTGCCTATTCTGCTGTATCCGGGAGACAGTGTTAGGGTTCTGTAAGACATAGTCGACGTAATTTCACAAAATGTAACGCATCTAAGTAGCATCCGAAGCACAAATATACAAACGAGTATGTATACATGTATGTATGTGTATGCTATATATATATACATATAACGCACAAGCGTTAACATGTTACTGTATAAGAAATCTTATAACGCGCATTATTTCAAAAGCATAAAAAATTAAAAATACACATTTTTTTGTTTATTTTGTGGTATACAGATCTAACCATACTTTTTTCATTGTTAACTATTATAATATTAATATTATAATTGTTTTGCTAATAATTTATCTTTATTAGAAAAATATTATTAAATTCAAGTTATTAAGACTTATTTTGTAACAAATTTATAGCGAGTCATTAATAAAATGCAATTATTAAGCAACAATCCTAATTTTAAGGCAAAAACATTAAATGATTTTATTTGATTTTTTTAACTTCACGCTGTATCCCGCCTACGTTTCCTCCGTTTACCTATACCGATAAACAGAGAGAACGTAATGTTATGACATTTCGTTTCCCATATTCAGCCCTATTTTCGAAATGCTTTGTCTTGTTATCAAAGCAAAAAGTTGAAATTGATTCCACCGAGCAACCGACACCATAACCGCCGCGTTAACAGTCAACTGCGTGGTTGCGCTACAACGGCCTTATTTGCTTAGAATTGCAAAATCATCGGAAAATCCTGAATAAGTACTCACTGAATCCTTAGAACTGTGTGTGTTGGTTTTTTTAAAATATTCACATTTATGTATAAGACATTAACAGTCACACTCAGAGATATCAATGAATGTTTAACT
Source organism: Heliconius hermathena (assembly GCA_013403705.1). Lineage (NCBI taxonomy): Eukaryota > Metazoa > Arthropoda > Insecta > Lepidoptera > Nymphalidae > Heliconius > Heliconius hermathena. Next base: position 1,262,901 of record JAAIXJ010001884.1, read on the forward strand.
GACAGTTTTGATTAATAAATGATTTCAACTAATGATTGGAGTACAATTACTAAGTAAGAAATAAATATAAATTAGGTCAAAATGTGAAATATAAATCTATTATAGATTTGGCTGATTTATAATGTTTGCCAGTTTCATTAGTCAACCTAATGTAATATATTTTTCAGTTTCATTTCATTTTGAAATCTTATTTACATGTAAAATATTATACATTTTTTTTATTTATGAAGTCGTCACAATTCAGCGGCCAAGCATTGGATTGTAAGCACCATAATTCTAGGTTCAATTCTTATTAGAGAGAAATGAATTGTTTTCATTCCTTAACACTGTGTTTTGCTTTAGTAACAAGACAACATACAACACACACATACACAAAACACGGTGTTAAGGTCCGCTGCTCAACAAAATTATGAAAATTGGAAGGAAAGTGGTAATCAAAGTGTCTTGACACTTGTTGTTGTAGATTCCATCTGGTTACCATGCTTTGCCTGAAAAAATGGTAAATTATCTTTTAAATAATAGCAGTTACAATCTATTTATAACTGATTTATATGCACAAGGTCCCTTAAAGACTACATTTTATCTTCGCTCTCACAAGCTGAACGTATTAAATATTAAATAATATTTTGCACAAAGTCGTTTTACAATATCCTTGATTTAAAAAAATATTGACTGTTAATAAGAAACATGCTCAAAATGTACCAACGAATATTTCCGACTTTATTTTTAATACAAATCTTGTATTCCTTGAATGCATAAAAGTTTGTAAGGAATTTTATTATACCGTTCAAGTTAATATACCGTTTTATTGGAATAATAAAGCGGTATAATAACTTGAGTTTTTTTCAGCTTCACGGCTTTTGTTTTAAGCTGGGCAGGCAGAAGTAATCTGGTGTTAAGGCACGTTATTTCAAACTTTCCACAGAATTTTCAATATATACATGTGAGTGGTGGAACTTAACGCCGCGCGTAACAGCCTCATCATTTCTCTATATATATGCGACAAAGCCATAAGATAGAGTTAGTTGTCAAATAAAATTCAATAAAGACCATTAAAGCCTTCTATCCATTTTTTCTATGAAAGGCAATTCAAAAAAAATAAGATAAACCGAATTTACCTACTTTTTATAAATTGCAATTAACCTCTAGCAATTTCCCGCACTCTACGTTTACATAGCTACTATTTACTTACGTTATAAGCATATCAGGTGCACATACAACACACACATACACAAAACACTATAATTCTTTCACACACACTGTAAAAACAGTTATTAATATAATAATTATTGATATAATAATTATTTTGTTTCGTAACTAAACTCCGCCACCTGACGTGCGTACTAGTGCGCGGTCGTCGTCGTACTGTGGGTCTCTACATAAGTAGACGCTACGTTTTTTAACTACTCGCTTGGTTGTGACGCAAGTTGTTTCGGCAACTTTATTTGGAATTATTTATAGTTTGTAACTAAGCTTAAAATTTCGTTATTAATTAATAATTAAATGTGATAATTCTGTGTGACGTCAAAATATAAAAGCCTTTTTTATGCTTAACAGGTTGCAGTTACTTTAAAACCATAAAAAATTAAAAATACACATTTTTTCAAAAATATTAATGATTTATAAATTATAAATTATTCTATTCTATTCTAGGAAAGAGACATATTTTTAATTCCCGCTATGTTTAAATGATTGGTTTTCCAAAGTATTTTTCATTATTGTCTTAAATCGAACTTTATATATAAATAAAATATTTACTTTTTAATTTAAATCTCTTTGGTTTAAACTATTTCGTAAGTCATTCACCGGTCACATTAAAGGCTCTATTACGTGGTGTAGTGACGCGCTTACAGTATATAGAGACTAAAATATTCCTATCACGCGATACAACTCACTATGCATATTTGCAGTTCAGATATTTCGCGCAAATATTTCGACATCACTATCTGTAGTTTTAATTTTTTTTTATATAATATGTAATTTTAAAATTAGATATTTTTATTAAACTTGAAGCGCTAAAGATTATCAAAATACTTGCATTCAGATATTTTTATGTATAATATAATATTGGGCGTTTTTTTTTCACATATAGTAAAGTAAGCAGAGCTAAGACACTCCGTTCCCCACGCAATATCGAGACACTGCGTGTTGACTGGTAGAACTCAACGGTGCTACAAGTATATACATAATTATTAGTGGTATTTATACACAGATAGAGAGGTGCCATCAGCAGAAATTGTACCATACATCTTATAAAAGCTCCACTATGACCGGATGTGACGTGTCTAATTGGGCATGTTATTCAATAGGCGCGAGTGTAAATTCCACTATATTCGAAACTTTTATAATCTACAGGCACAGTTAGGTTATATTTCACTTTAGATATGTTTTTTCCAGCTTTACACTGTAACCCGCATATAGCAGGGGTTTCCCACTCGTGAAAATTAATTATTTCTCTGGTAACAAGCACGGCACGGGAATGCAGAGTATCTTATAACTAGGTTCCCTCTGCCTATCTTGCTATAAGCAGGATACAGATAGAGATGCTATAAGCTATAAGCAGGATACAGATATAGAGTTAAAAAAAGAGATAATTAGATTGAACAATGCTTGGAACTATTGTATTTCTTTAAAAAGCACCTATAATTGTATAAAGTCCACTCAACTTCGCAAGGACGACAAGTTTCACAACTAATAGACTTCTACAAGCTCAAAACTTAAACACTGCCTTGTAAAACTGAAGTAAATTATTATTATGCTAGTCGTCGCCTGCAACTTTATAAACATTATATTACCAAATATTTTTATTACAAACAAAGAGCTAACACACAAATACAAACAAATTTACCCCCGATCTATGACAATAGCTTCCACTCCAATTTTCTATACCTCTCTCTCCTCGTCCACTGGGATGAACCTCCGAAAGGCCTTCATGTTCGTTACGAGTTTCTCCAGTATCATCCAGACTATGATCTGGAGGGTCAACCGAGAACCCCTCTTGCCTCTGTTCCAGTCACTATTGCCAATCTAAGCATTTATATTTATGCAATAAAAGTGTTTAAAGTCCGTTTAGACAAAGGCGTTTAACACTCCACCTATTTCATTCCACATATTGCGAAGATAAGAAATAAAACTCTGTTTGGATTCTCCTGGTCGGATGCTAGAAGACGCGGGTTCGAGTCCCGCTACGTTCAAATTTTTATACGTTTTCTAAATAAGTATTTTTCTTTCCTAAGTGTGGAATAACACTTTAAAAATGTTTAAAAACTCTGTTTCTTCAATAACTTCCTCATAGCGTATTTATTAAAATATGTATATATATATATATATATATATATATATATATATATATATATATATATATATATATATATAGTATGTAAAGTAATATGAGGTACTTTCATACTTATGTAACGTGTTGCTTTAACGCACCTTGAGGAATTATATTTTATATTACCAAGGATTTTAAGTAACTTCCTAGTTTTACTTATACGTATGGCGCAATAGGTAATTATATGCTCAGGAAAATAAGAGATAATCGTCATAGGTCGTTGGTTCATTTTTTTACCCTTGACGATATCTGACGGTGCTTTGTGTGATGATTGATTTGTGATTATAAATATATTTATGTGACACATAATGTCTCGAAAATTTTGGCACTGCTTGTAGTAAGGAGTGTCTTAACACTAGGTTCCCTAAGCCTACCCCGCTATAAAGATAAAGCGTGAAGCTATGAAAAATGTCATTTTAAAAATGATACTTTAACAAGGTTTCGATGCTAGGATGGTAAAAATTAAACTGTCAAAATAAAACGAGTAGTTAATCTAATTATGTGTTCAAATGTTAAACAAGGCTTATACAAATTGTTATTTCGTTTTTATTTCCGCTTTCTGAGCATGAGAAATTTTTAGAAATGTCTTGTGTCCATTTTGTATCAACCTACGCGTATATCTGACATAACTCACAAGTTAATCTAATAAAATTATATAGTGTAAAAACTAAAAAAACACGTTTTTGTATGGATTTATAAATATTAATTATATGAGCTAAAACTTAAGTGGGCTACAAGTAGCCTCTGAAGAGGTCTGCTATACAGGTCCTGGCTCCATCGTCCGGCAGCAATAGAATGTCTTATTGGCTAATAATAATAGGCAGAAGATCTGATTTGACCCGTTGAACACAGTATCGATGATACTGGGGGAAGATCACGTAAAATGCATGAGGACCACCCCGTAGGGCATGTATGAAGAAGTTGACGACAGTGAACAAGGTGGTAGAAGTATACAGAGACAATAGTGCCAGCACTTCCTTGAAATTAAAACGTTAGCCTTGAAATTAAAACGTTGTCTGGTGCACTTTAAAATAAATATATTAAATAAAGAACATAGATTAATTACTTACATATGTAATTTATTAGTTCTATATGAATGATCAAAGCTCACGGTGAATTGATTATGTTTTTTTTTTAAAATACTTATCTATGTTTTTGTATGAAGATCAAAAAAATTGAAGGGCAACAACCAAAGTCTTTTAAAATAATTTATTCTATTATATAAACGATTCTTATATATTTTTTTTTATTTTTTATTTTCCTAATATGGCTTCCGTATATTTATGGATAAGCACTTATTATTTTAGCTTCATTCTGTATTCCGTATATAGCAGGGTGGGCAGTGAAAATATATATATTTTTTATTTAATACTTTATTACACTAATATGATTAAACATAAAAAGAAAAAAAAACAGTAAGAAAAGCATTGGTGTAGGGTGGCCTTATCAACACAGGTGATCCTTCCAGGCAACCCCTATCATAAAAATATCAGAAAATAATAATCTATAATCGCAGTTAAATTATAACTGACACCATGACTTTAATGATACCAACGCCATCTCGTAATCAACAATGTCATTAAAAAATTACGTTTCATTTCATCATATATGTATTAGATGTCGCTTTACACAATGTATCAATTCAATAATAGGTGGCGCTACTTTACAAACATTAAAAATATTCATTTGGTAAAAAAGAAAATAATTAAAAAATATACTGTATTTTTTTACTTAATTTATATATAAAAAATAAGCTTGTAAGTAATTAAGGCTGCATGTTTTTTTTATTTTAAAACTACATATATTATAAAAATATAACTCTAAAAATCTTATAATTAATTAAAGACAATAAACATTTCTCTGACATTTTTTCGTTTTTTTGTCTTCAGATATTTAAACTTGTTACTAATAAATACAATATATATTTCATTTATAAAGATTATACATACATATATGATTATCTAGCAGTTAGATTAGGAGATATGCCGCAACAACACCTGTCTTTGAATGAGAGAAAAGTAAAAAATCTAGTTAAATTATCGAATAACACCATATTTTATAGTCCTGTAAAGGCTGAAAGATGTTTCAAGATAATTATAACGATAAAGAAAAACCATTTTGATATGTAGGTACGTAATAATTTTCCTAACTTCTTGCGTGTTTAGCATCAGTAATATAAAGAATAATTAGGTACGTCGTTTTTTTTTAAACAGGCTTCTCTACATCAAGTGCTACCCGTGCTATAAAATGTGCTCGGAGCTATAAATTATTTAACTCTAAACACGTGTCGTTCGCCAGAAACCTTAGAAGAGTTCCACTGTTCAGGTTCTGGCTCCCTCATCAAACTGCTCGATGATACCATATTATTATTTATTTCAAGTGATTCAAATTGAGTTTCTTAGATTTTACTACAAAATTTACAAGTCGGTCCAATAAAAGCTTGTTAAAAACAGAGGGAACCACATCATTTTTCGAAGTCAATGCGTTCTTTCATATATTTTTCCTATTATTTTATATGTTTGCACGGCTTCTCCTAGACTTAAAGTTTACATTATAATCAAAAGAGACTCAGTTCCGATTAAGACACTTCCACAGACAAGCAAGCAAGACACTTTACCATAAATTCTGGAGACATTGCGTGTTGAGTGGCGGAACACCGCGGCTTGCCTCGTTAACAAACCAAAAAATGCAAATTTCCATTTAATCTAGTGGTAATCGGCCTCAAATAATAAGATAAAATAATCAAAGTAAATGAATAATAATATAATAATAAAATAATTAGAATTAGTTTCTCAACCAACGACGCTAAGTGGTGGAAAATTCCTATGAGCCTACTTATTAGGTAATATAAACTCGACTCAGTATTAAATCTTCATGTAGGTTAGCTTCTCGGGTTCAAGCGAAAGCTTACATCACTTGTTAGACGTTGGATATTACATAAATTCGTATGCATCTATGTATCTGTATAGCTAATCATTATATTTTATTTCTACTAAATTTAATGAATATTTTTGTAATAAATGAATAAATATACTTATAAGTTTGAATTACGGAAGTATCTGACGCAATAGTGCTGAGGTGTAGCTATGTTTTTTGTTTAATTATACACAACGGTTCTAGATTCAAATACTTCATGGATTCCTTACTATTTCCACACGCTTGAATGCATTATTTAATGTTATCATTTCCGCGCTCTGGTAATAAGGCAAAGCACGGCGCTGAGTTCCGCCACTCAGCACCCGATGTCTCGAAAATTCGATGGAAAGTGAGGAACGGAATGTCTTAACATTAGGTTCACTCTGCCCACTCTGCTATACGCGGGATACAGCCAAAAAGATATTTTGTCCCATTTTTTGCGTAAATTAATGCTCTGCGGATTTTCGTATGCGCCTGTCCGATTTTTGTTTATTGATATTAATATTTTTGGCATTTCGTGATACTTATGTTCTTTGTTTACTGCTCAATCTACATTTTTTGTTAATTCTGTTCAGTTCAAAAAAATTGAATGTATGTATGATAGAATTAACATCTAATCATAACCAGGGATTACCGCAAAATGTTCAAAACATTGAATTACTTAAGTAGTATAAAACTAAATAATCGCGATTAATCCAGTTTAAGAATTTCATGTGAAATAGAATTAATATGCCTATTAATATCCCTTAAAATTACTGAGTTACAAATAACCTAGTCGGACACATTTCTCCTGGGAAGGTAATTTTAAAAGACAAAAAAATACAATAGCTTTTTTTACGTTCATATAATATGCGACTTAACAGTCTTTCTATGTTACGATATGTACCGCTAGCCGTCGATACAAAACTACCAACGGCTTATTCCGACTTCACTCGAGCGCATTGTTATTTTTCATACGATATAAAAAGTAAATATTATCCTTTTATATATATTATACAAAAGTAAATTTTATAATATTCTAGATTAAGCATGGGCAAGTTGTCGTTGTGTATCGATTCGATTATTCGATAGATTCGATTTTGTCTAAGAGTGTCTATTGTAAAAAATATATTCGTTTTATAGGGCTAATTAGTTAAAGTGTAAAGTTTTTACAATCTCACGCTGTATTCCGTATATAAACTTCGTACAGATAATCATTTTTCCGAGTCAGTATTGCAACCAAAACCATTGCGTTTTCAGCCGGACACTTTACAGCTCTATTACGGCGTCAAATGTAGAATTGAGATATTTTTATATAATAATTTTCCTTTAAATATACGGACAGTGAAAACGGAAGGTTTTCCAGACTCCATAGGATACTAAGAGTGAGGAATAAAAAAATAAATCAGCGTACTCACCCAGTCGTCCAACTGAACATCTGTTTGACCCTCTCCGTCCGGAAATCCGTTGCTGCCATATTGTCTGAAACAACAAATATATTTTTTTAAGATTTATAGACACAAAGTTTTTTAAATTTATATAAAATTAAAATCAGCTTCACGCTATATCCCGCACACTCCAGGGTAGGCAGAGAGAACCTACTGTTAAGACATACCGTTGCAACTTGCCGCCGAGTTGCTGAAGGCATTGCGTGTTGAGTGGCGGAAGAAATGAAAATATAAATGTAAGTAAATATTTTATCTCCTCGAGTGGGGATCGAAAAACCAGTCGATTTTACAGTCACACCTTGTGCCCCTGCGCCACGACTGGCCTCATAAATTAATATTCATTTCAAAATAAATCGGATAAGAATATCACAAGACAAACATATCATAAAAATATATAAGAAAACACTGCTGTAACAAAAAATAAACATTACACGATTTAATGATAAATAAAAAAAAATGTTTGAACATAGCAACTAAAAGTAAAAAGAAATCAAAATATTTAAATAATATTAAATGAGTTACTTCAATCGTATTGTTGAATGAGCATAAAAAAGGAGCTGGAAATTCAGTGAAAATTCACTGAATTCTCTGTTTTCCAGCGAGAAACTTAAAATATTAAATATTTCATTTCTTCAAGTGGGATTAGTTTCCTAATAGGTATAGAGAAAATATTTATAGTAATATAAGATATCAATAAAACCAGTTCAATAGAAAAATAAATACAATTCAGCTACATCTCAAACCAAGAAGCCGCATAAGCAATGAAGTACTGTAGTAAAAACTATAAGGTATTCATAAAAAATATCCTTAAGTAACCTTTTCTCACGCGTCGTAGCGCTAGCGCGATTACAATACACCTATTTGCATTTACCTCACTAACCCGAGTTTTGCAGAAGAAACAATGAAGGTTACCCATATTAATATATACATGTATTATACATGTATATATTAATATGGGTAACCTTATTATATATTGTGTTTAAATTGTTTTTTTGCTTCGCGCTGTTCCCAGTACATAGCAGAGTAGGCAGAAGGAATCTGCGAACTTAGTGCTAAGACACTCCGTTTTCATTAAGACACATCCGTTCCAACAGCGTGAAACTAAAGAAAAGTGATAAGACGAAGCGCGTCGTTTATTATCGACACGCAGCACGTGCAATATTGAAAATTTGGCGGTTCGTGGGAAACGGAGTATTTCAACGCCAGGTTCTCTCTGCCTTACCCGGTTATAATAGCTAAATGCTCTTGAAGTAATCTACTCTGAGTAAAGCCATAAATAATGATATATACATCTAGACCGAGCTAAAGACAAAAGAATAATTCCTTCACTCTTGTATCCCTGCACCAAACCAAGGCCGTCGTGGGGCAGAAGCACAAGCGTGTAACTGTAAACGCGACAGTTGTGAGTTCGATTCTCACTCAATGAAATGAAATAGTTAATATTTTCATTCCTCGGTCTGGTAGTGAGGCACAACGCGGCGTTCACTAGGTTCCCTAGGTTTCGAAAAAATTCTTCTGACTCTTACAAAACCATAACATCTAATTGATATTGATAAGATGACTATGCCACTATGAACGCAAGCTATCTAGTAAACTTTACTGATAGACCAATCAATGTTCACTTCTCACTTAATAAAAACTTAAAAAATAAAAATGCAGGGACAAGACAGCCATGGACGATCAAAGTCTGTGGCGCACAGCTCTACAAAACAAATAGGGTTCCGTATAAAAATTGGAGGTTACGAGCTTTTTCTGAAATTCAGGTTTACACAGGGTTACACTTGAACTAGCGACTTTAATACCAAATTTTGCCCCCGTTTTGAAGGATTTATTTTTTAGAATTTGACCACAAACATATGGTTTTCAAATTTTTTCCTACACTAGTACTAGGTAGTACTAGTACAAGTGTAGATGATAGGTACCAAATTTCAAAATTTTATGTTAACCAGAAGTACCCTATTCATTTTGATTCCCTTTATAGTATCGAAATACGCGTACTTTGCTATTTAAGGCTATTATTTTTTAGGATTAAACTACACGATCTAGGTATATGATTTGAATTTCGACTCGTTGCAAATGTGCTTATAAGAGTTTATTTGAATAAAGAATATTTTGAATTTGAATTGAATTTTTGTTGACAGACAGACGTACGGACCACAAAGTGATCTTATAGGAGTTCCTTTTTTTTCCTTAAAAGATACGGAACCCTAAAAAACACTAGGTTCCCAGGTTCCCTCTGCCTACCCTGATATATGCAAGTAATAACGTGAAACTAAAACAAATCTAAAGAAATTCAGAAAAATTACAATTATCATAACAGCAATGATACTTATACATATATAGGTATACTGGTATACAGATGTTTATTAACAATAAATTCTTTCTTTCTTAAACTCATATTATATGCCCATAAAGTTGACGTTAAACTTAATTACTGTTGTACGCGTCAACCACAATCACCTTTGACATGGCGGTAATAAAAATATAGATAAAATTTTTTCTTTATTGTCATCGTCATTGGTTTGCGTTAAGCGATCATAGTTAAAAATTCTTTTTTTTTTTCAGTTTCACGCTGGATCGCGCTTATAACATGTTAGGCACAGGGAACCCGGAAACCGAGTGTGAAAGAATAGATTGTCTTCCCTGAGCCAGTTTACTAAAAACATATACTGGCTGGAAAAAAAATATGTTTCTCTAGTCTTTCTTAAGATTTTATTTAACTTACACAATTATATTTTTATACATAGTATGAAATGGAATCTCGAAACACATACAATCTCTAATCATTGGATAAGCGTGAATCAAAATCGTAAAAAAAATCAACACACAAATGACCTTTCATTATAGCTATTGATGCTTTATATCGCAACTGATGATTAAATTTAATTGCTTGGAAAATTACTGACGCACAATCATCATGTGTAAATCGTACAATGGGCTTGTTAGAGCTAAGTGTTTGCCCTACATTTGATTTTTTCATATTAATAATGTTGTTAGTATAATTGGGATCGGTTTTTAGTATTATTCAAGGTTTTGATGGTGGTTTTTAGTACGAATAACGATAAACGTAATACTTCTATATTAAAAAGCTGAAGCGTTTGTTTGTTTGAACTTGTTAATCTCAGAAAATATTCGTTCAATTTATTAGTATTTTTGTGTTGGATAGTCCAATTATTAAAAAAGGCGACCTAAGCCGACATCAAGCTAATCGTTTTGGTGTACCTGCGATCAAAGTTAATTTCAGATATTTAGAATAAGTCATACATCATTTTAGTTAATTTCATATCATAATGGGAGTGAAGCCGCAGATGAAAGTTATTATATCATAACTTAAACATTTTTATAACAAGCAACAAACACAGAATTTTTTTTTTATTTATTTTTAGATTTTAGATTTTTTTAAGACACAAATACAATTTTTCTTTATTTTTTTTTATGTTGATTAGCGGAACTCAACGCCACGCTTTATCTTTCCAAAATATTAAAAGAAATAATAAATTCACCTGATTTAACCTACACTTATCTTATTTTCAGTCACACTTTATCTTATTGTGCCAATCTTTATCTTATTGTTTGTGTGTGATAACCAAAATCAAACGATGGATGGTCTAGTCATAGTTAATAGAAAGATAACGTTACATAATAAATAAAAAAATAATATCTATTAGACTTTAGAGCAGTGTTTCCCAATCTTTTTTTGCTATGCCCCACCTTAACCTTTCTAAAATTTTTAATGCCCCCTATTATAAAAAAGAAATCAAATACTTATCAATTATATCTATACAATATACAGGGTGGAAGAGGCAGCGCTCCATTTACGGAAACAGCATATAGGGTAAAATATTTCAAACCTATACCTAAAGAAATTAATCAAGATGCCTCAACAGTTTGGACGTAGGATTTTTTTCCATTTCACGATTTTTATCCATACCTGTATTTCGTGTGACGCGATTACGTATAGATCCCAATAACATAAACACTTACTACTACAAAAATACTACTAAAGGTTAAACAACTTTGAACTCTATCGCCAATACATACGACTCGATTTCGAAATGAGGCGTGTGCGGCGGTGTTCCTTTGATAGGTTTATGTGTGCGTGCGTCATCCTTACAAATGGCGTTTTGTTTTAAAATGACAATTTTATTATTTATTTTGTTTGAAAAAAAAACTTTTTCATTTTTGGGAATTTATTTTTTTCTGAATTATATTAGGCTTTTATAGAGTAGTTAAAACTGTGGTTTCATTTAA
>JAAIXJ010001884.1:1274904-1325437 GCA_013403705.1 Heliconius hermathena
GGTAGTGCGTTCGTTCCAACGACTTATATTGATCTCACAAATCAATCAACATCACGAATCACTATTCTAATACAATCTTAATATAAACAAGCGTAACAAGTACCTTCGGAAAGATCACACACAAACGTCCCGGAGAGTTCAATAAGACTGTTGCAGCCGCAGTCTGGTAGGAATTCACGGTGTAGGGCGGGGCGGTGCCCGTACTCTTTCTTCCTTTTATTATAACTAGTTCGCAGTTATAGTGGAGAGGAAGATAGGACGCGCTCTTGGCTTTTCTTCGGACGAGCTTTGAGTTATGACAATGTCATATTGTCGAGTTTCCAGTTATCTAAATAACTAACACAGGAACAACTTCTGATGGCAAATATCTTATTAAAGCGATACCTTCTAATGGCATAATATAAAATCCTTAATACTGTTACCTCTGAATCTCTAAAAGATTTTGGGTTCTTCACGATCACAACTATAAACGGTTCTAACCACTAGACACATCACGAGCCAAGACATTATTTATTAAATAATATTTTCAAAGGTGTTTGGGATATCAGTTACAGTGCGTCATCCTTACAAATGGCGTTTTGTTTTAAAATGACAATTTTATTATTTATTTTGTTTGAAAAAAAAACTTTTTCCTTTTTGGGAATTTATTTTTTTCTGAATTATATTAGGCTTTTATAGAGTAGTTAAAGCTGTGGTTTCATTTAATGTGGTGCTGACACTTCCACCCTGTATATGAATATTAAATCAACGAACTATTACAACAGTTTTGACGGACACTTATTTCACATTAACACCAACTGAATGATGTGAAACTCTACGTTGCGATGGACCCGTGGTCTCCTTGAAGACTCCAATCACCCAGTTGCTATTTTGATCTCGTCAAAATTATATCTAATAATTATTTATGGCAATTATTTAAGAATTTGCCTTTTTTTTGTTAAATTTGCCACCGATGACCTACTAGACCTATGCATTGCATATAATAGGTCGAAGCGAAAGGGTTAAAGTTGTACCCAGTTCAGTTTTGAATAGCCCCCCTTAACTATCAAATTGCCCCCCAGTGGGGCGTGGGCCCCACATTGGGAAACACTGGTTTAGAGTGTACATGTGTGTAGAGTATGGAAGCTTTAAGCGCGTTGAAATCTTTTGGGTGTTTTTGTAATTTCCGCTTCAGAACATATGTATATTACGTCAGCGCTGTCCAGGTGAGAGGCGTTTCTATCTAGATAATTGTATATACTTATTTTATACAGACGAAGAATTTAAATAATTAAACGCGCTGATTTCAGAAACTACCGGTTGAAATTGAAAAGTTACTGTTGTATTGAATAGTCCATTTATTTACTGTACCTCAGGCACTTACAAATTCGAATTTGGTAAGGTTAAGAGAGTAGACTCGGGCCTCCGACGGGTCTTAAATGCAAATTTGTGGAAACGTCGCAGAGAGTGGTCCTCATTGACTCATGCACTATGGATCCATAAAATAATTAATTTCATACATTAGGCCGTTGTGGCGCAGGGACACAAGGGTGTGACTGTAAAGCGACGATTGTGGATTCGATCCATATCCGAGGAAATAAATTTTTATTTCTTAATAATTTTACTTCTTCCCTCTAGTACTAAGACAAAATCCTGCCACTGAAAACGTAGTGCTTCGAAAAATTCAGCAGAAAGTGGGGAACGGAGTATTTAAACACTAGGTTTTCTCTGCCCAGCTGTATGCGGGATACAGCGTGAAGCTGATTATTTTTTAATTTTATTTTTCATACATCTTCCGCATATAGCAGGGTAGGCAACATTGCCTATTCATATTCAAACGCCAAGTTTGAAATATGAAAATTTAACTTTAAATAATTTACATCTTCAAATAGAAAAAACTATACTACTCGCAATATTAAAGTAATTCTTTATATTTAAAAAAAAAATGACCTCAAAAATGTTTTTATAAGCTTTTGTATTCTACTATTGTATTCAAAATAACGTGTAATAAAATATATCTGTATAAGAATATTAGCGTATGTATATAATTTTCCACCACTCAACACGTATGTCCAATTCAAACGGAAAGCAGACAACGGAGTGTCTTAACATTACGTCCTTTCTACCTAATACTATTTGCGGGATACAAATAGTGAAGTTGATAAGAATTATAAAATTGTTTAAAATCATTTAATTCCTACGTACTGACAATTTTTTATAATTATTATAGACCATCGTGGCACAGAACAACGTCTAACTGTAAACGCGACTGTTGTGGGTTCATTTCCATTCTCTGGAATGACTTATTTTCATTTCCTTACTTTTGTAACAAGACAGGGCGTAGCATTTACTTCCACTATTCAACTCACAGTATCACTCAGCGTCTTTAATATTTGGGCGGAAGGTGGAAAACGGAGTGTCTCAACGCTAAGGTTTCTCTGCTTACCCTGTTATATGCAGGACACAGTGTGAAACTAAAATAAAAATGGGTCCACCTTACAACAGTCAGAGTCAAACCGTGACGAATATAGGGAAAGTGTTAGTAATATGACATAGAACAGTTTTACTTTTTGATCCGGCTATTAATGTTATCAACACGCGTATCATATCATGTAGCAGCAAAAATAGCAAAGATAACTTAGTGAAACATCACTTTTTTATCTTCACGGTGTATCCCGCACATAGCAGGGTAGGCAGAGGGAACCTGGGAACCTAATATTATGACACTACGTTCTCATTAAGATACTTCCGGTCCCCAATTTCCGAAATTTCTAGAGGAGGTGCTCATTTCCTTGTTCTGGTAACAAGACAAAAAACTATTTTTAGACCTCTCAACACACAATGTCTCGAAAATGGAAAAAAATCATAAAGAACCAGAGAATTTTAAAACTTAGTTCGCTTAACATTAAGTTCTCTCAATGAAATATTTAATATTTACATTATCTAATAACTCATTTTATTCACATTTTTAATTTGAATTTATGTCGTATAATTATAGATTATTTAACCATTTATTCTTTACTATTATTTTATATTTTATACCACCCATAAAGATAATGGGAGATGCAACGTGATAAGTTATATATACAAAAGTTATATTTCTTGTTGCTTAATGTGTCTGTCACAATAGAGCTTTCGGTATACAATATTATGTCACATTATTATTTTAAGTAGTATGTAAATATTTTAAGTAATATGATTTTATTTATATAAGATACTAGGCAGCGTTCAGCTGTATTTGTTATAGTTGGGGTTTGATTCGCACTCGGAGCAACGAATACCACACAATGTCTTGAATTTGGGTGTAAATCGAAGTATGGAGTGTCTTGACATGTCCACTCTACTTACCCTACTATATATAGTCGGACCCGTGCAAGAAGAGTTTAGCCGAAGGGAAATATCACGGTCGTTGTATGAAAACTCCCTTAAATATTTATTTAATTCTGTTTTTTAATATTTACTGTTATAGTGGCAAAAGAAATACTAAAATTAAAAAGTAAATATATACATAAGATTTTCAGATGATTTACGTTTAAAATGGTAAAACAAAGTGATTTATCCCAAGGTTCTCTATAAACAGCACAAGGGTAAAGCAGACAAGTATCAAAATTAACCTGTAATTTATAAGTTAACTTATAACTTTTTTAACCTCGACTACCTGATGATAAATCATCAATTTGACGAACTCGTATTGACCGCACCATATATGTATGTGTTTTAATAATTTAAAAAAAACTGGTTAAATGTCATTGGAAATGCCAAAGGGGTAATTACAAAAGTTGTTAGTAATATTTAAAAGTAGAGGTAGGTACGTACAGTAAGTATAAGGAAATGGCAGACATTTTAAATTAAGGCATGTTTCAGTTATTTTTGTGTTATGTAACTTTTGAGTCTTGGTGAGTGGTGAATCACAAAGATTTTCGACATAATTCTTCGTTAAGTTGATATTTTGTTTTTGAGTCGTCGAATGTAGAATAAAAATCATACTTTCGGACTACTCCGAAAGTGGAAATTCTCCCAAGTGGAAATTGAGCTCACAATCATCGCATTAACTCTCGGACACTGTCAAACTGTACCACGATGGCCTCTATAATGTATACCTACAGTTTCACGCTGTATCCCACACACAGCAAAGTAGGCAAAGCCAACTTAGTGTTAAGACACTACGTTCCCTACTTTCCACCGCACTTTTGGAGGTATTACGTGTTGAATGGTGGAACTCAATACCGGGCTTTTGCTTTGGTGTCAGAGCGAAGGAATGAAAATATTAATAAATGATAATTCATTACCTCGAATTGGAATCGAACCCACAACCGTCGCGGCCTCTTATATATTCCTACTCTATAATATATACTGTCCATAATCTCAATAACACTGTATAGCGGAGTACACCGTTAACTGTATAACTTCCGCGATAATTTCTATTTATATCACGTTTCTTGAAGTCTTCATTATAGCATTAAAACTCTTACTGCATACTACTCTCTGGCAATAAAAACGTATTTACGCATTTAGATATATTTTTATATTAATTATTATTATATAATAATTATTCTATTATTTATTATTAATAATAGATATTTTCTTTTCCCTTCAGCTTCAAGTTCATTACCTAATAGAAGGGTAAGCAGAAATCATTCATCCGTTTTCCGCCACAATGTCTTCATAGTGAATAGTTCACTAGTAATATCTGAAGAATTCCAATATCCAGGTCCTGGCTCCATCATCACATCAGCTTATTGATATCATAATATTATATTGTCACATAAGCTAAATATTGACTGCCAGGTCTTACACCCACACAATCATTACAAGTGGCTCAAATTCAGATTCTAAGATTTTATTACATAGTGATTGCTCGACCTACTAAAAGTGTGTTAAAATATTACGACACCAATGTGGTTTTAAGGAAGAAACATCAATTTTTATTTATTTTTATTTATTTTTTCAGCTTCACGGTGTATCCTAAAAGAGTCACTCAGCTTCTCGTTTTTCTTGTACCAGAATTATAGTAATGAAAATAATTCATTCCTTTAAAATGGAATCAAACCCGCAACCGTTGCGCCACGATGGCCTCAAATAAAAAAAGCTATTAAAAAAATCTAAGCAAGAAACGTGATCGACACGTGCGAGCTGTGTAGTAATGTTATATACAGATGTTGAAATACGCAGTAGTGACGAAGTTGATGAATAGAATTGACAACCAACGCTTGTAGACTCTTCCAGTCTACAAGTGTTGGATGTCAATTCTATTCAGATATCAGGATATCACTTTCATATGTAAACATATTTTTTGTTATCCAACTTTTTTATATCATCTTCACGCTGTATCCCGCACACTGCAGGGTAGGCAAAGGCAACTTAGTGTTAACACACTCTGTTCCCTACTTTCCGCCGAACTTTTAGAGGTATTACGTGTTGAGTGGCAGAACTCAACGCCGCGCTTTGCCTCGACACCAAAGCGAAGAAATGGAAATATAAATTTAAGTAAATATTTCATCTCCTCATGTGGGGATCGAACCCACAACTAGTCGGTTTTACAGTCACACTTTGTGCGCCTGCGCCACGACTGGCCTCTGTTACCCAACTTTCTGTGTTTTATTTAGTAGTATAATATTTAATGTTTATAATATAATATCAATAAAAAGCTGGTAATAAATTAATTTTGATTAACTAAAAACTTATTTGGATTGTAAGCAATCCAAAGTCAAGTTAAAAGTATTTACCAATTTTATAGAAAAAAAATAAACGGTCAGCTATCAAAGCGTGATCTTTAAGAAAACAAATCATAAAAACTATAAATTAATATCTTAAACAGATAAGCAAAAACAAATTTAAAAAAAACATCAATCTGTCAGAAAAGGATCCACGGTGAAAGGAGCGTGCGTTACATAACTAAACCAGTCTTTAACCGGACCCCAAGTGGGGCGCGCCCGGTGGTATATTTAACGAAAATTGAGAAATATTTCTAACTAACACTCAAGTTGTGTGGTTTCTATAATGACGACATGTTGTTACGATGTATTGTAGATTATAGTTGGAAATGGTAGTTTTTTTATATATTATACTAAAACTTTTTTTTTATACAGATGAAGAGATAACCTAATGAAAAATATCTTTCAAATCATTTTATAGTATGTGTACAATACCTCCATGTATTTCATAAAGTTGACAAAATTGAAAAATATTTTTAACTAACACTCGGGATTATATGGTTTCTATAACGACGACGATGCTCTTACGATATTTAATTAATAGATTATGGTAAGTTTTTATAGTATAAATTGGTAGTTTATTTAATATTTTCCTTAAATTCGTTGCATTTCGAGGGGACAGTAGAGATGAAATAATGAAAAATACTTTTAAAATAATTTAATTTCAAGTAATTCTTTTACATGATAGAACCCAAAGATGAAATTTGGCATGTAGGTAAGTTACTAAGTGTTGTAGAGCGCTAAGAGAGTATTCCCACAGGAACGGAAAAAACGAGACATTCCAGTTTATTTTTTAGAAAATCTTTAAACATTTGAAAGTAACACATTCAAATTCCCTGAATGTTCCCTGTTCCTTTCGAACGGTGTTAAATTACCAACTATATTTAAATAAGCCCGGTGCTAAGTTCCGCTACTCAACACATAATACCTCCAAAAATTCGGCGGAAAAAAAGCTACTTAAGTTTTTTATACTTCGTAATGTATTATACAATGATATTTCAAAGTTCTGTAACATAATTTTTTATCCAATTTACTCGTTGCACAAGTGCAAATTAAATACTTTACACAACAATTTTTGAAATCTAGATAAAAATCTAGTTATTGGTAATTAATAATGAACACAGTTATTCATATTTAAATAATTGATACAATATATCATATAGGTAGAAGCAAAAAATATCAAGCTGGACGATACGGATTAAAATAAAAAACCGGACAAGCGCGAGTCGGGCTTGCCCACCGAATTCGGCGTAAATTGGGGAACGAAGTATCTTAACTAGGTTTCCTTTGCCTACCCCGCTGTGTGCGGAATACAGCGTGAAACTGATTTCTTTTTATTAGTTTGCTCGTATTATAGGAACATTCATATTAAAGTCTATTTTATTTTGATAAAAGACAGCTTGTTGTGTACAAATAAGTAATAATCCGCATATAGCATGGTAGCGGCGGAACTTAACACTGAGCTACATATGTCAAGACACAGCTCGGCGGAGATATCAAGATATCAGAACGAGGAAATGACAATATTAACACATACATATACGAAAACACATTTTTCTGTTCACAATATTAAGATAAACCTTATTTTAATAAAAATTTTCCATAATAGATTAGGCATATTTTAGTATAAAATTTAAAATATCTGGCCAAAGGTTATTAAACCAGATTCATTCCAATAAGAGTTCTAAGGCTATTGCTATCACTCGCAAGGACGGATTGTTTCTTAATTATACGTCATAGCTATACGTCAACGCTTAACTCCGTGTTAAGCGTTTTTTGAAACATTAAACACGGTTTTCTTAATTATAGCTAAATTTAAATAAAATTTATGTGTAAAAATAAAATACAATCGACTTTTTTATTTTTATAATAATTTTTAGTCGCCTGTAAGAAAAGTTTCTCGACTAAATTTATTGTTTTTTTAATTATTTTTGAAAGTAATTTTTGTACTCAGTAGAGATTTTTCGTTTTACCATAATCATTACTTACATCTTTCTTTAGTTAATTCTCTCATTTATTGTCACAATAATCTCTTACTCTTTATCTAAGCCTATAAAATATATTAACAGAACATAGAATTAGATCTTAATGTAATTTTCACGTATTATATTATCATAGTTTAATTAAATAAAGTATATCGTTGAAAGGGTATTGAAACGTGTGGTGGCCTAATAGAATAAAGAATATTTTGCTTTAATTCTTCGGTATGTATATTCGGTGTGAAGATAAACAAAAATATTTAAAATTAGTATTTTACACAACAAAAAAAATATGTATTAGAAAAGAAATATTTACAAAAATACATAAAATATATCTACTCGTAATTCCACTGTTATGCATATTACATAACAATGGAGAACGCCGAACCGAACGTTAGAAAGTATATTAGAGTATATTCTATAATCAAACCTGTTCCAGTATACGTTCCCGCCATTCAAGACAACACCTTATGTTGAATGGCAGTGTATCAACATATTATGTTGGCAACAGCTTATTTTTATAGCTGTGGTTGGACATCCCGAGGGTGATTCCTTTCGGCATAAGCATTTAAAAGGGAAAGAGAATTGTCAATTTTAAGATCATTATATAAAATCCATTTGAGAAAAGTGTACAAGATATAAGATGTATTTGCTTGAATTTGTAATACTCTCTGGTATTCTATTTTAGATAGTTGTCAAGCTGTCTATTTTATTTGTATCCTTGGGTTGATCAAATTTTTCACAATGGAAAATAAAATGTTATAAAAGACAATAAAACATATATTATATGCTCGTACAGGTATCATTCTTTATTTCCGACAACATAGGCCCAAACAGAGTTTCTCAATTCTGATATCGATCTTGCGATGTCGTTTTTTAATAGTTTATGAATGAAAATGACATCTTGGGATCGATTTCAGAGTTAAGAGCGGCTTATAAATACGCCCGTACGCCCACAGTGCGGCGTTTAGTTTCACCACACAACATACATCTCGAATTCGAGTGGAACGTGGAGAACGGAGTGCCTTGAAACTGTATGAATACAGATGTAAACTATACGCTGATCCAAAAATCCGGAATATTAATAACTAAATAACATGAACCAAGTTCCAAGTCACGTCGTAAATAAAAGTGACAATGTTTAGATTGGACGTGAAAAATTTACTTTTACAAATAGGTACACAGTGCCGTGCTAATTTCAACACGTCTCTATGTATCTCAATATTTGTACATATAGACATACGTCAAGTATAAATAAGTATGCATACAATAAGGCCTTTGATTTTCAATTTTTACACATTTTTAAAGAAACTCTTTAACTGAATTAGTTAGATAAATATTTTTTTTAGCTTCACGCTGTATCCTGCATATAGCAGGGAATAAAAATAGACATAGGCACAGAGAACCTAATTCCGACGAATACTTATATTTATTGGAATATGAATATTTTAGTACTATAAGTTTTTGGATACCCAGTGTTTCGGGCGCATAGCACAAGTCGGTGGTCACGGATAGACTGCTCAAACCACAAGTTACATTTAAAATACACATATATCGTAGCAAACACAATATACTCAAACAGCCTTCACTTAAAAAAGGACAGAAGTCATACTCAATAAGACTCTACCGTAGTACAATGGAGAAATGTTTATTTTGCAGCTTCACAGTGTATCCTACACATAACAGAGGGACCAGAGGAAACCTAGTGTTAAGATACTCCTCTAATCAAAGAAGTATCTGACTTAAGATTTGATAAATGTAGATTTGAACACCTATGTAGTTAATATTTAAAATATTTTCGTTAATCCTTGTTGTTAAACAAAATACGATCATATGTGTCGAAAAAAATGGGCGAGAATAAAGAATTTTTTGAACTTTGAACAGCCTTAGAACTAGTGACCTTCGCGCTGTTTAGCATTATGTGATATGCGCACCAAATGATTATTGGTTCTTATGTTTACCACCTAATAAGGCGCACGCGACATAGGCACCCGCGCTACAGTTAACGATGAGAGTGTAACAATGATTGATGAGTTTAATATTATTAGTAATCTTGTTGTATTATCGTCATCTTTCAGGGCGTTGTGGTCTTGCAGCATAGCGTCTAATGAGGGATTAATACTTTAAAAAAATTAAGATGAAAACTTCTACATATAATAACCTAAAAAAATAAATCAAGAATTCTTTAATATTTCAATGTTCAGGATCATACTCGCCCATAGATCCGCGTCAATTTCAGAATTGTAGGTCAATTGACAACTTGTAATGTTTACAAACTTAAGTTTACATACGCCCGTATGTAAACTTATTTTGTATGAAATTAACTATAATAATAATTATAAGTTTTTATCTATACCTACTATAAGTAAGTCTATACTACATCAAAACACAAACAAACAATTTTAAAATGTTTATCTGTCTTTCTGTCTGCCTGTCTTTCTTATATTTATAGGACTAACACTGAAAAATAGTGGAGGTCGTGAAGCAACATATAGGCTACTTTTTATCGTGGAATTCCCGTAGGATAGTCATTTACGCATGATAGAAAAAACTATATTGAAACTATTTTGTCCTATGAAATGTCTATTAATTTTCACATTGCGTATTTTTTCCTTTATTCATTTTGTAAATTCTCACATCGTGCCAAATTTCATAACGTGAGTCCACATAAATTACCCTCTATATTTTTCATTATGCGGGAGTTTGCTCCAAGAAACCGTAGATCTGAATATTTGATATCAACTTGAGTTTGATACCTACATACATTTTCGAGGTAAAAATGGTCTTGACAAGCTCACAGACCGACAACATTGTGATCTTATAAGTGTTTTTACTTTAGAGGTACAGAACCCTAAAAATTAACATATTGCTTAGGCTTGAGTTAAAATACTGCTTTGCTAAATAATTTCAAAATTGAACTAAATCCACTAGTAATAATATAAAGTAGGCAATAAACTGAGATATTAATTGTTTACATCCTGTAACTGTGACCTAGTAGTGAGTACTAGTAATAACACATACTATGACTCAGGTATAGTTCAATAGAATGTTAATACAATTTAAATCGTCTTACTTAGATATTACATTAAAAGAAGAGGTTTTACCATAACAGTAGGTCTAACATTTTTCCACCGTCGTCGTGGCGTAGCGGCACCTCATTGTTTGTAAATGCGACGACTGTGAGTTCGATTACCAAGTGGCAAAGGAATATAACTTTCCCTGGCTTACTGCAACGTGGAGCCCACAAAAATTTAGAAAACAACAAACATAAAGATGATCCCAAGACTTTTCTTATAATAACTACATGACATATGTTATTTAAATATGCTTGCGTCCTGAATACATAACACGTATATTATTAAGATAATGGATTTAAAATGTTTATTAATAACAAAAACCTCAACCAGCGGTGTTTTTGCTCAGCCTACATGGTCAATTGATGATGAAATATAACTAAATAAATATGTATATGTTTCGTGTCATATCATGAACAACGAAGTATAATATTAAGTATATGCACTTTCCCTTAAAAGTGGCGTTTATACTGAAAACCATCAAGTAACAACATAAAAAAGTTAATTTTACCTAATCACACACTTGATAAACAAAGTTCTTTATTTAGAATTCCTAATCCTTTAAGATGTTTAGAATTAAATTTACAAAAACAGTTAGCAGATTCAATTGCCGTTTCGTTTTTCACGTACACCAACCAGCAAGTGCTTAGTAATCAATGTAAGCAATGACACATTTTAGGAACCAAAATACGAAATCACTTTCTCTTTTAACAGTATGCCAAACTTTGCGACAATATCTAACTAGTGAAAAAAAGAAAATAATTATTATACATAATTATATTTTTTTTAAATAATGTTTAAGCCATCATATGCCAGGACAACAGCATATAAATGTACATGAGATCGTTATGGGTTCTATCCTGAGACGATTTAAATTATTTTTCTTTCTACGCCCTAGGAAAACAAAATACAGTGTTCATTTCTGCTATTTAAAACGTAGTGTTTCTAATTTGGGCGGAAAGAGGAGTGCAAAGTGTCTTGACTAAATCCTTTGCCTACCCTACTATGTGGGTTGAAGGATTAAAAGTTTGTACTGTTTCATATTTATATGTTCATGTATTCCCTGCACGTTGGGGGTTCAACAGAAGGAAACTAGTGCTTGACCGTTCTGCTCTCCAGTTTTGCTTCGTATAACTATAAAGCCGCAATAATATGACAAAAATACGTAAGACACTCCCAGTGTTATTTGAATTTCTTATATATTTCAATTAATTGACAAAGTAAAATATTACTGAGTGTTATTTGCGATATAAACGGCCACATCTTTTTTTTTAAGTAAATGTAAAAATACGATTTTTTCAGTAAATCTGGGGACCGTAGACTTGAGTATACAGTTAGTTATTATCTCCAAGCGTTCCTGAAATAAAGGCTTTTAAAAGGCAGACAGACGGACGAACAGACGGACAACAAAATGATGTTATAAAGGTTTTACTTTAGTGATACGAAACCTTTATGATGAAATACTTCATAAATAGCATTATAAAATATTCGTATTCAGAAATAATATTTGGTACCAGAAATAAGCAGAGATTTCGATGTAGTTCGATAAGAGTGATATGGCAATTTGCTATAGCGTTTGGAGGGTTTCAAAGAGGCGCGGATTCGAGTCCCACTACCTTCAAATTCTTATCTAAAAAATACAACACAAACTCTATATAATGAATAAACATACTGTTCATTCGTTCGAATGATAAATACAACTTAGATTTTTTTTTGACACGTGACAACTATCATTAGTTAAGATTTTGAGCGTAACTTGTTAATTATAGTCCATTAGGTAGATTTTTGTTGTGACTTATGCTTTATAAATGTTTATGAGATACTCTATGTGTAGTGGTCTAAGTTAAAATATAAATAAAACTAAAATTTTGTGTGACTAGACCATGTTTTATAATTTTCGCTCAGTAAAACATATTTTTTTATTTATTTTAAAACATATTTTATTTATTTATTTTAAAACATATTTTTTCTGTGTTGGGTAAACAAATTCTGAGAAATACATATTTACACATAGAAAAGAGATATTAGATTAGAAGAGATATATTTACACTTATATTATACAATTGGGTGAAAAATGACGTGAATTTTATTTCAAATTCCTACAGTAAAAGAATGAAATGCGATTTTACGTTTGGTGGTGCTGTTAAAATAAGAATCCCATTTCCAATCCAACGTAAGTCACAACTTGTTAAGGATATAAAATTACACAAAATTTATAATACAATGTTTAAAAACGTTAGTTAGACAGCCTATATTATAAGGCTAGAACGTATTTCGAAGGCGGAATCTGTAGGTTATTTTTTTTTAAGAAAGGCGAGATTTATTATCCGACAGACATTAGAGAGAGAGGAGACAGTGAAGATGAGTTATGCTCACCTTCACTGTCTGGTAATTTATGGTAGAGAATACTATTCGACCAATATTTTAAATATTTTTAAATTATTATTAATAGATACACTATTGGTTATTAAATAATGAAATCCTTTATATTAAAAATATAAATATAAACAACCCTCTCACATTTTCTAAGATTGTACGGTCATAAATACCGTACATTTACAATGATTGTATGAATACTTGATTTTTAATGCGGCTTCGCACTCGTAGTCAGAGATATATTTTTAACGCCCGGGGTAACTTATATCGAAATAATTAATATGTAAAACTTCCTGGATAATTGGACTATCCAAATCAAAACATTTTTTAAATTTACCAGTACTTCCTTATATTAGCGCGTTCAACTAAACAAAAGACAAAATTTTCACCCAGCTTTAAAATATTTAAAAATGACACTATTTATCTGATTTAATCGCGTATATTTAGTATTTTACAGTAGACTATCTACCCGTAACCACGGACTACTGCAAAGTGCTCGAAATGTAAAATACCTACAAAATAAAAGTTAACCGCCATTAATCCGATTTAATAGTTTCATTTAAAATGTGAATGAGGCCGGTCGTGGCACAGCGGCACGAGGTGTGACTGCAAAACCGACTGGTTGTGGGTTCGATCCCCACTCGAGGAGATGAAATATTTACTTAAATTTATATTTCCATTTCTTCGCTCTGGTGTCGAGGTTAAGCGCGGCGTTGAGTTCTGCCACTCAACACGCAATGCCTCCAGAATTCGGCAGAAAGTGGGGAACGGAGTGTCTTAACACTAGGTTCCCTCTGTCTACCCTGCTGTGTGCGGGATACAGCGTGAAGCTAAATTTAATTTAAAATGTGTAATAATCGAGAAAATATTATAGTACAAAAGATCTTATAGTGCGATCATTAAAATAGTTTAGATACAATTTCATATAAATCTATGTATATAAAACTCTTACGTAACTGTGTGACTGTCACATCCTGGAGCACTAAAAGAATCAATCAATCAATCAGCTTTACGCTGTATCCCGCACAAAGCAGGGTAGGCAGACAGAACTTAGTGTTAAGACACTCCGTTCCCTTTCTGCCGAATTCTGGAGCCATTGCGTGTTGAGTGACAGAACTCAACGCCGCGCTTTGCCTCGACACCAGAGTGAAGAAATGGAAATATAAATTTAATTAAATGTTCCGTCTCTTTAATTAAATTCTTACGGGGGCAGATAAAAACGGGCAGATAAAGTCTTTACGTTTTATAGTCTACGAAAACGAAGCACTTAAAGGGAGTTGCGGGCGGCCACTAGTGTATTATATGAGCATTATGATATTGAACAGATTTCGATTAAACTTCCGACTTTCTTTTTCCACGTTACTTTCAATGTAATTTATGACTTGTGTTCACGAAAGATCTTAACAGTGCAGTGATTTTTATGTAATATCCATATATGGTCATATAATGAAAACGATATTACCATTTTGTTCCGGATAATAAAAGTGTGTGATGATTCTGCAATTGTAAAAAAAAATTGAAGTCGATAAGTAAAGAATGAAAGTGTCTTAAATGGAACAGAGTGTCTTAACGTTTGGTTTCCAAGTTCCTGCCTAGCCTGCTTTTTGTGGGATTCATCGTAAAGCTAAAAAAAACTATACCCATTACTATAAAAGTGAAAAGTTTACTAGGTAGGATGAACACGCTTATCGTATCTCAGGAACTATCTACTCAATAATTTTTGTATTAGATAGTCCATTTATTGAGAAATCCTGTATATACGCTATATTATTACATCAAGTTAAATATTAAATTGAGGCCAGTCGTGGCCCAGGGGCACAAAGTGTGACTGTAAAACCGACTGGTTGTGGGTATATTTAGGTAGGTATATTTACTTAAATTTATATTTCCATTTCTTCGCTCTGGTGTCGAGGACAAGCGCGGCGTTGTGTTCTGCCGGTCAACACGCAATGCCTCCAGAATTCGGCAGAAAGTGGGGAACGGAGTGTCTTAATACTAGGTTCCCTCTGCCTACCCTGCAGTGTGTGGGATACAGCGTGAAGCTGACGTTAAATATTATTACACAACGGAAAATTGTGCTCATCTATCCTGGAAAAGTCTAAACATATAAAAAAATGGAAAAAGAAGTATTTTGTCAAATTAAAATCAGACTATGTTAATTTATCTTCTATAAGAACACTCACGACATCACTTCTTCAAACACAATCATATTCTTAATTTTATATTAAAATTACTACCACAAAACAAAACTTATTACAATACAATATTCTTTTTTTTCACGCTGTATCCCGCATATAACAGGGTAGCCAGATGGAACCTAATAAAACACTCAGTTCTGCGCTTGCCGCTTATTTTTCGAGGCATTGCGTGTGGAGTGGCGGAACTCCACGCCGCGCTTTGCCTTGTTAGTAGAGCAAAGAAATAAAAATATTAATAAATAATCATTCATTTCGCCAAATGAAAATCGAACCCTTTGCGTTTACAGTCACACGTTTGTGCCACTGCGCCACGATGGCCTCTAATATTCCTAGTGTCATGTAATACTAAAAGCAATTAAACAAAACTTTTTTTGTATTATAAGAAAGTAAATTATAATTTATTTGGACGATTTCTATTGATCGACGTTAGGTTACGGGAGATTCTTAGTGATGTTACATAATATAAATATAAAATTATAATAGTGTTATATTAAGTTAATTTACTAGCAATATATGTATAGCTTCATTATTTAAAACGACGATAGCAAATTATTATGTAATAAACAAAAAACCACGCAAGGTTTTATGCTTATTACTGTAATAAAAATGTCTATTAAATACACATGTATAATATATTTTTCAAGATAATATATTTTAAAGAAAAAAAACTCGAATATTTAATATATTTTAAATAAATTGTGATGATTCAAGTAAAATAAGGATGTGATAAACGTTTTAACGTCGCACGTCGTAACGAATCAGTCAAGTGTTTTAATAAAGCGGTGCAGTACATTCGACGAGTCGTGGCCGCCCTGAAGTTAGGTTTTCTGAACTTTTGCGCATTAATTATTCTCACTAGGAAAAAAAATAATCAAGAATAAGAAATATTCCTAAAATCAAATCTGCGCAGCCATCACTACATCTAACTTCAGGGCGGCCACGACTCGTCGGCCGTACTGTATATAGTCTTGCGTTCGCTCATTCATGCCTGGGCCACTTTCTCCTACCAACCTTGATTTCTTACAGCGCGATACTTACTAAAAGACAGGTAGGTAGGTATTTTCGTCACAACGCAACAACGCTACAAAACTTTTACTTTTCCAAACAAAACTACAGCAAAAATAAAAACTTTCGACGGAACTTTAAGGAATATATGCAATTTTATATATACTCTTATATATATAGTATATTAAAACAGTTATATAATTTACAGTTTTTCTAATAAATACGGAAACTTGCGCAATAAAAAGCGCTCAGCTTAAACTTCCTCATAGATAGAGCATTTCATTTAATTTCTTAACTCTATAAAAATACTTACCAATATTTAAAATCCGTTTTACTAACGTCACCAAATAAAATGAAAACACAAAATATATATGTCACTGTCACTTAAAAATGGCGCGAAGAGTTACCACAACACGAAATTTAAAATAATTAAAAATAAAACAGGCAAACGCTGGGCCACGTTCTTACCGGAGCGTGGCTGCGTCGGTTGTGAGTGTTTGTCTTTGTATTATGGTTATGGCGTCAGTATATGCCAGTTATGTTAACTGGTAAAGGAGGAAGCTTCTCAGATTTTTTTCTTATTTTATTTAATTTATGCGGGTTATTGTTTGACTATTATTATATATAATTGTTAATATAGTTGCTCAAATTATGAATTTTATAATTAAATTCCTGATGGGACAATATAATATAATACTATATTACGTAAGTGCGTATTATTTAAAAGACATATATAATAAATAAATTCTGATTGACAATTATACATAAGAATAAAAAAGTCTAAACCTAAATATTAACCTGATAAATATATCTAAACCAATAAAAGAAAATAGATTATTTTATTTATTTTTGGCTCTACATAAAAAGAAAGAAGAAAATAGTAATCCTTAGCACGTCCTACACTTAATTCATAATGTTTATAAACGCTAATTAAAAAATTTAAATATTCATAATTAAATAATACAATATTTTGAAAAAAATCTTGTAGTAGTTTTAAGATTATTTTTAAAAAAAGACTTACAAAAAATATCAATATTGAATCTGTCTACTGTTAGAACCTTTACGAATCTCTAAAATAACTATACTTGGCAATTAGAGTTAAACTGTAAAAAAACAAATCAATGCAAATCTTTATATTTATATTTGTTTAATACAAATTCGATACTAATCGATGTCTCTGCGTGCGGCCGTAAGGATTACGATACCGAGTAGTAGATTGCACTTAAGTAGTTGCGAAAAACAAGCAATTGCATCGAAGCCGATGTGTTTGTTAATGTGGCTATTAGCCTATTACGTTATTTAGCAACTTAGCGAAAATCCACTTTAAACCTGTCGATTTATTAATTATATTTTATTTCATTTTTTAAAATTATTTTGACACTAACGTTGCGTAATATTCAATATCTGAGTATATAGCACTTAATGGGACTTGGGAGTGAGTTCGTTTCAAACTATATTTTTCTCAGTCTAGCAAAACTAAGAGAGAGTTAAGTGGTGAAACACTAAATATTCACTCTCCTTTCTTTCTGCTCGGCTCGAGACTCGAGGGTGGTAAAATCCCTAAGAGGGAATTGAACCTGTAGGTATTGTGTTTTCAGTCAGATGCTCTACCTTTGCCCCACGGCGGCCTCAAACTACGTTATCTTTCTAAAATAATCAATAATATAAAACGAGTATATATGATGCATAACTAGTTTTTTTGGCTCATTATACAAGAGTCATGATAAAAAAGCGGCCAAGTGCAAGTCGGTCTACACGCCTACCGATAATAATAAGCTATCACCGAGTGTTCCGTACTAATTTTCAGATTGACCTACGTCAACGGGAAGTACAACTTATAAAAGTAAACAACCGAAGTTTGCGGGCGTATGCATGCATTTTGTATGAAATTTATTATCTGTTTTAAAAGGAAGTGCCCATTTTTCTAGGTACGTAGGATTTACCTGCAAAAATAGACATTTCTTTTTATGTCTATATATTTCTTTTTATATTTTTTAATAAAAAGAATAGTGTGCTTCAAGCGACGTAGACCACGATATTTGATTATAATTTCAGTTTGACACCTCCAAAGGATCGCGAGATAGTCTTGACAAACAAGAAAGTGATCCTAAAAGGTTTCCTTTTTTACCTTGTGAGGTACGGTATCGTAAAAATTAAGTGAATAAATAATTTACATGCTCACAGATATAACTTCTAAACCTGATAAAACTATAAAGCAAAATTCGGATTTTGTAGACAATCCAAAAAAAACTGGTAAATAAAGTTATTAAAGTTAATACGAAGGTCAAGGATATTCATTTGTGATAAAAAATTATGCTCAGTTTATGCCTAATTATAATTCTATACGTAACTATTATACCAACTTGTTTTTATGAAATTAATGTGTACAATGTAGATTATATTTAAATAGGTAAATTGAAGTTTCAAATTAAATTCAAATGACATTGGGTGTACTGTTCTATTCAGTTGCCTTTTCTTAAGAAAAAAAATATTATTTTTGTAAGTACTAAATTTGCATGACAGCGATTATAATGACAAAGTTTGGGTTACGTCTCAACATGCAGTATGTTTTGTAAGTTAAGGCGAGAGGTAGAGAACGGAGTCTCTTAATTGTTAACATAGGAGCTCTCTGCCTACAACGTTATCCGAGGTAAAGCTTGAGGATGAAACAAATTGTAAAAATATAATGTTTTTTTCTTCACATTTTTAAATGAAAAACAAACACACAGACACTAACGTATCAAAGCGACAACATCACACACGCCTCATTCCCGAAATCGAGTCGTAGGTATTAGCGGTGAAGTTGAACGTTATTTAGGTTTATTATAAAAAATAGGTAATTGCGTAAAATAGAACGAGAGATATCTCTTTTTTGTTCTGGTAAGTTTTTTGAGAATGAAAGTGGCAACGTTCAGTATTTTTAAGAAGTAGATTTTTACGTTACGTGTATCTGTTGGTATCTGCCTCACATGTAATACAGGTATCATGAAACAATAATCCATGTAGGATTAAACTGAACTATGTAGGACTAAACTGAACTTTTGAAGAATCTTTTTTTTGTAGGTATGGGCTTAAAATATTTTATCCTATATGCTGTTCCCGTAAAAGGAACGCTGACGCTGACCCTGTATATGTATTTTTATCGAAAGTATAATAAGTAACGTAGCGAACAAACACGAAGTATGAAACTATATGTTACCATCGAAAGTATTTTGGAAGTGGGTGAGATTTCCTTGTAATTTTTAGTAATAAACAATTTTTATGTCTTATATTATAATACTAGCGGCCCGCCCACAGCTTCGCCCTCTTAAAATACATGATTATTGATTT
Organism: Heliconius hermathena; assembly: GCA_013403705.1. NCBI lineage: Eukaryota > Metazoa > Arthropoda > Insecta > Lepidoptera > Nymphalidae > Heliconius > Heliconius hermathena. The sequence continues at coordinate 1,294,560 of JAAIXJ010001884.1, forward strand.
AATATGCAGAATTGATTGACAACTGTAATGACTTCTAATATGATTTTTTTATTACTTTAATCTGTAATATTCCAATATGATTTTTTTTACGACATTATCGTAATTTCAAAAGAATTTTTGATTGTTTCGAACTAAAAAATACGACCAATGTTGATATTTGATATTCATAAAATATATAATACATAAAGTTAATTATTTATTATATGTATATATTTTTGTACCATTACGTTCTTTTTACCTATATTATAATTTTTAAAGCCCTGTTAAATGTGCTGATGTCACTTAATAATTTAATGTACTGCTTCAGAAACAGCCTTAAATGTTAAATTATTGATTTGGCTAATGATTCATAATATTCTTTGTAAAATAACTGTAATGTTTGCATATTAACTTCTGTACAGTTTTTAAATTAGTTACACATATAATATTATTAGCTAAATGTACAATTGGTAAATATGTAGTTATTACAGAGTACACGTACACGGATGATTTTAGGCATTTTTATATAGATTTATTTCAAACGAACGAACGAACCAAAAAATCTATGTATTTGCTTGATATCTATTTGAAGATCAAATCGTTCTTTATCTCTATGTTGAATTATTTACGATTTGAACTTAAATGCTATGATTTATGAAAGTAATCTCCACTAACAATTCAATTTTGTTTACTTAATTGTATAAAATATTGTATAATAGTGCTTCAAAAAAATATATTTTTATCAACAGTCATATAACCAAGACGTCTCGAATGTCATTCTTTAGCCAGGAATCTTACCAGCCCTATTATATTGCTATATAACATTCGCAGGCAAACATTAGTTTGCCTTGAGTTCATTCAAATGACGATAACTTTTTTTTTTAATGAACCGATTTTGATGAACCAAACTTTAGTAGTTAAGTTGAGTTAAAACAAAGCAATTGGTGAAACCTTTAAGTAAATCCGTTCAGTACTTTCAGAGAAAAATGTGGACATACATATCGATAGACAGACAGACAGACAAGAAATTAAAAAAGATATGTTTGCTTTCTATTATTCTTTTTAAGTATCCCTCTATCCATTTCAGTAAAAATTACTAAATGTACAGACAAAATATTTTTACTGTCTTATTATATATAGAGATAGAGATTATATAATTAAAATTATAAAATTAAAATTATATTTTATAATTAATCAAGATACCTCAACAGTTTAGACAAAGGATTTTCTTTTTCATTTCACGATGTTTATCTATACCTGTATTTCGTGTGACGCAGTTACACCTATGCGTATGTCTATGATATATATACGTATATCTATGATACCAATAACCTAAACACATATTACTACAAAAATACTACTAAAGGTTAAGCAACTTTCAACTTTGCCGCCAATACCTACGACTCGATCTCGGAATGAGGCGTATGCGGCGGTTTCCCTTTGATAGGTTTATGGCTGCGTGCGTTGTTCTTGACAAATGGCGTTTTATTTTACAACGATAATTTTATTATTTATTTTATTTGAAAAAAAAAAATACTTTTTCATTTTTGGAAAAAAAATGTATTAGGCTTTTATAGAGTAGTTAAAACTGTGGTTTCATTTAAAGTGGTACTGACAAAAACACTGTATAAAATGTAGATAATTATTTGATATCTTTCATTAGTTATCTAACGCAAATATTTTAGTTAAATAGCGAATGAATGAGGTTAATTCAATGTAAAATAATTAAACCGGGGCCGTCATGGCGCAGGATCACAAGCATGTGACTGTAATACCACAGTTATGGATTCGATTCCCAAACGAGGGAATGAATTATTATTTACGTTCAGCAAGGATATTCTTGAAATCTAAGCCTAACGAAGCCAATAGTTGTACCAGTGAGTTTAATACAGACAACGACATTAGTATTATATGATGTCTATTTTCTATCCAAAGGGTAACTAACGAACGTTATCGTTTTTGTGATCTGTTAAAATAATCGCTCGATTACTTATAGGTACATGTTTGTTTCCCAACGCTTCGATATAGAGCAGGCTTCGTGTACACTATCCCATAATTACATAAGATTTTCTTAAATATTTTAATTTCTCAACAGTAAAAGATTCTATAACATTTTAGTTCTATACAATAGAGTTCTTAATAACACTAAGAAGCTTAGGTACGCAAATTTCTTGTTAATTATAAGATTAAATACTTAAATTTATTCAGCTTTATTGGAAAATTTACATCATACATATTAATAACTCATAAACAAAGTATTTTTTTTTACAACTTTCAAAACGTAAAAAACAAGATTTGTTTATTAAGAAGATAGAATAATACATTATCTGAATTGTACAGATGTATAATGGTAATTTACTTTGCTTAAGTTTAGTTATATACCTACTATATACAGTAGGGTAAGTGGAGAGAGTGTTGAGACACTCTTTCGTGTCCTATATAGAGGCCTTACGTTTTGAACGGAGGAACCTGTTGACCCGCTTTGGTTTACTAGAGTAGTTCAATAATATTTTTTTATATTATATATTCCTAATAGTGAAATTTGAATCCAAGTCCACAGTTTACAGTCAGACAATACCCTACTACGCCACGGTGGCGTTCTTTCATTTAGTTTTTTATTATTATTTTAATTACAATAACATAATTGCTCACTTATGGCTATTAAGTTATCTTTTAGGTATAATTTGTTAACGTACAAACATACAAAGGAATGTATTATAAAACCTCAATTTTACTATCGAAAAATCTATAAAACTTATCGATATCGTTTAAATTATCATAGAAAATTAGTATATCGTTTAAATTATCATAATGTAGCTAGTAAAAAATACAAACAATTAAATATTTAGTGTTAGAAAGTTATATTTAGTTCTTAAACGAATTTTATCTGTTGTTAATATCCATTATGATTTATGCATCCATTGCTCTGTACTTTGACAGTTAGTCACTGTCAAAATTGTTAATGCCATTTTTAGGTTATGTTGTTACTAGATAAGTAAATTTATTAAAAAACTCATTATCTCTAACAATATATAACATGGCACTATTCAAAAGTTCTATAATACGCCAATTTTGTAAGTTTTTTTTAATATCATCAATTTTATACTAATATCTTAAATTTCGGTTTCAGCTCTACTGCTTCCATTTCAAATATTAATAAAAATAATTTGCATTACTTTTAGTTGCAACAACAAACAAAGCGGTTCTATCATCAGTACGACCCTCTTCCAACACAGCAATCGCCATTGAAGATGAACCAATTGAAATTAATAACCCATATACAAAAGAAAAACAACAATGTATCCTATGCAAATTAAAAATAATACCTGATTACAAAAACTACCGACTTTTATCACAATTTCAAAGTCCATATACTGGAAGAATCTATGGCAGACATATAACAGGATTGTGTAAAACTAAGCAGGCCCAAGTCGAAGCTGAAATAAGAAAAGCACAAAATTGTGCTTATATGCCATATTATTATAAAAACAAAGAATTCTTGAAGGACCCTAAGTTATTTGATCCTGAAAATCCAATAAGATCGCACAGATTTTAATATTTGAGTTGTTTTAGCTAAGTAGATTTGTGTTAATAATAAATAGTTTTAGTTGAATTAAATATTTTTATTTGAATGTATGGTTTTGTATTTTTATTTTAATATTTTTTGTAAAACTACAATTATCAGGAAAATAGTTTTGAGAATCTATACTTATATTAAAATGTATAAGAAAAACAATGATTTTAAAGTATTTATCTACTTGTCTGTGCGCTTGTTTACACTAGTCTCAGAAACAGATACACAGCTTTATTTTTGCTTGGGTTAGACAATTTGTAGTTTTTTGTTTCACATCTTATACTAGGGGCCCACTCGCGGCTTCGCCCACAAACCACTTGTAATTCTTTTATTATTTATATCGCTGCATTTGCCATAACATAATCAATATAAATTATATAATCAATATAATTTATACATTCAATAATTTTGAGAAAGTGCAAGCTTTCTACATAGCTGCTTGCGAGGACGAAATTGGCAGCAAGAGCACTCATCGAAGGGCTTGTGCTTATGCTTGCGGCTGTAAACAGAGCATTGAATTATTTTAAAATTACATGCTATAAAAGCCAAAGCATATCTTCCTAAAATTTCACTCGTAAGCTCTTATCTCAATCAAATTTGAAATATCTACCTATACCTTACAATTTTCAATTATTTCTGTCACAAAATTATAAGAAATAGACATACGGTATCTCGGACTTTTTTAGAACTAATAAAATAGAACATTTCTTCCTTACAATGTATTGACATAAATTTTACTATTTTTCAAGCACATGCGCTTAATGCAATTCGATGGCGTTCATTACTATTGTTATTTCATTATTTAGGGTTAACTAAGACTTACACTATAATATTATATAGTCTATAGCTTTCCTGAAGAATGTAGCTTTCATACAAAACCAAAAATAGGTAAATTGGACCAGTAGATCCAGAGATCTAAGTGTTTAAACAAAGAAACAAAATCTGCTTTATTATATTAATATAGATACAACATGCCTGTTGACAGAAACAACCTATTACCCAAGACACTATTGACACCCAAATTTGGGACCACTGCATGTAGTGGTGGAACTCTTCTTTACTTTTTGTCTATACACTCGACAGAATATATCATTTTGATTTCCTCATCCTGAAATCAAGAAAAAGTGTTGCATTGAGCTCTACCAGTCAATATGCATTTTTTAAATATTCAGCAGTTGAGGGCAATAGAGTGTCCTGTACCTTAACACTATTTTCTCTTTGCCTACACTACCATAAAACAAGATAAACTGTAAAAAAAAAATATTATTGAAAAAAGAAATTTTATATTCAAAATTTATTTGAAATATTATAATTTATTAAACATTTAAACTAGATAAAACAATGGTAGCATCATCTGGTGTTACAAAACAATCATTCTCCGAATCATATCCAACTAAATCTGGTGGTATTTTTAAAACTTGTAATATTTCTGAATACTCCATATTTTGTTTATCGGGCATTTTCTTTTTCATTAACTCCAAAAGTTCCGTTAAAGCATTTTGACATCCTCTCTTCCATTTCTTTATTAAATCTCTTAATTCCAATGTATCATTAGTTAATGATTTGGCTAGCAACAATTTCTTTTTTGTTTCTATTTTTTCCTTCATTTCGTCGATATCCTGTTGAGTTATTGAACCTGTTGACTTTGCTTTAGAAGGTTTTATTATTTTATTGTAACATTTTTTTATTATTATAGTTTTTTTCTTGTCAAATTTAAAATCATCATCATCATCATCATAGGAGTTAGAACTCTGAGAGGATGGAGTGTTCTCTATTTTTATTGGTGGTTTGGTCATTTTCTTTTTAAATGTCTTTTTTTCTTTTATGTTAGCTTTTAATTCGCTAACTGATGTTGATTTATCTACAAGCTTTTTAACTTCTATTATATTTTCTTGAAAATCATCTTCTTGCATAGAAATTCTAGTTTTATTATTAATATTATTTCCTACTTTATTTATATTGGTGCTATATTTTTGTTTTTTGTTTATATTAGATAGCGGTATATCTTCAGAGTCAGAATCAAACAGAATTTGTGAAACAGGAGTTATTAGTTTAGTTTTTGAATCATCTTCAAATTTAATTTTATCTTTACTTATAGACTTTAACAATTTTTTTTGAATAACATCTACACATTCTTTTGTTAGATTATTGGGAGATTTATTTTCATTTTTTGTACTGATAGTCTTTTCTGTATCGTCTGTAGTTGCCCTCACTTCATCTTTGGTTAATTCTTTATTATGTTCAACTTTTAGTGGTGTTAGTGGTAAATCATTTGACTTATTGTTTTTAGAATTGCTTCTACAGAGCTTAGCAACTTTATTATTTAATTTTTTTGGAGAATTTTTGGTTATTGTAACTGTGTTACAATCAGGTTTAATATTATTTGAAGTACCAGACAAATCTTCAGAAATAGGTTCTTCAATACAATCGTTAGTCAAAACTAATGTTTTAGATTTTTTCTTAATTAATAAATTTCGAGATGGGGTACCATTTATATCAGAAGTAATCGGGGTGTAACAAGAAAGAGGACTGGCTGTAATATTTTCGCTTGTCGAAAAAATATCAATATAATTTTTATTCTCCTCGTCACTTGATATTTTTTTACGTTTTTTACATTCAGTATCTGGTTTATTTCTTTCTGTTTCACTATTGTGTGTAGATAAAGGCGATATGAACGGTGAACCTCCAGTTTTCCTAAAATTTCGAGACAATCCAACTCTTCGTATAGGAGTTAAATATGATTTGCTGATGCCACCAGGTGTTTTAGGTGAATTGTTTGTGTTTTTAACAGATTTCGTATTATTCATCATTGCTTTTAATCATATTTCAAGAATAATTATACGCTTTCTTGTTTTTATACATACTCAATTGTCAAAAATATTTGCGTTCCCGCCATTTTTGAAATACAGATAAAAATTATGAATATGCTTTTACCGTAGCGTTTGGCGCTCCGTTCTCTCCACAGAACACATATACCCAAAGGGTTGGTTCTCTCTGAATACTATAATAATAGGGATAAAGCGTGAAGCTAAGTTAAGTTAAGTTATATGCTTTTAAATTATTAAAACAGTACGGTATGATATCTTCCATATAGTTTTTAAAATTATACATAATATTTTAAAATTGTGATAAATTATATTAATATTATAACTTGATATGTTTTTTATTTATGTAATTAATTACTAAATGTGCACAATTAAAAACGTTATTAAAGGCCAAGACAATTAGTTTTTTTTTATATTTTAGCCTCACCACACACGAACCATAATATTGTCGATAAAGTACGTATTGTCAATAATATTGTCTGTGTGTAGCTGATTTTCAATATTATTATAGATTTCTAGAATTCTGTTTTTGCCACGACAATATCGTGAGGAAGCAGGATTATTGTCAATAATATTATAATAGAGTTTATTATAAATCTTGGCAAACTTATCCTGAGCTATAGGATACATTTATATCATGATAAAGTAAAAAATATTGTGCGCTTAAAAAGCTTCTAGATATTAACAATAAAATCTAACCAAACAGACAATATTTTTTGAAAGCAGCTGTCTCTCATCCTCACGTAATTTTTTAAATCATTCTCTGTAAGTAAAATTACCTTCACGCTGTATGCCGCACACAGCAGGGTGGGCTCAGGAAATCTAGTATTAAGACACTCTGTTCCCCGTGTTCCGTCCAATTCTATAGGCATTGCGTATTGAGTGGCGAAACTCAACGAAGAAATAAAAATATTAATTGTATAATTTCCTCGAATGAGAATCGAACCCACAGCCTGTCACAGCAGCTACTGAGCGACTGCATCAGATTTTACTACGAAATACTGTCAATAATATTGTATAGTATATGGCTAGCCTTATATATGAAATATATTTTACAATAATTTTGATTTACTTTTCTCGTATTACTTTTATAGGCCTTGATATTTTTATTATATAAACTTAAAATCGTGATTTTTTTTATTGATTTATGATTTTATAAAATAACTAATTATTACTAGTATTCCTGAATTGAAAGTTTAAAAAAAATAGACGTCAAAACGAGTTATCCGTATACTGCAGCTGAGCGAGCCAATCATAAAACAATTTTGTAACGAAAAATTGCTCCTTCGATTTCGACACGTTCTGTGAACCAAAATAAAATTAGATTACGACTTAAGTGTAATTGTTTTAAGCACATTTTATCTATTAAGTGTATAAATAAATATTTCTTTGAAACAATATAAATAAAAACATTACATAATGCCACTGTTGAGGTTGACTGCTGGCAGTTTTGGGCAGCTGCGTACCTTCGCAACGTCATCTGCCCTTGCTAAACGGGTAAAGACCTTCGCCGTTTATCGCTGGAACCCCGACGAGCCGGATAAGAAGCCGCACACGCAAAACTTTGAAGTGGATCTCGATGATTGCGCTCCTATGGTCTTAGATGCTTTACTAAAAATAAAGAACGAAGTCGACCCCACTTTGACTTTCAGACGATCATGCCGCGAGGGTGTCTGCGGTTCTTGCGCTATGAATATTGATGGCACCAACACTCTTGCCTGCATCAGCCATATCGATCAAGATCTGTCTAAGCCATCGAAAATTTACCCTCTACCTCATATGTATGTAGTGAAGGACTTAGTTCCTGACTTAACTAACTTTTACCGTCAGTACCAATCCATTGAGCCTTGGTTACAGCGTGACAAGGAAGCTGTTAAAGGTAAGGAGGTACAATTGCTTCAAGATGTAGAAGATAGAGCAAAACTTGATGGTTTATATGAATGTGTACTATGTGCCTGTTGTTCCACAAGTTGCCCTTCATACTGGTGGAATGGTGACAAGTACTTGGGCCCAGCTGTCCTAATGCAGGCTTATAGGTGGATCATTGATTCCCGTGATGATGCTACTGCCAAGCGTTTGTCGAACCTAAAGGATACATACTCAGTTTATCGTTGTCATACTATTATGAACTGTACCAAAACTTGCCCCAAAGGTCTGAACCCTGGAAGAGCAATTGCTCAAATTAAAACCTTATTATCGGGCATGGTTAAGAAGCAGACACCTATAATGGACCCGGCAGGCTTAGAGAAACAAGCTGCAGCAAACTAAATTTATGAAACTAGCTGCAATTTATATTATGTTATGTTTTGCAATTTGTTTGTTAACTGACATTAATTTGACAAAGTAAATGTTATTCTGATAAAATTTACTTACAAAACTTAAATATAAACCGAAAAAACATCCAGATATGATATTTATATTGAATTTTTCTTTTTTATTTCAAAAAATAAAACTTTTGACCCTGTACTTAAAGTACTTAGAATTTTTATCAAGAATATATACAAAATGGGAGGAAATTTATGGATGACTTGCAAACAGAAATAAACTTAGATAATAAAATTAGCTAAATCATTTAAAGTATTAAAGTATCATCAACTAAACATCATGTAACAAATAATGAAATAATATAAAAATTAAAAATAAGTCAAATGCTACATATTAACAAAAAGGTTAGCTGTTTGATTTTAATTAATTTTTCACAATTGTTTCAGTGCCTTTTTTAAAGAATGAAATACAAATTTGAATTTGAAACTGTTATTTAATTTTATTATAATATAATAAAATTTTCTTTCTGATCAACAAAAATCACTTCTTTCAACCATAAATTATTGTCACTATTTATTTTCATTAGTCCTCTAAATATATTTAAATTACATTGTATTATTTTGTTGAATATAGTTGTATTTTTACTTGCAAGTGTGTTTTCTTTTCTGCTTATTATTTGTATTTTAATTTATCATAATAGAAATAAAATGCAACTCAACATGTTTATGATTAATAGTTTTTTATTATCTTTCTTTAACCTCCACGCAGTATCCAGCACATAGCAGGGTAGGGAGATGGAACCAGCACACTTTGCCACCTTACAAGAAGAAATGAAAAGATTAGATAAATCGAACCCACAACCGTCGCGCTTAAAGTGTCCCTGCGCCACGACGGCCCCATTTTTTAAGGTTAAATAAATTGTTTTATGGTTGTGTGATTGATCTTCACACGGGCAGTAAATCATTTTCAATTCTTCGTTCTAGCAGGTCTACTTAACACTCAACAATGTCGCGAATCCCGATAAAGAAGTGTCTTGACACTGCGTGAAGATGCACGCATGATAAAATTATGAATCTAGGTATTTTTTGCCATTATGCTTTATCTAGCAGGGTAGGCAGAGAACCTAGTGTCAAGACACTCAGTTCTCCACTTTGTACTCAAAATCCAGACTAGAAGAGGGAAACTTAACGTATGCTTGCAATGTTTATAAATTTCTAAATAAACGATATTGACAATCTCCATATAGGTACCGGAACCAGTATATTCCATACTTGATATAAATGAATCATTGTTTATTTAATTCTTCGCTCTGGTGTCGAGGCTAAGCGCGGCGTAGAGTTCTGCCACTCAACACGCAATGCCTTCAGAATTCGGCAGAAAGTGGGGAACGGAGTGTCTTAACACTAGGTTCCCTCTGCCTACCCTGTTGTGTGCGAGATACAGCGTGAAGCTGATTTATTTTTTTAATTATTTATTTAATGCATTATTTCACAATCACAATATGTAACAAAAACTTTCCGTTTTATTGCGTAACAAATCATTGTTATCTACTTACGTTTAATAATTAGTAATTACACCACATATCGACTTTTTTAAATAAGTAACGTCAAACATTCACATTCATTCATTTATCTCCTTACATAAGACATCTATTATAATACATAGCAAAGCTAAGCTGATTGATCTCAATACACCTATTATTTACGTATATATTTATATATATAAATATATAATATTTGCGGCGATGAGCTGCGCCACTCAACACGCGATGCCTCCATAATTCGGCAGAAAGTGGGGAACGGAAGTGTCTTAATATTAGGTTCCCAAGTTTCCTCTGCCTGCCTTGCTATGTGCGGCGGTATAAAAAAATCGAATAATTCCACTTTAATAGTCCAATTCCAAAACGGCTCCCATTTAGTGAATTTTGTCAATGACATCATATACACAATATGTTGTAAAGATTTTTAATGTTTTTTTAAATATTTATTAATTAGTAGAATAATTAAATTATTGATTACTGATATTACTTTATGATAAGGACCTTCGTGTTTTCTCCACACAACGTGACACTGGCGAAGTGATATGTGCTCAACTGGCACGCTCGGAACGCCATAATCAAAGAACCATGCCATACCATACCATACTTTATGAAATTTAAATATTATTATATGAACACTATATTTAAATAAACATATTAACTTAAAGTTAATATGTTTATTTAAATGTAGTGTTGTATAAGGATTAAGGCATATACAGCTCTAAGATAGATTTATTCTCATTTAAGGATAGATAAACTGACTGATAGACAACACAACCGTCGTATTACAGTCAGAAGCACAGCGTGTAACTGTAAATGCGACGGTTGTGAGATCGATTCTCTTTCGGGTAAATTAATAATTTTCATTTCTGCTCTTGGTAAGAGAGATCTTGAAAATTCCATTCTAAAATTTAAAAAATATATTATATAACCTTGAAAATATATATTATTTAACCTTGAAAATCGTCTATTTATCTAAATTGTACGCATTCTGTAATTGACGATATATTCTAACGCAATTTACTCTAGCGTTGGTTATGGATTCTAATCGAGGAGACCATTTAGAAATGTATAAAGGTTTACTTGAAAACTCTATTCCAACTATATGGATTTAGAGGGAATGAGACAAACTGAGCAAATATATGTTTGCTGAATATTAATTTCCTATTTACAACTTTTTAAATGTATAATATTTTTTTTAATTAGAATAATAAATTTATTAAGTAACAGAAATTCGGTCGGTTTATTTGCTTTTTTTAAGTAGAAGATAAAACTTAGCCCTTTATTATGGTCAGCGAATTTTTTTAATTATATGGCCTCAAATCCCACATCGGATACGAAGACGTATCCGATCTGGGAATCTCTGGTATCTTAGAAGCCATGCTCATCATATCGAAATCAAGTTAACGCTTAATGTAGAAAATTAAATACTTCACATCAATTATTTGACCGCGAAGCGCAAAAGTAGTATCTACTATCAACACAAAAACTGTTTAAGCCGAGGTCAACATTTTTTTATTCAAAATTTAAAAAATGCGATTTACTTAAAAAAAAAAGAATATTACTTCCTATGTTTAGTTCAAATTCAAAAAAGATCTGCTTAATCATTTTTGTGCAAAACATTTTTTTTATTAGGCCGGAGATTTTGAGGCCGGTCGTGGCGCAGCGGCATGAGGTGTGACTGCAATACCGACTGGTTGTGGGTTCGATCCCCACTCGAGGAGATGAAATATTTACTTAAATTTATATCTCCATTTTCTTCGCTCTGGTGTCGAGGTTAAGCGCGGCGTTGAGTTCTGCCACTCAACACGCAATGCCTCCAGAATTCGGCAGAAAGTGGGGAACGGAGTGTCTTAACACTAGGTTCCCTCTGCCTACCCTGCTGTGTGCGAGATACAGCGTGAAGCTAATTTAATTTTTATTTCTTTTTATTATTCAATTTTAGTTCAATCAACACCTTTCAATATATTTTATAAAAACTAAAAAAAAATTGCATTACATTTTTTTTGGAATAAGGTTCAAATAAAAAAAAACATATAACATTATCTTATATATTTACTATTCTCATACATATCTCTTATTTTGAACGTCTTAATAATAAATACTTACAGAACAATTCTTTTAGCATCATATTAGATGAGGCCAGTCGTGGCGCAGCGGCACAAAATGTGACTGTAAAGCCGACTTGTTGTGGGTTCGATCCTCACTCGAGGAGATGAAATATTTACATAAATTTATATTTCCATTTCTTCGCTCGTGTCGAGGTAAAGCGCGGCGTTGAGCTCTGCCACTCAACAAGCAATTCCTCCAGAATTCGGTAGAAAGTGGGGAACGGAATGTCTTAACACTAGGTTCTCTCTGCCTACCCTGCTGTGTGCGGGATACAGCGTGAAACTGATTCATCATATTATATTTATAACTAGCGTCCCACGCGCAGCTCCGACGGCCTATCATTATATTTTAGCTAAATTATACAAAATGTTTGCATATATTGTAGCTTATGTGTTCTGATGGAAATACGTAAGCTATATTACCTATTATATATATTACTGTAAGGTTCCATCTAAGTCCGTTCAGTTGTTTTTGCGTGAAAGTGATACAAACATCCATCCTCACAAACTTCCATATTTATAGTATTAATAGGATTTAAAGTATAATTTAAATTAGTTTAACATTATAAATATTATATATAAGAACTAAATTATATAAAATCTTTTAAGCATACATTAAATGTACATAAATTAGCCTAATCATATATTTTATATTAAGACTAAGTATTTAATTATTTACTAATTTTCCGTCATTTTTAATTTAATAGTGAGTAATAATATTATAATAATTATTATTAATATATAAAATTCTTATATTAAAAAATCAAATGCAATGATATTTTCTCAATATTTATAATACTTTAAATTATTTATTTGATACAAGCCGCCGTGCTGCACCGGCACAGCGTGACTGAAGATCCGTCGGTTATAGATTCGATTCCCGCTTGGAGGAATTAATTGTTTTCATTCCCTCGATCTGGGAACAAGACAAAGCACGGCGTTGAGATACACCGCTCAACACGCAATGTCTCGAAAACTTAGGCGGCGCGTGAAAACCGGAGTCTTAGCACTCAGTGCCCTCTGCCTACTCTGCTATACGAGAGATACAGCGTGAAGATATTAAAATCTGGGTTTAAGATTTTTATAGCTTTACTAAACCTTATTTAAATTTCACTTTTGATTTAGAAATTACATTTTCTTATTCAGCTTAAAAAATAATTTATGGATTGATGCGAGAGAGTCATTAGCGTATGCTAGCTGGACTTTAGCTAACAGATATATTTTTTATTTATTTTTAAGGCCAATTTTATTGTAATTAAAATTTCTGGGATGGGCACCAGACTATTATGGAGTGGGCACGACCCACCCGGCTTCCCCCCATCCTACGTCCATGGATTCTCTCCACCATACTACAGTACAAATCGTAGATCAACAAGTCGTAGCAGTTAGGCTTTCGGAACTTTTTGAGCATTGTACTGACTCATATGGAGAAAAAATTATGAAATGTGAGGAAAAATCCTATACCAAATCTGCGCAGCAGTCTTCTCTAACTTCAAGTCGGCCACGACTCATCGATCGTTCTAATAAACGAAATATACATAAAGTGACATACATATATTATATACATAACGAACAGCACGATGCTATCATTTATTTAATAAACACCACATAAATAAGAATGTTCAAAAATCATGTATTATGTATTAGAAAATTTTTACTCATTCATATAAAATTACATACACTTTGAATATTTTAATTTAATATTAATATTATTTAAAAACAAAACAAATAACTCTAAATATCAAAATCACAGAGTAATGACGACATTGTTTTTTTTAATATAATTGTCTATGATTACTCTCTCTATTCAATTATACAAATTAACTTTATTATATATAATATGTTATTTTAAAAACTCTTTAATTTTATCATTTTTTAAATAAAGAAAGTAATAAATTCTCATACAATCCGTAAAATCACAAAATTATACAATGTATATAATTTATAAATAAAAAATAGTATAAACACACACAATATAATTTATACGCGAGTACCGAGCGTGTTTAAATAATTTTATTTTTTATTTTCATGTAAATGAGTGAAAAGGTAAAAGAAATATATTACCTTGTATGTTTTGTATGAATTTCATTTTTTAAATTATATACTAAATAACAAATTATACAAATATAATATTAGAAAATACTCAAGTAAAAGGATGTCTTTTGTATCAAAACATGAAGTTTCAATTTGTATAACATGTATTGCTACAAGAACATTGATATTAAACTATTTTTTTCTGAACCTTAATGGTGTTTTCCGCATATAGCAGGGCAGACAGAGGGAACCTAGTGTTAAGACACTCCATTCTTCACTTCCCGCGCGAGTTGTAATTGTTTTAATTTCTATATAATCCGTTCTTAGTGTCGATGCAACCTATTAAATATGTTTTATTAAATATAAATATAATATTAATTCATACATGTTTTTATTTTTATTTAAAAACACCAAATTCCTTTGAGGGCCAAAATACTTTTGTTGAAAAAATTGTTATTTCATTGGATATTTGCAATTAAATGACTAAAAGTATCAAAAGGGTAAAAAAAAGATATTTTTCTGATTTTTCTCAACAAAAATAAAGACATTATATTAATTGACAATTGAATACTATTTAATATAATAATATATATTAAAGGCTGGTAAAATAAATACTATATTGATTTTTCATTTCATTTTGCCATATTATAATTGAAAAAAAAAAGTATAAGAAATGAAGAAAATATATATATAAATTTTATACATTAAAACAATATATAATTGCATAAATAATTAATTACAAGCCATCGTAGCACAGCGGTACAGTGTTTGACTGTAAACGCTACAGTTGTGGATTCGATACCGACTCGAGGAAAGTATTTTACTTTCATTTCCTCGCTCTGATAGCCAGAAAAAACACTCGTTCAGTTCCGGCATTCATCACGCAATGCTTCAAAAACTAACCGGTGCTTGGGGAACTAAGTATATCATACATAACATTAGGTTCCCTCTCTCTATCCTGCTATATGCGGGATACCGCATGAAGCTAAAAAGCAAAACAATTAAAAAAATACTTAAGTAACGGGATTTCGTCGCGATAAAAAGTGTAATTTAGGCTTGTACAAATCAGATGTATCGTATCGTTGTACTTTAGTCCGTTTGAATTTGCCGTTAGGCGTCTGTGACGGACTTTGTTCGTAGTTTTCCACCGATTTATCACTAGATGGACTATTTGGTAGGGCTGAAAGAGAAATGTTATTTAATAAATATAAGTTTTATTTTATGTTTGGGGGTTTGTATTACAACTTTAATTTGTTTTAGATATATGTTCAGTACAGTGGTGGCGTTCAGATTTGGCTTTAGGTTTTTTCTTCCTTTTGATTTTTACTCGACCCTACTGAAATCTTATCGAGTCAGCACTCGATGCGTGAGAACAGTGAAGGGAACACGCATGTCCCCAATATTTTTTAATTTTATAATATAACAATAATTGAGGTCAGTCTTGACGCAGGGTCACATGCGTGCGACTGTAAACGCGGCAGGTTGTGGATTCGATTCCCACTCAAGAAATAAAATATTTAATATATTTATTTTCCTCGCTCTGGTAACGACGCAAAACGCAGCGTTGAGTTCCGCCACGCAACACGCAATGCCTCCAGAATTCGGCGGAAAGCGGGAAACGGAAGTGTCTTATTAAGACCAGAGTGTCTTAACATTAGGTTTTCAGGTTCCCTGTACCTGTCCTGCTATGTGCGGGATATACAATGAAGGCAAAAAAAAACAATAATTGACTTGAGCATTTCTTCTCTCGAGTCATTTTACGGGCTTCAATTAACATAAGCTTAAATTTGTTAAAAATTGGCTTCACGCTGTATCCCGCACACAGCAGGGTAGGCAGAGGGAACCTAGTGTTAAGACACTCCGTTCCCCACTTTCTGCCGAAATTCTGGAGGCATTGCGTGTTGAGTGGCAGAACTCAACGCCGCGCTTAACCTCGACACCAGAGCGAAGAAATGGAAATATAAATTTAAGTAAATATTTCATCTCCTCGAGTGGGGATCGAACCCACAACCAGTCGATTTTGCAGTCACACCTCGTGCCGCTGCGCCACGACCGGCCTTAAATTTGTTAATTTTATTATATATTTTTAACAAAATTAACCTATCGTCGTGCAGCAGAGGCACAGTGTCACTGTAAAATCAACTGGTTGTGGGTTCGGTCCCCACTCGAGGAAATGAAATATTTATTTATATTTCCATTTCTTCGCCTTGGTGTCGAGGCAAAGCGCAGCATTCATCTCCGCCACTCAACACGCAATGCCACTAGATTTCGGCGAAAATTGGGTAACGGAGTGTCTTAACACTAGGTTTACTCTGCCTACACTGTTCGGGATACAGCGTAATCTGATCTGTTTTACCTATCCAAATTACATAACTACGACGACTAAATATGACTTTTCCTTATTACTTGTCATTAATATATTAATCATTCAATAATCAAGCAATTCAATAGTCAGTGGGACAAACGTGATGCTTGTGGGTTCAATTTCCACTCAGGGGAATAAATTATTTTCATATGTTCACTCTAGCAAGAAAAGTTGCGGCGTCGAGTTTCGTTAGTCAACACGCAATATATCAAATTCAAATGAAACTTGGAGAACACAGTCTCTTAACACTAGGTTCCCTCTGCTGATTCTGCTATATGCGTGATACAGCGTGAATCTAAAAAATAAACTTACGTGCTCGTTTTGGTCGCGGAAGGCCAACGCGTTTTGCTTTACCCAAGTATTTAGATCTAGTGTTATTTATTTTATTACCAGGAATCTCTTCATGTTCTGAAATACATGTATATCATTTTTTTTAATCTTTAAAAAAAATATCATTTATATATAATATATTTATAATAATTGTTTAAAAGCAAAGTTATGTTACAATGGTAAGATAAATTGAACTCAAACGCGACACGTGTGGGTTCAATTCAGTTTACATTCGCACGCTTGTGCCGCTTCGCCAAGACGGCTTCATTTATTAATATGTCTGTCTATAAATTTAAGTTTATAACAAAAAAATATATATTACCTAAAGTTGTAGAAGTTATCTGATCTGTACTCAATTTTCGAATTTTATTCGATGTTAATACATGCCTATTATTATTTATCGTTTCATCTGTCATTTTCCTTTTTAAATTATAATCGATATCATTATCGATTTTTGACTCTGTAAAATAATCGATTGTCGGCATTTTACTCGGCGATGCGTTTACATTGCCCAATATTATTTCCATTATTTCCTGTCTCGATGTTTTATTCACCATTTCCTCTAATTTTGCATCATAATCGCTAAATTCGAAGGAGCATTCTGATTTGTCAGGACTGAAAAAACTTGATTTTAGATTTTCATCATATTCATTATCTATGGGCAGAGATATTTCGTTCGACAGATTGACGTTCCTAATTACATTTTTAGTGTTGGGCAGTTTTATGTAACCGTTTTTGTGGTATGTCACTATTTCGTAATCACCGAATTTCTTTGACTCGTCCCGTATTATATTTTCTTCGTACGAATCGCAATTGATTAAATGTAATTTGTTAGAAGTTTTTGTGTATTCTTTAAAAAAGTTTGCAAATTTAACTCTTTCTATTTCCGCGTCATACTTTTCGTGTTCACCGAAATAGTGTAATTTAGTTTCGTCATTTATACTATTTTTTTCTTTATTTAACTCATTACTTTCATTTGGAATTGCTTTGTCATTGTCTTTAAATTCTTCATTATCAGATAGATCTTCAGCAACGATAGTAATTTCAAATTCTGTTTTAATTTCTATACGTTCATCGGAATCTGAATGATCAATGGCTTCTTCATGAATATCGACATCATTTTCTTTAGTTTCATGATCAAATGTTGGTTTCTGTACATTATCATTTTTATCATTATTTTCTTTACATATTTCCTCAGATTTTTCCTCCATTTGTCGATGCTTCCTCTCAACTTCTAAAGTAGCGTCGTTCAAAACGTTTAATAGTTGTTTATTCGTGTAATGTGGTTCTTGTGGATATTCTGCTTTCGTAGTATCTTCAATATCTTCATTTTGTACAGAATTTGTAACACATGCAAATTCTAATTCAGGCCCAGGTATGCTAGAGTAAACTTGACTTAAACTTGGTCTAACATTAGCTTGAAATTCCAATAATAAAACTGCTTCTTGATTCATTCTTTTTTGTTCTTCATCTAGAAATTTACGCATTTTCATCAATCTTTTAGCTTCTTTTAAATTTGCCGCGAATTTAGGTTTCTTTATTGTAATATCTGGTACGAAGGGCAATCTGGGAGGTGAAACCAGTGGCTGTTCTAAATGACTTTCGATTCTTATCGCATTGTTTTGTATTTCAGTATTAGTATCTTGTTCGTGTATTATATTTTCTTTATCGCTAGGACTGGTGGAATCTCCGCTAGTTGACGTGCTCTCTGATTTAGAACTACTTTTACTTTCTTTCTTATTTTCAGACGATTTTGAACCTGACTGTTGGTTTGAACCTTTAGAGGATGAACTTCCATCGTTAGAATCTCTATCTGTAGAACGTCTATTTGGATTGTTCCTACCAGACAAACTATAATGATCATCTGTTTCTTTTTTACTTTTCTTATTTTTATTTTTGTCATCGTGTCTGTTTTTGCTATTTTTATCACTTTTGCTACTACTACTGCTGCTACCCTTTCTATCTTTATCTGACCTATGTGAGCTGGATTTTGAATCTTTTGGTCTATCCATACTTTTATCGGACTTATCTTTATCTTTACTAGAGGAAGATGAAGATTTCTTATCTTCTGAATATTTGCTACTAGAATGTTTATGGCTTGAACTGGAGCTTTTATGTGATTTAGAATCTCTGTGGCTTGATTTATGAGAACTTCTGTGACGAGAGGAGTCTCTACTACTATCTTTACTGTCTTTCTTATCTCTATCACTTCTATCTCTAGATCTTTCCTTATCACTGGATTTCGATTTACTATCATCTTTCGAAGATTTACTTTTGTCATATTTGGTGTCTCTTGAACTCGACTGCTTAGAATCTGATCGCTTGTCTTTACTGCTTGTGTGTTTGTTAGAATCTCTTGACCGATGTGAACTTTTATGACTACTTTTCTTTTCGTCTTGCTTTCGTTCCTTTTTGGAATCTTCTGAATTATTTTCAGTTTCCGTCAC
Source organism: Heliconius hermathena (assembly GCA_013403705.1). NCBI lineage: Eukaryota > Metazoa > Arthropoda > Insecta > Lepidoptera > Nymphalidae > Heliconius > Heliconius hermathena. Next base: position 1,314,027 of record JAAIXJ010001884.1, read on the forward strand.
TTCTAAATTAGCTTTGCTGTTTGCGTCACTTTCGTAATCTATTTGCAAGTTGTTGCTGTTAGAACTATCTTCGTAGAGAGGAGTATTGAATTTATTTATATTAACTTGATTGTTGAATTGGTAAGATAACTTATCTTCCGTTTCTTTTTTATCTTTTGTAACTTTTTCTGGTTCAGTATTTTTTTCTGGTGATTTGGCATCAATTGCAAATTTGAATGAACTTGGCTCTTTTTCTTCATCTTCTTTAAACTCTATATCATTTTCGAAGCCCTGTTGGGCGTCACATGAATTTTCATTATTAAAATTTCTAATGGGAGTTAATGGTGACATGTTCCTTCTAAGTGAGGAATCTGAACTTGAATCATCATCATCACTATTTATAGGTTTAAAGAATTTCTCTTTTTCTTCTTTATTAATATCTTCCGGTAATGGTATATTTGTAGATATTATTGGCTCTTTTGGTAATTCAATGGCTGCTAATTCGACTTTCGGAGGACTGTTATCTGGTGATGGTATATTTTCGGGTTTTATTTCTTCAGTGGGTAATGGAATATTACTTTTGTCATTAGAATTTGAATTAATATTTAAAACTGCAATTACTTCAGTGATTCCTTCCTTATTATCTTTTGAGGCGTCTCCATTATTTTCAATTTTAGTAGTTTCGTCTTCCTCCATTTTAGTTTCTTCTGGAGTATTATCGATATCCATATCATCATTTTTGTCATCGTTACTTTTAACTGAACCAGGGCTTACTGCTTCCAGATCAGTTGGTAAGAGATCATCGACTTTGCCATTTGAATTTTCTGCTGTGACGGTCTTTTTTCTTGCAATCCCCAAGTAATTGTAAACTAAATCTTCGACTTTTGGTATGAAAACTGATGCCACTTTTGGATTTACCACTTGATCTACTATTCTTTCTACACCTTGTTCTAGGTAGTTGCCACTGTAAAAAAATAGTTCTATTTTAGATGTTGTATAAATATGAATTAATTTTCTTTTCGGAATTCGGATATTATTGTAAAAAAAAGTTTACAATAATATCCATTAATGTATTATTATTCATTATTTAAAACTAAAAAAGTTTTACTAAAATTCCTTGTAAGTACATTTATACCATAGAGCAACACAGACCGGAAGGTTGTAGCCATAGCAATAGCCCATGCAATATTGTCTATTATTTTTTTCTAGGTGTATCCACAAAGTGTGCATACACTTAAACAAAATAATTTGACTGTCACTACATAAATCACATAGAAAGTAAAATGCACTAACATTTTGATGCATGCTTAGAAACATTTAATTCCATAAAAGTGTAATAACGAATTGCAAACAAAGACAAATTATAAGTAGCTGTGGCTGTATCACAAATCAATACCTATTATTGATGAACTTTGAATACACGTAGTCAATTACACATATACTACAAGAGTGTAGGACTACACAGACTAATAATTTGACAAAGGAATTTCCTTCTGTAATCCATGCCCATTGGCCACACTATATCGTAATATATTGCTTATGATTTTATTAAAAATTTTATAAATAATTATAAAATTTTCGATAAAATCATAAGCTGGATTATTCATTATACTTAGTACTAGCGACTCTAGTGGCTTCACCTGCTTGTACTACACAATTATTCAAGACAATATCCATACTTTGAAAGCTAAAGTTTTTAGCCAATTCTATAAAACACTTCTTTTGTAGCTATATTTTTTTATGCAATACTTTATAGTAACATAACTTTTCTTAATTATGAGCCAATATAAATAAAAGTAATAGTAAATGTAATGAGGCCAGTCTGTAAACATGACAGGTTGTGGGTTGGACTCAAGGAAATGAAATATTAAAAATTTTAATTTCGCTCAGGTGTCGAGGCATAAGCGCGGCATTGAGATCCGCCACTCAACACGCAGTCTTAACACTACGCTCCCTTTGCCTACTCTGCTACATGCGGCATATTGCATGAAGCTGAAAGAAGAATGAAATGTTAAGTGAACTTTGCTAAAATACAATAAGGAAAATAGCATCTAAATCGGTTAAGCCGTTTCTGAAATTAGCGTGCACCAACACACCGACAAACAGATAATATTTTTTTAAATTATTGTTTTGTGTACATGGGGGCATGGGGGCATTAATAATCTCCTATATCTTTCATGCACAGTTAGTGATGAGTTACAGTTTTATTATATGTATAGATTATATAATACATTTTGGAAAAATCTTAATATAATTATAAGACTTACTCTAAAATATGCTTCCTGAGCTTTTCTCTCAATTGGTTTTTGTTTAAATCTGGTTGCCAAGTCTGCCTCGACAGGAATGTTGAAACAGAATTTTCAACTCTTTGTCGTAGATTTTGATATGCCGGCCTTGTATCAACATCTGCTATGCATTCTTTACGAAACTACAGAATAAAATATATTTAAGTATAATAATATATTTATATATATACACAAGATAGATATAAATTTCATAAATTTATTGTTGTACATTTGTTTGTTTGGATATGTTAAGCTAGAGAATCATCAGTCCGGTTTCAACATAATTACAACATTTAAAAAGAAGGCTAGAGGAAATAATTAAAGGCTAAACTTCTTGATTATTAAACATTAATTAACCCATTAATTAATCAACTTCACGCTGTATCCTGCACACAGCAGGGTAGCCAGAGGGAACCTAGTGTTAAGACACTCACTGGAGGCATTGCGTGTTGAGTGGCGGAACTCAACGCCGCGCTTTGCCTCGACACCAGAGCGAAGAATGAAAATATAAATTTAAAGAAATATTTCATGTCCTCGAGTAGGGATCCAATCCACAACAAATCCATTTTGGAGTCATACTTTGTGACTCAAATTATCAAATATTATCATCATTATTTGCAAAAAAGACAAACAATATATTAAACAAAGCCACAAAGTTGTGAAAACAATCAATAATATTTATACCTATTTTTATAATAAAAATCTTATATAGCTCTTCAGCAATGTAAAATTTTAGTATTCAATCAAGAACAAAAAACCTTTTATATTGAATCATGAATACTTTATGCAGATTTTTTTAATAATATGTATAATATTCACAACAAAAAAATATCAACGATGGTACTTATTAACCAAATAAATAATAAAATGCAATTGTAAATCTAAGCCAAAAATCTTAAATTAATATTTATAATATTTATTAATTTGTTTCGTTTTTTAGTTTCTGTTTAATACTAACATTAAAAATAAGGTCATATTAGATTTATATGTTTTGCTTTTATATTAATAATACATGTATAAAGTATCAGAAAATTGTCAATTATAAACAAAGTCTAATTATGCGAAATTGATCAAATTATTAGCTTATAATTTATATACAAAGATATATGTAATAGTAATTTCTTCAACTCCTATCTTATATCTTAAATTCAATATCATAATTAACATGTCAAGACAAAAATGGTGGAGAATGTAAATTTTATGTAAACTAAATCGTATCTTATCATAACAAACACAAGCTAGGATAATATTGATGCAAAATAATGTAATTTACACAAAAACAAATATATTTCTTACCTGATCGAAAATCCCTTTAGATTTTAATTCATAAACTAATTGATCAACTAAGCGAGGATCCCCCGGCATATATTGTAAGTGAGTCATTTTGAATATTTATATAAAAGAAATTAAATAATTACTTATAACTGAAAATATTTTAGAGTCTTTATCTAGTTAATTGAAAGTTGCAATTATTTAAAACAAAATGCTTAAATCAAAATACTCTTGACAATTATTTGTCAATGACAACCAAATCAATGTTATTTTTTTCAATATTCCAAATCTTAATAGTATTGACGTTTTGTTATACAGCCAAATTATTACAACAACTAAAAGTTGCATTAACTTGGGGTTAATGGTAGCCGGGTGAATAGACATTAAGCCAGGAAAGATTTTTTTATATCATAATATCCAATAATTTTTATTAATGAATTTAAAATTTTAATCCTATTTATTTAAAAAAAAGATTACAAACTAAAAGACCCATTGTCTTACACACACTTAAATTAATTAAAATCTTGCTACGCTAAAATAAACAAAACTCATTATTAAGAATAGTATATATTTTTATAAAAGCCGTTATTTTCTTGTTTGATAGAAACCTAGAGAGGTTTCTATCCTAGCAAGATTTTAATTAATTTAAATGTAACTGAGTCAATTGAGCTATGAGTTACAATCTATATTACACTCTTATAAGCTTTGTTTCTAAATTGGTATATATCTATAATTTATTATGTATTTATAATAAATAATTATAAATATTAGAGACCAGTCATGGTACAGGGACACGAAATGTGATTGTAAAACCTGATTGTGGGTTCGATCCCTATTCCAGGAGATGAAATATTTGGTTAAATCTATATTTCCATTTCTTCGCTCTGGTATCGAGACAAAGCGCGGCGTGAAGTTCTGCCACTCAACACGCAATGTCTCCAGAATTCGGCAGAAAGTGGGGAACCGAGTATCTTAACACTAGGTTCCCTCTGCCTACCCTGCTGTGTTCGGGATACAGCGTGAAGCTGTTTTTTTTTTTAATTAAATTTATGTCTATAATTTATTATAAATTATAGACATAAATTTTAAAGTTCATACGTTTATTTTATGTGAATATAGTTTTTGTAAAATAAATAAGCTAGATACCGCGGCATGCTGTACGGCACTGTATCGTACCGTATACAAGCATTTCTTAAGAAGGCAGCACAAGTCAACCAACTAAAAGCAAATGTCAACTGTCAAGTCAAAGGCAAGCATTTAAATTTGATACATCTTTAACGAATCGTTTTGCCATTATCGCAAGTTTACAACAATTTTACTTATAAAACGTAAAATGAAAGTAAACGGAGATATACAAAACTTACACACTGATGTAGAGAAAAGAGAAAATCTTGAGCAAAAAGCACTAGGTAAGCTTTATTTTAAAATACTTTTTAAATTATGCGTTGCGTTTAATATAAGACGTTTATACATTGTTATGACATTTATGTCACTCTTGTCATTTAGTTGCATAGGTGTATTTAAAATATAATATAACCTAAATACATTGTTTTATTTATTGTTTATTAAATTAAAATGAACAAATTATGCACTTATACTATAAAGGAAATACATAAAGGGTTTCGTGATAAACTTTTGACCCCAACTAGCTTCGCCGATTTATGTATTCAAAGAGCCAAACAAACGAAAGAACTTAACGCATATATATGTCTGACCGACGAAATAGCCGAAAATCATGCGATTGAAAGCGAAAAACGAGTATATATCGATAAAAAAACTAAACTTTTGGATGGAATTACTGTCGCCATTAAAGATAATTTCTGTACAAGGAATGTTCCCACTACATGTGCTTCGAAGATGCTTAAAAAATTCGTACCGACTTACGATGCAACTGTATATTCACGACTTATTAATAATGGAGCGTGTTTAATCGGAAAAACTAATCTAGATGAATTTGCTATGGGAGCGGGGACAGTTGATTCAATTTTTGGCCCAACCTGTAACCCTTGGAGTTACGGTGAAGACTGGAGGATATCTGGTGGGAGTTCTGGAGGAAGTGCAGTTGCTGTAGCTACTGGCTCATGCGTAGCTGCCATAGGTTCTGATACAGGGGGCTCAACTAGAAACCCAGCAGCTTTATGTGGGGTTGTAGGACTAAAACCCACTTATGGGCTAGTTTCACGCTATGGTCTAATACCTTTAGTTAATTCAATGGATGTACCAGGATTACTGGCAAGAAATATTGATGATCTATTAATGATACTCAATTGTGTGGCCGGCCCAGATATTTTAGATTCTACTACAATTAAAAAGGAATTTAAACCAATCAGTATTAGTGAAGATTTTAATTTATCTAATGTTAAAATAGGTATTCCTAAAGAATATCATTGTTCTGGGATGAGTGAAGAAGTTCTAGATGTATGGCAAAATGTAACAGATTTGTTAGAAAAAGAAAATTGTCAAATAAGCACAGTTTCATTACCTCATACTTCAGTTTCTATTGCTGTCTATTCAATTTTGAATCAATGTGAAGTTGCAAGTAATATGGCAAGGTATGATGGTTTAGAATACGGTATAAGAACCTCAGAAGATTACTCAACTGAAGAATTGTATGCGTCATCACGTAGTGCTGGTTTCAATGAAGTCGTCAGATCAAGAATATTCACCGGCAACTATTTTCTATTGACACGAAACTATGAAAAATATTTTCTTAAAGCTCTAAAATTAAGGAGATTGATAGCTAATGACTTTAATAATATATTTTTAGGGGATAATTCTGTAGATTTGTTATTAACACCTACAACTCTAAGTGAGGCTCCATTATATAATGATTTTGTGTCTAAAAATAATAGAGATCAATGTGCGTGTCAAGATTATTGCACTCAACCATCCAATATGGCTGGTATACCAGCATTGTCAATACCAATAACATTATCTAAGAATAATATGCCATTGTCATTGCAATTAATGGGTCCGTCATTATCTGAGGAACTGTTACTTAATGTAGCAAAGAAAATTGAATCTTTAGTTCAGTTTCCAAGTCTAGAGTTAGAATAAATTGTTTTATTTAATAGTTGTATCTGTGTAAATAAAGTTGTTGTATTTATAAGCTTTTCGTTTTTAATTATATATTTTTATTACTATTACAATTAATGAATTCAATTTCCACTTGCATTTGCTATTTAATATTCAACATCTATAAATGAATAGAAAGTGGATGAAGAAATTGTATGTCAAAATATTTTTCTGTTATTCTGTGAAATGTTGGAGAAAAAGAAAGATAAAAAATATTAAGTGTTTTTCGAAAAAAAAAATATTGGTTTATTATATGTATACAGAGTGTTTTTAAATATCTTTTAAATTAAAGTACATTTTTAATATCTTTTAAATTAAAGTACAGTTTTAACTACTTTATAAAAGCTTAATACAATTAAAACGAAAGAGATTCTACCAAAAATGAAAGTGTTTTTTTTTTCAAAGAAAATATAAATATAGTCAAATTATCGTTGTAAACTAAAACGCCATTTATTAAAAATGACGCACTTAGACACTAACCTATCAAAGCGACAACATCGCTCACGAAATCGAGTCGTAGGTAATGGCGTCTATATTAAATTGCCTAAATTAGAATGAGAAATATCCTTTTCTCGTTATAGTACGTTTTTTGAGAATAAAAAGTGGCAGATCGGCAATGTTTAGTAGTATTTTTGTAGTAGTAGGTGTTTACGTTATTGGTATCTATTCGTAATTGCATCACACGGAATATAGTATGGATAAACATGGTGAAATGAAAAAAAAAGACCTACGTGTAAGCTTGTGAGATATCTTGATTAATTTCTTTGGGTATAGGTTTGAAATATTTTATCCTATACGCTGCCCCCGTAAAAGGAGCGCAGACGCTTCCACCCTGTATATGGGATACAGTATGAAGCTAAAACAATATTTGATATTGCATCATGTAACTTAATACTACTACAGGTACAGTCCTACATGTAAATTATTTATAAAATACTCTGTTCATCACTTTACTACAAAATATTGTCTATTGATTGGTGGAAACACTTTGCCATTAGTCTTGTTACAAAGCGAGGGAATGATAAAGAATTTATTTCCTCATGTGGAAATCAAACCCACAGCCGTCGCGCTTACGCCGGAATTTACGTGCTACGACGGACTCGATTATTTAGTATTTATACATTATCTTTAATTACAGGTTCTCTCACAACAGAAATAATAAAAAAACTAAACATCTCAATAGAAAATTTGCCTCAAAAATGTAAAAATTTATTAGAACAAACAATCGAAAACCAAACTTTACTTCAAATAGATAATTTAGAATCGACATCGATATCTTTATATCGTTCTAAAGAAATTTCAAAAAAATTACAAGACGACTATGAAATTTTGAAATTGAAACAGAAAAATGCTGAATTGCAAGCGAAAATCGAAAGAAATAATACATTTTTGGATGGACTTAGAAAAGAATTGGTTGATTCTAAGGAATCACTGTCAAATCGTACCCCGAACCCTGATAATATACAGGAACATATTAGACAATTGAAGCAGAAACTTGCTGCGTATGAAGAAAGTTATGTTAAGGCGAAGGTAATTTTTAAATTGTGGCGGCCCTGAAGTTAGCTGTAAATGGCTGCGCATATTTTATTTTAGGATTTTTCATACTTTTAATATTTTCATCCCGAGTAAACATGGGGCAAAAGTTCAGAACGCCTAACATTAGGACGGCCACGACTTGTCGACCGCATAGAGGTCATCATGGAGTGTGAAACATCGTATGACTGTAAACCCATTGGTTGTGGGCTTAACCCTCGTTAAGCTCACAACAATAATTTAATTCTTAACACTAGATTCCCTGCCAACCCTGTTTACATACGGCATATAGCGTGAAGGTAACTTGTGTATACATTTTAAACTTATAAATTACTAGCGGCTCGCCAGCGGCTCGCTTAAACTACATGATTATTGATTTGATAAGCAGAATTGATTGACAACTAAAATGACTTCTAATATGATTTTTTATTACTTTAATCTGTAATATTCTAATATGATTTTTTTACGACATTATCGTAATTTCTTAAACTTAACTGTTATGATTTATGAAGGTAATCTCCAGTAACAATTCAATTTTGTTTACTTTATTGTATTAAATATTGTATAATAGTGCTTCAAAAATATATATTTTTATCAACAGTCATATAACCAATACGTTTCTAATGTCATTCTTTAGCCAGGAATCTTACCAGCGCGATTGCTATATAACATTCGCAGGCAAACTAATGCCTTGAGTTCATTCAAACGACGATAACTTTTTTTTAATGAACCGATTTTGATGAAACAAACTTTAGTTGTTAAGTTGAGTTAAAACAAAGCAATTGGTGAAACTTTCAAGTAAATCGGTTCAGTACTTTCAGAGAAAAATGTGACCATACGTCTTTTGCTTTCTATTTTTCTTTTTAAGTGTCCCTCTATCCATTTCAGTCAAAATTACTAAATGTACAGAAAATATTTTTACTGTCTTATTATATATAGAGATTACAAAATACTTAAACTTACACATGTAAATTATATTTATATCTCACTTTCCAGAGTAAATACACAGCACTATCCGTACCCGAGGTACTATCACCTGCATGTGTGTCCTCCCACATAGCGACACTCCTCTCTCTGCGCGAGGAGGCTCTCGACGTGAAGCAACGAGCTGATGACGTCACACTTGTTAAGGAGGCTCGCCACGTATTCAGCGCGTTACGAAGGTAGTTGGTTCGATTCCCATGCGGGGGAGAATTTGTTTAATATTTTATATATTTTTCTTTCATATAATAAACAATCATTAATCATGTAATACAAAATTAAAGGTGAAGTTTACGCTACACGTTACATAATAAATTTAAATAAAAAAAAAGTATTAAATAAAGTGGTTCTTTTTGTTTTTTCCTGGTTTTAAGCTGACGGAGATTCGATTACCAATTATGGGAAAAATTATATATATACTTACTAGTTATATAATAAACACTTAATTTTCAAGGAAATTACTATTAAAAAGACGGAGATCACATATGTGGATATGAAATGTATGTATGAGAGATCACATGTGTGAATACAATATCCTTATTCTCATATAAATGGTTTCTAAATACCATGGTGAAGAGAGTTACTTAATACTATATCAATAGATTACTGCGAAAAGGGAATAAATAATATATTATAAAAAAAAAAACACATTTCAATATTTATTTATTTGTTACTAACTATTTATCGATAATTTATCTTGATTATTTTCTTCACTTTTATTTTCTTCGCTAACACACGGCCATGTACATGTTGTAAATACTTTTGCTATAAAATAAAAGCAATTATATATTCTTTTCACTCACTCTTAAGCATAGGCAAAGGGGATCTACTGTTACTTGTGTTAAGCTTTAAGATGCGTTATTTTTGGGGACTTTACGTGTGTTGGGTAACAGAAATCAACATCAAGCTTTGTCTTGTTTTCAGAGCGAGGAAATGAAGATAATTTATTCCGCGTGAGCTTCTTTAGTCTTAGCACTAGGTTCCCTCTACCTACCCGCTATATGTGGGATACAGCGTGAAGTTGAAAGAGGAACATATTACGGACGAGCCGTGGTCGACCTGAAGCTAGCTGCGCGTATTTCATTTTAGGATAATTCTTACTTTGAATATTTTCTAGGGTGCACAATGCGCAAAAATCCAGAAAGCCTAACTTAAGAGCGGCCACAACTTGTCGACCGTACTATACTCTTACCTTTCATTTTTTCCGTATCAAATTCCTCAGACAATAGCATACTATGTTGTCCATTTCCCGTTTTACCCCTTAAACCCCATAAAAACGTATTAAACGGTTTCGTATTTATGGAAATATCTTGTTTAGTTTGGAAACACTTGTCTCTAGGTTGTACTGTTTGACAATGGGTGTCAGATCTAAGATGGCTGTAGATAGTTTGCGTTGAATGCGTTTTGCAATTTACTATTGTTGCCTGTAATTATTTAAAATATGTTTTATAATTATTTTATATAATTGAGGCCAGTCGTGGCGTTAAGTTCCCCCACCTAACACGCAATGCCTCCAGAATTACGCGGAAAATTGGGAACGGAGCATCTACACTAACATCTAACTGCTGTGTGCGGAATACAGCGTGAAGCTGACATGTAATTTGGATGTTATGAATTTATAATTCAAAACATGCATACATATTAGGCAAAAAATATTTTATTGAGACTGTCAAAGCGCAAGGGCAGAAATGTACGACTATATCGCGGCGGTTGTGGGTTTGATTTCCATTTGGTAGAATGGAATATTTAATATTATATTTTACTCGCTCTGGTAATGAGTCAAAGCACGGTGTTGAGTTCAGTTACTCAACACGCAATGCCTCGAGATTTGTGGTTAACAAAATTTCTTAAAAATAAGCATTCCAGCAATATGTTGGGCACAAGCGTGTATTAAAAAAAATCGTTTGACCCATTGACAGGCGCGTCGTTTCCACTCCCACATGTCCCAGGTGTAATTTTTCTCTATGTATTGTTCTATTGGATGTGTTTCTGTTTGTACGTCTTTGTGTTCCACTTGAGCTATTATAGAAAAATAAAATATATATGTTGTATGAGGCCGTTATTTTACAGTGGGATAACATCTAACTGTAAATGCCATCGTTGTGGGTTTGATCTCCACTCGGGAGAACAATTTGTTTTTTTTTTTTTAATTTTATAACTCTATTAACAGGACATAAGACAAACCGCGGCGTTGATTTCCGCTACAATTTTTTAGTAATAAGGGAGGGGAAGACTAAGTGGAATTATTAGTCACCTAACACTCCTCCCCCCCCCCCCCCCCCCCCC